>NKYR01000130.1:0-48385 GCA_003184365.1 Evernia prunastri
AGTATGTCTTCTTTCGAGCTCGAACCGAGGGCGATCAAAGGGTACCGGGAATGATATCAGACCAATCAGCTCGTGTCCTCAATAATGATATTGACCGTAGAAAACCATCTACATCAACATCAAGGAAACCATTGAGCCAGGATATAGGTAATTCCATGGAGCTTTACGCGTGGAGCATATCAGAGATCCACGTGGCAAAGGATCAAGGAATGTCAAAAGAAGAGAAGATAGTCTATACCCGGTCTCTGTACGAGGGCAGGGGCGACATTGATTCCGGTAAGTCTTGGTGCGCTACAGATCGCGAGCATCCTTGCTGCTTTACGCTCGTGCCAACCTAAAACCGGTCTTGAGATTTCAGTTCTGACACTATGTTGCAGCTGATATCACCGTTGAAAAGTCCTCCAACTCCCGCGACCTTCATTTATCCTTATGCGCCACACTACCTGAGGGCTGGCATCACCAAATGATCAATATCACCCCAGACTCGATGTTCATAAGAGAAGAGCCTACATCAACAGGAATGGTTGGCAAAAAAGACAACACAGGAGCGCTGACGAAGGTTGAGTATGAATCACGGAACGGCGAGAGGAACGACCAAAGGTCGGGAAGTATAAGCAAGCTTGATTCGAATATAATTAATTCGGACTCGGAAAGTGGTCTCTGCAACAGCACCGCACTCAACAAATCATCTAGTCTAGATCTTCCGCTGACTCAGAAAACAAAGATGTTGATGGTTATCAACTTACAGAATGACTCCTTCAGCGTCCCGGGTGGTCACTGCTTGACCACAAGTTGTGATTTCGTCCCCCGTCTAACTCAGGCGATCCCATACTTCCGCAAAGACGGAGGCATCATCTGCTGGGTGTGTACGGATCTGGATCAAGAGGTGAAGTCACACACAGCGGGAATTAACGGGGCCGAAATATGTGGCGAGCTCCTCGATGTGGTGGATAAGGAAAAGGACTTGATGGTGACGAAACATCACTACTCCGCTTTCGACCAGACAGCATTGCTGGAGGCTTTGCGGATGCATCTAGCCATCAACCATATCTATCTTTGCGGCTCTTTGACTGATGTGGATATTCACTCCACAGCAGCAGACGCAGTACGGCACGGACTGCATGTGACTATAGTTGAAGATTGCCTTGGGTTTCGAAGCGTAGAAGAGCACGAAGAAGCCAAGCGTCAGATGACAGAGATTATGGGTGTGGATGGGATTGAATGTGAAGAGATGATTATGAAATCTGGGGGCTGACCCGTGCCAGATACGGAACCCCTTGGAGATGGACAAGGGATGAAGTGAGCCGCGAAAGGGCCGGAGATGCAGGTAGAGATACGGTGTCCTTTTGTGATACCATTAGAACTGCGAGTAAACAATGTTACTATTGCCGTACCTTGAACGCCAGGGGTCCATTAGAAGCAGGGTAAAGGGTATGAGAAAGACGCGTTCCATACAGACGATCTTGATTCGTTAATAATTAGCTCGAAGGATCTGCCTCAAGGCGTGACTGATAAATAGAAGTCGGGAGCTTCAAGATAGTCTAGCCTGCTTGCGGCTTTTGACGATGAGCAAACATCTAGAAGTTCCACGTTAGAACACCTCAATCAAAGCCTAGGGTCTGCCCCTGTCCCTTCTCCTGTCACTCGAAGTCTTGATTCAGGAGTCTTTCACCCTACGACCGAATATAAAGCCCGAGACCTCCCACTTCGCTTTGAACTGCGAGGGTCTTGATTTTCGCCCAGTCCGCCATCGTCATGAGCTCGCACTTGCATTTCAGTCCTCACATCTCCGTGACTTCCATGAAAGTCCAGTCATCTTTGATCATTTCCATCTCCGTCAAGGTATATCCAAGCAGATTCATTCCAGAAGGTGCCTTTCTACCGTCCTACACCGACCCATATCCTATGCTTCATGCTACAATGCAATACCCTTTCGACGGCATAGATTATATTCCAATGGATTATTTCCAGTTGATCTCGCCAAGTCCAGGATGGCCCTACTGGCGACATCTCTTCAGGAAGGAGGTCCCTCTCAGCCGTACGCCTAAGTTACTCAGAGTGAGATTTTGGCTCGACTTGCCATCGGAATGGCATTGTGTCGGCTCTAGAGATTGGAGAGTCCTTCATGATGTAAGACTACCAAGAAGACACAGACAGCATTGAAACGTCAAGGCTAACTGTTTCCATTTTTAGAACCTGTTGCATATACCGCGTAACTATGCCAGCGAAAGGATCGGAGGCAATCCCCAAGAGCAAGAGTGTGACAATGTCAGTGAAGTTGCAACAGAAATTCTGGAAGAGCAAGACGATGGGGTTAAAGAGGAAGAAGATCTTGCTGAAGGCACGAATGAGGGATCCTAGAACTTTTTTTTTTCCTCACTGCAATTACAGCGGTCATGGAAACTGGCTATCGTCCAAAAGAAGCATCCCTCAAACCTTGTAATTAGAACATGTTTGCAACGCATTTGTATAGACTCATAGGGGCACAAAGTACAATCTTGGTCTTTTGTAATCGGGATAGCAGAAGTTGCGCTTTGACGTAGTACATCGGCAGCGCTGGGAAGTGGTAATATAAAGGAGTTCTGCAGATCGGAACAGTTTGCTGCTTTCGAGTCCATAGGTTGCTGATGAGATTGGAATTTTATTTATCAGCGCGGGTTCCAGTGACAAAACCAATGACCCTCGCGGTGACAGCTCTAAAAATTTTGGCGATCTTCAATCAGGCCTTAAAGCTCCGAGCTGGCCTCTATAAGGTCCGGCATTTTGCTGTCCTAGTCGTAACAGGTCTGGCCTCTAAGTCACCACTTATCGACTTTTTGTAACGACGAACGTCCAGCGAGAGATCAGCAATTGAACTTGATCTTCACATAGAAATTAGCATGCCTACAATCAGCGAGATAGACCTTTCGAGGGAAGCAACTAGCTCTTATCTACTGTCGCCCTCTCCTCATCAGTAAGTACCAGCACCTGTTCAGATACGGAGTCCGTGGAAGGAAAGAGACTCACTTGATCAGTACACAGCAAAGCCAACCAAGCAACCTGTCTGCGCAGCAGAGGCTATCCCTCGCACGGAGACGCATATTCCATGAAAGGACCGTCACAAAATTTGAGAACTTTTTCCAATATCCATTGTGGGAAAGTGAGAAAGAACATTTGGCTCACCTTCTTCAATTGAAGGTCGAAAGGTTTCTGCAGAATGAGGCGACAGTACAGGATGGTCTCTTATCTGGACAGCGAGCCAAAGGTTTAGGAAGACTTGGTCAGAACTACCCTCCAAACGGAAGAAAGGTGCGAGCCGAGCTGGAGATGGAAGCAGCAAAGCAAGTTGGGGGGAATACTAGAGAACATAAGAGAGTAGGAGTTGAAGAGAAGGAAGACAGCGAAGAAGAGAACACCGAAGATGAGGAAGCGGAAAAAGCGTTACTGTGGCTAGCAGCGGAATGGGCGTCCCTTCTTAAGGATCTAAGAGAGCTGGACTCAGAAATTAGCTGGGATGAAGATTACTAGTTGGTAACGAGACGGTCGCTCTCAATCAGCGTCATCATATATCACAGTACCACTGATGACCGCCAAAGTCTTTGCCTAGAGATGTGGCTTGAGAATGGTAAGCTTCGCAATTCCATTATTAATGACTGGCAGTGGGGCGTCGAGGCTCTACATAGGTTTAGAAACTCTGGGTTGGTGTGTTTTTCCTCTGGCTTTTGACATCGCATATATCTTGGTAGCTAGCCTGTGCCCGTACGCCTTGAGCTAACATTCATATGTGTCCTCGTCAACAAGCCTTTGCTCCCCCAACAATACGCGATTGCAAACCCGCGAGGTCAAAGCCTTCCCACGGCAGCCAATGATGTTTTCTAAGATGATGATTCCTAGACCTCTGTAGACGTTGCCCAACCCTCATCCGTTGATGATACCAGGACGTCATAATCATTTTTGTCAGACCAGGCGGATTGCGCAGTTCAAAGGACGCGACTTCGGCCCGGGCTGATCTTAGTGTCAAACGTCGCATCACGGACCAATAGTGTGCACCGCTAAGCCTCTTCGTGATAAGCCTAGCGAGAAGACGTAGGTGTTCCTGGATATAGCTAGAAAGAGAACATTAGCAGATTCGTGGAATCGAACTAGGGATTTGGAGCAGTAATTGGATAAGTGGAGCCAGAAGTGGATGCTACTGCAGAAGGATGAGGCGCAGCAAGAAGGTTCGCGAATATGGAATGTCTACAGTGTGATCAGGCAACGGGAAGTCCGATTATCGAAGGACGCTAACCCCACCCTTTTTGTCATAGCTGTAGAGAGAATTTCAGGGGCGAGGTGTGGAAGTGAGATATAGAAAATAGGAAAGGCAATATAATCAATAACCAGATTTAGGCGGTGAGCTCCTCACGGAGCAGTGTTGGGGAGCGCAGCATCGGGAAAGCCAGTGCTCTGGAAGACAATGCTGTAGATTTTCAACGTATCTTTCTCTTCTTCTTGGAGGAAGAAGATGGCATCTATGCCAGCAAAGTCTATTGATACGTTGATGAGCGCTAACAAGATCCATTAACCAAGATACTGGGAATGACCCGTCTCAAGATCAATACTGTCTTCAGACAGGTTGTCTCTAGACGCATGTAGTCTTTAGATATAAGATGTCTTCAGACTAATGTTCCGACACTTGTAGTCTTCAGACGCTAGTCTTGAGACAAAAGAGGTCTCAAGGAAGCAAGCCGTTACATAATTTGAGGCGTTTCCCTTTGCCGGAGGTCTGTCCCTCAACTCGTGGGTCCATCCCTTAAGTTGAGGCCTGTCCCTTGGCCGAGTCAAACCTATGCATTTCATAAATCTACACTTATCATTGATCCATCCTTGCACCTGCGAACCAATCTATAGAGTCTCTAGCGTACAGAGGAAAGCAAACGCCACGGAGACAATTATGGCATACTAGTACAGTACAAGGCAGCACTGTGAAAGGCAGCACTGCAAAAGCCAGTACCGTGAAAGGTAGTACGTACTGTGAAAAGCAGCACTGCAGAAGCCAGTACTGTGGAAAGCGGCACTGCAAAAGCCAGTAGTGTGAAAGGCAATACCGCAATTAAGCCGGCACCGTGCATAAAACTCCAGTCCCTGCATAAAGTCTCCTACTCGCTCAAAGAGCCTATTCTCTAAAAGTGCCTACTAGCTCACAGTTTCTAAGAAGAAAATTTGACTTCTCTCGTTTCTATTTTGGATAGCGTCCCAAATTAGGACCAGAATTGGTGGGGGGAAGCCAACTCCAATCACCGTAGGAATCTTTCTACCCTGCGGTTTCCCTGTGCCCTATGGCTTCCAATCACCCTAGGGGTTTCTCTACCCCACGTTTCCCACCACCCTGCGGTTTCCCGCTACCCTACGGCTTCTAATCGCCCCAAGGGTTTCTCTACCCTACGGTTTCCTATACCCTACGGCTTTCCTCTACCCTACAGTTCCTATCACCGTGGGGGTTTCTCTACCCTACGGCTTCCAATCTCCCTAGGGGTTTCAGAAATTTCTACACACGCCTCGTAGGTAATCTCTGCGGTATAAAATCTTCTGTGGTATAGAGGTCCCTAGACTTTTAGAATGTCTATACTTTTAAAGGTCCTCCCTCAAAATTCTTCAAAGTCTGTAATTCTAAAATATTTAAAGATCCCCTGGTTATTGTTACTGGAGATGTTGCAACAGCAAGAAATCGGGTTTATCAGAAGGATCTTCGGGAGATATGAACTCATTTGGTGTACTATAATGGGGTACACCAAAAATGGCTCACACCACGGGCAGTGGTTTACATCATCAGCGATACAACACTCTTATGGCTAATTGCAGCTCTGGCGATTCATTGACTATCCATAAGGTCATGCGTAGTTGAAGAATAAACTATTCGTGGCCTGTTGGAATACTTGAATTTATCTACGCTGAAGCTAATGCCATCGTATCATTGATATTCCCAAGCAGTTGTTCCCAAGCAATTCTCAAAGCTGAAACCAAATAGAATACACTTTTTTTAGACCTAGTGGACCCAGCAAGTCCTTTTTTTGAAGTTCTGAAGTTCACTGAGGTCACTTCTTAGTAGATCAAACGACTTCCACTTTTGAATGCCGAAGGTCCAAAAGTTATTGCGGATTCAGCGAGTCCGTTCTGGAGACTCTGTCGGGATTGAGGGTGCTCCTAGTGGATTTAGCCAGATCACTGAACGCCATAGGAGGATGCTTTCAGGAGATTTCTTCTAAGACCGTTCCCTAAGACGTCCCATAGGCAGGATACAAAGAGCAACAAGAAATATGTACCGGGTAAATGACATAAGCACGACTCAGCTCAGCTCTATTCGAAAATTCTATAGACCCAAGCAGATACCTAGCAACAAGCAGAGTCCATTCCTAATGCTGTGTCTGGAGAGTGTAGGTCCTAGGAGATCTGGCTTGGGAGAGCTAGTCTACACACGATTATTTTTCAGGGAAGCGGGAACCTATTCTTAATTTTTTTTAGGGGTGGGAAGGGAGAGGGGGGGACCTATGTTGTATAATTAGGTTTTGTGGGGTTTTGGGGTGCCACATTTGGTCTCACCCAAAGTAGATTTTTGTTAAAGTGAAACGTGCATGAGTCCGATGATCTATTTTGTAGTGGCAGTTTTGGATGGATATTCAAAGGTGAACCACCCCCTCGTGGTGTTGGAGGGGAGAGACGGTACACCTTGTCCTGGCAGGTTCCTGCTCTTCAATCGTGCTTCAGCTTGTCTAAGTCGAGTTCACTTCAAAATACCACGAGTCCACCGAGTGGGAACGGCAAGCATCGCGTTGGATACGGTGGATGACACGGTGTTCGAGAGCCGTATGGCGGTCTGGAACGCATCGCAGTATGCCCTTGGAAGCCTGGCATCCGAGATTTGTTCGGACGTGAGCTCAATCGGGACTCGACATGGTCAGTCGACCTGACACCAAAGGTACCATACTCAGCGCCCCATGACGTCTTCGGTCACCTCCATCGGAGCTCTTAGTGGTGTTGCACACCAAAGCACAGCCCTGCAAATGCCTGAACGGCGAATGCACGCCATCCAACCTCCCAGCGGCAGAATCCGTGCCGGTAATACACGACAGCTGGAGCGGGTTGTGCTGGTAAACCAGCTTCCGCACGCCATCATCGCCGCAGATGTGCCTCTTTGCACTAGACCCTGGGTTCTCTATAGATGACTTGTGAGGCTTCAGGTGTCCTGCTAGGCCTCTTCTTGACTTGAGACGCTTTCATGGATTATCGCTTCGGGGAGACCTTGGGTGGAAGATTCGTTTGGGCTCTGACCGGAGTTCTGTGACTGGAGCTAGTAAACGTACCAACGTCCAGGGCAAGGTCGTCAGTTGACGTCTCAGATTCTGGGTGAGTGGCCTCGTTCGATGACAACGACACAAAGCTATCTGTGGATGAAACCAAGCTTGACTGCCCCGGAGCTAGCGCCTTGCCGTTCGCCGCAGTTATGAGCTCTTCCCGTTTCTCTTTTGCCCAGTCCCTGGCGTTTCTCAATGCGCCAGCTCCTTGTCGGAAGGTATCCGTAGCATCGGTCATAGCGAACGACCTGAGCTGGGTCATGCGGTATTCAATAGGATTTGTAGGACTTTCGGACACAGTGGGATGGGCTGTATACATGGTGAGGAGGCCACTATGATGATAGGTTGATGTGATCGTATACGTATTGTTGTCGAATAGCGTCTCCTGACCGATGTATGACCGCAGCTCGTGTATCCCCCGGGCACCCACAGCACCGTCATATAAAGCTTGTAGCTTGCATACGTCTGTAGTCCCCTCTGGACCCTTCGCCTCCGTGAAGAAGTTGGGCAAGCAAGGTGCGGCGGTATTCGTCGACAGCACGATGTAGGGCCCTAGCTCTTCCCGGATCTGCTTGTTGAGATCCGCCGGACGGCTTCCATCGTAGAAGTCTGGCTTGGCCTTGGTAATAGAGCCATCGGTCAGGTGTTTGAGGTTTCCGAAGAGAAGGTTCTCCTGGGATGGAATGTCGGCGGTGCCAGCAATGATCGGGAATGCCTTGCTCATCTCAGTGTTTTCGGTCAAAGCCTGCATGTTTGTTTTTTCAAACTTCCGAAACGCTTCACGAGGAAAGCGCGACGGCGAAAGAGAAGGCCGTGGCTGCGCTAGCCTCTCATTTATTTCCTCCTAATTGCCCGGATATACAGAGCCATCGTCGTCATCATAGTCGTATCCATGAGGATAAATGCCATGGTCAATGAGATGCTGCTCGAAGGCGGGATCATATGCAGAGGATTTCTTCGTCTTCGAGGAAATATCTGATTCTCTTCCAGTCTTGGCTCGTTTCCGGGAGCCCGATTGACTTGACGACATCGTTCGATTGGAAGGAACGGCGGTTTCGGGTTCTGGATACTGGCATAGAGTCAAAAGGCAATTTCAAAAGGGTTGGATGGAACTTACAGCTCTCAGGTGCCCCAGGCTTGGTCCACCGTGTCTTGCGAAGCGCTTGAGCTGTGCAAGGTCAATGTCTTCCTTGCCAGTCCGATCAGGCGGCAAAGGAGCAGCAGGCCACTCTGTTCTTCGATCAAACTCTCGGAGAGTGCGAGGAAATAGCCACTGCCGTGACAAATTGTCCCAAAACCAGCTGGGTGTCCTGTGTCGTTGCTGCTTCTCGAGCTTTCGTCGTTTAGCGATGGGCGGTGAAGAGTCAGTCGTAGGCTCTGCTTGAACACACAGTTGTCGCTTTCGACTGCAGGCCATTGGAGTTGTCTCAAAGGCAATGAATCTCAACACGTCTTCTTCCAGTGGATGATGGAATCAAGAACGAGATGCAGATAGCGCGCGCTTCCGACGACCATGCTAGCCTGTAAGTCGTTTTGTAGTGCGGGGCTGATAGCCAATCAACGGAATGGCTGCTGCCTAGAGAACACTAAACATATCTTTGTGATATTTCGGAAACTCCTGCCACATGCGGAGCCCGCACTATTATTCCGCCGTAGCGCGATCGCTACGAGCTCGGTAGAAGCTTTTTGTACTTAGATATATGCGCCGCTGATAGTATATAGTCTGGGCTAATTCCACAGTTCGAAGGCCAGCAAATACTCCTTTTGATCTTCGTCCCATCGAACTGATAGGCGAGCACTTTGTCCACTACAGCTTGTATCGGTTCCACAAATAGGAAACTTGGTGAGTAAGTTGTGTGCTTCGATCTTGCCACTTCTCTATGCCCTATCGACAGGACGACGCTACGGTATACTAACAGCTCATCTACATTAGGATCTACGTATAGTCGGTAAATATCAGCTGCAAAGGAGGATTGGTGGGGGCGGCTTCGGCACTGTGTACATAGGTAAAACGGATATGGGGAGCCCCAGCTACCTCTTGAGGCTCATCACACGCAAGGAACCAACATCAATACCGGCGAAGATGTCGCTATCAAACTCGAACATGTGTCTATCGATCCCTCCTTATTGGAAGACGAAGCCAATACCTATCGGTTCCTTTCTGGTGGTGTCGGTATTCCACGAGTCCACGCTTATGAGACGGAGTGTGAGTACAATACTATGGTGTTTGATCTTCTGGGGCCGAGTCTGGAAGACCTTTTCAACTTCTGCGGTCGCAAATTCTCTCTCAAGACTGTTTTGATGCTCGTCGACCAGCTCCTTTACCGTCTCGAATACATACATTCGAAGAGCGTCATTCATCGAGACATCAAGCCGGAGAATTTCTTGATGGGTGTGGGGAAGCAGGGCAATCTGATTTATGTGACGGATTTGGGCCTCGCCACGGAACGCCTTACTGCTCAGATCAATACCGGTCGTGCCCGGAATCCACATTTAATTGGCACGGCCCGTTTTGCCAGCGTCAACGGTCATTTAGGTGTTGGTAAGTATGATATCCTCGGTCCTTGCTGCGTAAAGACTAACGCCTAGTCAAGGGCAAAATTGCTGCGATGATTTGGAATCCCTCGGGTACATGCTTCTCTACTTCCTCCGGGGCTCTCTCCCATGGCAAGGTCTCATAGCCACAGATCAGACGCAAAAAGAAGAACTTATCTTGGAGGAAAAGAGAAGGATCAATACCGAGGATCTGTGCGAGGATCTCCCTCAGGAATTTGCGATTTATTTCGACTACATCGGTTCTCTTGATTTTGACGAGAAACCGAAATATTCCTATCTACGCAAAATCTTCCGTGATCTCTTCGTGCGCGAGCGCTTCGATTATGATCATGTGTATGATTGGACCATCCTCGAATATCTGAGAAGGAAGGAATTGCAAGGCATCTCGCCTTGCAAGAGGGAGGTTCAGAAGGGAGCGTATTGAGTTTGACAAAGCAATAGCTACAAGGTCATGGCAGATCGGTTCGGATACAAAGAGATAACGTGCTCGGATTAGCTGAAAGCTGCATCGATCACTGCAAGACATTGGATGAATGACACCGGTCCAATCCCTCTACGCTCCTCCACCGCCAACCACCCACCAAGCAAGTACTGGTGCTCCACTACTTCAGCCTACGGCGACCTTCGCTATCTCTGCCCAGGCTTCCACGCAAATGACATGGCCGCCCATTTCCACTCTTCAACACCTGTAAACCTTCACCTAGCAGTTAGCTCCTATTACAACGTCCTTAATCCAAATCAGGCCGATAAAGCCTTGAGCGTAGCGCATATAGTGGAGGGGGCAACCATATGGGAGGGCCCGAAGATCCGAAGTGCTTACGCCGCAACCCACAAATCTATCGTCTTATTGATGCAAAGTTATTGGATCATGTATGGAGTGTGTCCGTTACTTCTGATCACTTGACCTTGAGAGTCCGTATTGCTTCATCCGCTCCTGCGGTCTCAACATCTATCCCGGTCGACGTAGTACTCCATTTTGATTGCCTCTTCCTCTGATACGCCTTTACCAGTTCTAGAGTGACCTTGAAACTGTTGCTATTTATATATTTGAGGGAGAGTGGAGGGCTGAAGGGTAGTAGACTTGTAAGCGGATGACAAAGAGAGTGAAGAATAAAGAGCAATAGTGGGTCGTAGGAGGGTAGGAGGCTCGTAGGTAGACGGTGGATGGTCGATGGTAGAGAGTTGCAGGTCGTGGGTGGAACGTCGTAGCTTGGGGTAAATTTGTAATTGGAATTTAAAGATCGATCCGGAAGTGTTCCATAAGTCCAGTGTTTCACAACGTCCTTGACACCAGCAAACAATACATCCATTCTACTTCTTCATCGCACCACAGAATGTGCAGAATGGAACGCCGTCCTCCTTCTCGATGAAGCCGACATATTTCTGGAGCAATGCTCCCTCCACAACATCCACCGCAATGTCCTCATCTCTGTGTTTTTATGAGAACTAGAGCACTACCAAAGGATCATATTCCTCACGACCAACTTGGTCAGCCAGATTGACGACGCCATTGCGTAGATTCTGGCGTCGGTGCTTGCGTCGAAGGTGAGAGACATTAGTACTCGGAAGATCCGGCATCCGTCGACCTCGCAGAAAAGGCTTTGCTTCAGTAAACGACTGCACAAAAATATATCAGTCAAGGTCTTCTCGTGAGCTTTCGTTCTGATTTGGGGGCTGACATAGTCAGATTCTCTAAGAGTATGGTATCCAGTGACGGCTTCACTCTGGCCCTTCCACATGGACAGTCTTACACCTCCTTGATCAAGCGTCAGGCCAGCCGTCTGCCAGGTACATCGGATTATCTGTTGACGGTCATGAATAATTTCTGGGGTGGCGATATAAAGCTCCGTTCGAGTAGCCGGTGCGGTAATGTTGGGCTTAATTTGGACCACAGTGCCCTTTTGGACGAAGCTGTCACTGATTTTCTGTATCTTGACCGGGACGCCGTGTTGATCACAGAGAGCGACGATTTGAGCAGCAGATGAGCGTGCCTTTTTGGACTTTGGCTTCGAAAAAAGGCTTCCCATTGTAATCTTTTTGTGGATAACAAAGGATGTTTGACATCGTAAATTGAGGCTATATCTCATTTCCATGATTTGGAAGGGTAGTGAAATAGTCTAGCATGCCTTACGAAAAACTAGGGGGTTGGTGCACCCTTCGGGTAATGTGATATCACTCAGGCATTAGCACGGAGCCTTCCCCAAGCTCATTACTCCAACGTCACCGTGGTGCAGGAGGCTGGAATAAAATAGAGAAGGGATACAAGACAGACTGCCAGCCTTGCTCATACAACCCGGTAGCAGCTTGACACGGCATCGAAGCCAAATGAATAAAGAAAGACCTCGAAATGGTAGCTCATTGGATACGGGATGCCTCTGCGGTCGAGCCCAACACTGGTTTCGTTGCAACGACAAACTTTAATGGCGGGATCCTGACAAGGGAAAAGACGAAAGAAACCTAGACACCAATATTCTTTTAGTAACCTTTTTACTAGCGGATTTACCGATGTGACTCCACGGTCCTATAGGGTCATTAGACTGCTTCCGATCAGCATTTCCCTCATAGATCCCGGTGGACCTGCAGAAACACAACTCAGGCTTCTGACCACTAGAAGCAAGTTGTGGCCTACAATCGAGCGTGAAGTGTTGGCAATCTTTTTATAGTGTCGACCATAATCCCAAGGCTATGCCTACATGACCGGGGCATTGACCAAGGCCATATACGCATTAGAAAAATGCGAAGGCAAAATAAAGAGACACGACTGAATCCCTAAGATCTCAACAAGTAAAAGCCCTTCGCTCGCCCCCTATCCTACCACTTCATAAAAGGATCCGCTCGCTGGGCTAGTTCGAATTCCTTCCAGAATCTCGCCTTGCTTTGCCGCAGCTTTTCTTCACTCAAATCACTAACATATCTAATGAGACCACTGCCCTCGTCATACAGGCTCTTTTGGAAAATTTGGCAACCAATGAGGTCTATGTGATGCGGCTTGAGATGATACTCATTATTACGCCTCACGATGACGGTGCAGATGTCTTCCGAGTTACACTCTTTGTTCATCCAGTACTGACAGAAGATAATGTCCTCGAGCATACCTCGGCTGAGATTCCTCAGCGGGAGAGTTGGCAGGTCGAGACGGGAATCCCGATATTGCTATCATGAGTTATGTTAGAACTAATTTACCTTCATCTGGTGAAACTTACCTGCAATGGAAGTTGTCGCCTTGGAGGATCACTAAAACCCGACGGCAAAGGAAAAACCGACCGATAGAAGCCCTTCGAGAGGCACAAGGACATTCGAAGTTGCGTATAATCAACCCGAACCGTTTCGAGGTGCCACTTTCCAACGTGTACATCTGGTATCTCGATTCCCTGGCCAATGAAATCTATCCAACCTCCCAGTTGCTTGTGAAACGCTTTCTTCTCCGTAAGAGAACGATCGGAAGAATCAAAAAGCTTTGGATCCAAGAGGGTGATGTTAGCGTCGGAAAAGTCCAATCGATGAAGCTCGTCGTATACGGTCAGAATCCGACTTGCTTCGCATGGCAGCGACTTTCCCGACCCTCCATGTTCGTGGATTAGCGTCACAGCTGAATCCAGAGGATAGGATGCTGGACGTAGGATTCGAGATAACGCTGTTTCGGGATCAACTATGAGTCGTGGACAATACAGATCATCCCCAATCCATTCCAGGGTAAAAGGTGTGGCGTTCCACCGCAGAAATCTGATAATTTGAGGTAACGTAGAAGTCGTGCAGGCTGGTGCATGTCCAATGTCAGCAGCGACTGCTGCATCGAGCCTGGTAATTCTGGCGTCATCATTCTCTTCAACACCACATACATATTGATCCAGGTGGTTCAATCCATCGGCAGGGTTTGACGACTCCGTGATCTTGTATTCATACACCTCTTCATCCCGGCTGCAAGCAGATCGTTGTCAGTGAGTATCAAAATTCAAGCAGAAACGTGTTACACTCACATCTCATTGACCGTCTTAAATTCGAGCTTTGAGGCTCTGGCCGCAACCTGCTGCTCGTCGGCTGATTTATTCTTCTTACTCACCGGTTGGTTGGCTTCTCCAGCGGTTGGTGGGGTCTGATTTGCTTGAGCGGCTTTCAACAGTCCCAGCAATTGCTGGACGTGCTTTATGGTAAGGACTTGGTTATATAAGAATAGTGCAGAACTGCTGGGAGAGGTCTCCGGGGGTCGTAGAGAGATAGGCGCATTTGGAACAATAATATCTGTTGGGCCCATGGTCCTGGCGATAGAATAGTTCCCAACGACAAAGATCTTTAGAGCAATTAATATAGATGTATTTGCGAGTACAAGGACTTTGCTCTGTCTCGTGACTAATAAGCGATATTTGAGTAAATCTGAAGTAGGATACTTCGTGTTCGTAAGGGGAGCTCTACAAGTCCGCTAGTCTGGGTGGGCTGTGGCATGACGAGTGATCTGAGGTGGGGAGCTGGAAACAGCTGGGGAGGAGGTCTATATATCTTTTCCCAGAGCTCAACCGGGCCCATCCTTCTGCGCACCTCAAATGTCTCCTGTATACTCTCTTCCCTCTTTTGCGGCGAAGATGCCCTATCGAGGATACCATTCCATACACGGACACAAGGACTCTATTGCAGTAGCGGGTTGTAAATGGCGCTTGCCAAGACGAATTGTTATCTTATGTAAAGACGACATCAATCGTAATAAAGAGCTTTGGAAATGTAGCAGCTAATTGTGACTAGAAAGATAATTGTTGCTGTCCTGCGCATGAGCAGACCAAGGTCGATGGAGAGGCGAAAAAGTGAATATGATTGGACCGCACGACAATATCTTGCACATTGTTCTTGACTTCTGGAGGTCAGCGGACGAACGATACGACTACCATACTTTAATTTGCGGAATTTGGGAGGAAAGTATTCGAATTGATTGGCCATGGAACATGAGAATGGTTACCGAGGTTCGGTACGGAATTTTGTTAGACCGAAAATGAAGGCGCAGTTGGGGTGGTGCAAAATAATACGCGATTGGTGGGAGTGATCAGCCGCTAACGGCATTCAGTCTCACATCCTGTCTTGTCCCGCTCTGTGCCTATCTTTCTGGGCGCCTCAAACGTGTCATGCATAATCTCTTTCCTTTCCTCAACAAATGCATGGACCTAAATCGATAATACATTGGCCGCAACGACTAGTCGTGGTTGCTAGAGATTGTAAACAGAGATTCATTGGCCACAGGCGCGCTAGGCAATAATTCTGGCTACTCTATTTTGAAAGTTTAGCAGACCTGCATAAACTACTGAAGTGCCTAAATTAAAAAAGAAGCTCAAAATTAAAACTCATAATTTGTAACCACCGAGTACTTTCTCAAATTGGCAGTGATTCATAAATCTTTGAGCATGTCCGCAACTGTCGTACTGTCGCAGTTGACGACTCTCGTTGAAAAGTCTGAGCAACTGAGAGAGAGATTCCGGAAAATCTATCCAACAATCGACCAGTGGAATACTCTGAGTGATTTGAGCTCAAAGCTTGAAGATGCGGCAACGAAGCTTCAAGAAGAAATCAGGATGCTGAGGGAATCGCGAACAGAGCGAGCATGGCAGGAAAGCGAGAAACATAGATCTCATGCACAGTCAGCGAGGGGTGACCTTTTCGCAAAGGGTCGATTGGCGCAATCAGCAGTCTTCAGGAGGAATATTGTCACGATATTTCTGGGCCCAAAAGATTCGACATTCGATTCAGAGGACACAAAGTTCAAGAAGGACTCTACGCGTAGGAGGTGTGAAACAATCCGCGGCTTGAGTCCTGACGGAGTGATCTCATGGGCGATTGCTTACGCACCTACCCTTTGGGCCGGAGGCTCGATGCCATCGGACGTATTCGATTGCCTTGTGGACGGTATCGAACCGGAAGTGATCCAGAAATGGCCAGCAGTGATACAAGACACGCTACACAAGCTCAAGGAAGATGAAGAATCTCTACATAGGTCTCCTGGATATAGCGAATTTTTTGCAGGTCAGGTCTACCACATTCGCCGAAACAAGAGTATGGAAGTGACTAGTGTCCAGCAATAGACGATCCATCGATCCAAATGGGAAATCTAGCACGACGGAAACGACGTAGGCGTATCGAAGACGAATGCGCAACGCTTCGACAATCCGATGAACCTCTCGAAGCTCAACAGTTGGCGCAGAATGAACGAGCAGATGCCTTTCAATCAAATCATGGTACGGTATCGATTCTGGGAAATACTGTGCCTCATCGGGCTCCACGGACTCCGCCTGCACAGGCCATGATTCAAAGGCATGGATATGGAGAAGCCCAGGAGATAGGGAGGCGTAAGCGAGGAGGCTTTCAATATACACACAGCACTGCTAATAATATCTACTTCAGACATTCAGTACATGTTCTCGAAAGCACCAAACAGTCAGATACCATTCTTAGGTAACCTCCTTTCCGACGCGGTTCAGACCAGTCATCACTGGGAAATGGAAAGGACGCTTGGAGAAGATACGACGGACTGCTTGACTACAATGATTCCCGAGGACCGGAACCAAGACATCTCTTTAACCTTGTGGGTGGGTCTAGAAGCAGGACTTCGATTGAACGACATCTTTAACCTGCGGCCGATGTGGTCATCTTCACACGGCCATCTATCACTCTAACCTTGAAACCGGCAGGAACACGACTCTTCCCGACTTCGGTGGTATTCTTGTGTTCCCAGTACGATAGGGTATTGTCCGCTGCTTTAGGGTCATATATCGTGATATGTGTACCTCTGCATGTTATCCATCGGTCGTGATCTACCCCCTCAAACAGGTGACTCGGTAGATACTCTTCTTCTCCTTCAAGCGCTTTATCCCCACGTTGGGTCTAGACCTTCAGTCAACTTCAAGTATGTATTGTGCACGTTCAAATGGTCTAACACACCTGCTTGGACATGATCAACAACTGGTGTGCAGCGAAAAGCGCCCGTGCCGGGAAAGTAGACCTATCCCACGTCAACATAAGCTTTCCATGCTCTAAAATGGATCCTCACGGTGCCTTTGCCAACCAGGAGCAGATGGTTGTGTAGGCTATATACTAAATTTTCTCAAACCCCCGATATATCCAGTGGCTTGCGCGATGTTGTTGAAGTAGACAAGTATGATGCGATATTGAAACGTGCCTGTCGCCTACCTGGCATAAGTAAGCTTTAAAGACAGTAGTGTGGATCGCAAAGGTCAACTTGTACTGACTTTCTCTGTGAGGTATTTGAACTGCGCCGATGGGAAGTTACGGAGCGGAGTCCACGGGTTGAGAGGCAATCTACGAGGGGTTTCCACGCAGAATAAGGGTGATGAAACAGAGTAAAACAGCACAAGAATAGGTGGAAGCGAATGTAATTAAGGGTAGGGATAGCCTGGACGCTGGTGCCCAACAGATGTTAAGAGCTGTCTCTCAGTAGAGTACAACATAGGACAAGCATTATTGGCGGGTCTCGCTCAGCTTGATAGGCGAGTTTTTATGCGCCAAAGGATAGGCTGGCGAAGAGCTGGACTCGAAGCAAAAGCAATGAACACACAGTAGAGGCTTCACGTCAGGTGGCCTTTTGAAACATTACCTCGGCTTTTGCATCTAGGGACACGCAGAGTTCTCCTTGGCGGTAGCAATGGTACCACCTGCGGATATGTGATACCTTCTACAGAGAGCTAATTGGTTCGCTAATAGCTACAAGCCAGTGGACCACATGTGGGGAGAAGCCTTTGGTTTCGGTTTGTCGTTAATGCGGCTCCCATGAGCTTGTAAGCCTGCCTCTTCTTACCGTTGCGGGCTTTTTGTATACCCTGCGATTGCGCCGCACTGACTTGGTGACGGGACTGGCGTCTCACGTTCTTTGTTCTTTCGGATTTTGTGACATTATCAGGTATTGCTCGGGAAGAGTTTTCGTTCGAATGATACTGTGTACTGGATTGATGTAACAGGTCTACCTTCTGTGTGATAGAGGTGGTGGCTTGACCTTCTGTTCCAACTCGCCGCTTTTTCTTCGATCTCCTGCGTTTGACGATACCATTAGGCTTCTCAGTCCGTGTCCTTGCTACTTTAGTCCGCTCCCGCATAGCAGTGACAGCGTCAGACCTAGGTCGAAGCCTCTCGCGCCAACTCGTCGGGCCCTCAATCCTCGTTCTTGGTCGAAGCCTACTCCGCCAGATTGTCTGATCCTCTGGCATAGCAATCTTCGTCCTGGGCTGAGGATGTGCTCCTCTGGATAGGTTTTCCCGAAGCCGGCGCGTTTCTTCAGGTGCCATGACTGAATCCGATGCGCTATCTGGTAACAGATCCTTTGGCCAAGAACATACTGGATTTCTTGCCTTGTGAACCAGCTCTTCGGAGCCAATATCTGGACTCGGCTGCGGCGATGTACGGAGCCGCGTCTTTAAACGTTGCTGGTGTTCCAAGTTCCTCCACCGACGTATTGTGGCGATCATTTCGTCTTCAGTATCGTCATGATCCAGCCAATCACGGTCCCGCCACACGATATCCAGTTCATCTAGCAGCGATGGTGGGAGGGGAGTATCAGCTGCTGTGGGTCCGGAGTTCCCGTTGATCATTGACTCTATCCAGCGTGACGTTTCGATCATTCGTAGCTTTTTCCCCTTGTCGGTGGAATAACCGAACGCTGTTTTGATCGCATCTAATCCATTGTTCAAATATTGTGGCTTCGGGAGTCGTTTGATCTTGGTTTTGGGATCTTGCCACCAGGATGACGGTGGCGTCCTTTGTCCGGTAACAAGCCCACAGTTTCTCCAGAATGCAACCAGTGCCTGCATCTTTTCCTCTGCCTCTCTGAGAAGGGCCACGTACTTTCTCCTTCCATATCGGATTGCCTCCCGGTCTATTTCGTTCAGATCATCCACCAAATCCGCTGGCCAAGTCCTGTAAATAGAAAGTGGGTCATCTGCCAACATCGAGTCGGGGTTTCCCTCCTTCCAGCGACAGATCGCTTCCTCTCTTTTGACCGTTGCACTATCATACTCTTCATCATATACTCTAGTCCCTTGATCGTTGGCATTATTGCGCAATGTCATGAGTCCCTTGACCAGATACCAAGGAAAGAGTGTTCCGCCCGGATTGCGTCCCATATCCCTCAATAAGGGCAAGTCGGGCAAAGGCGTCAATTCCGCGCCGGATTTGACTATAGCCCACCGATCCTTTATTTCTCGACGATACTGACCAGTCAACTGACCTCCTAATCGCTTTTCCATATGTGTCACCGCAGATAATTGTTCGAGTAGCCAGTCTGGATCCGGTGGCAGTCTCTCAACGCCTTCTTCTTCCAACGGTGTAGGGCTTTTCCACGACATGGGAGGATGACGGAACTTGCGGAGTTCGAAGTTGTCGGAAGGCTTTAACATGGATAGTCGCGCGATCAGATCCTCCGGCTCTACATAGCCTTGCTTCAACTTCTCGGCTTTGAGCATGGCAACTGCCCCTGGCCAGGCGGTTTCCGAAACAGACAGGCATTGCGATTTCCCCTCGTAGTATTGCGGGGATCGTAGTTCGAATATTTCACAGTGCATTGCCCAATATTTTTCAAAAAGGGCCCGTCTCTGCTCTGATGTCAACACCGAACCGTCGTAGTCGAATTGAATTCCCAATGCCTCTGCCTGCTCCACTAGTACCTCGTCGCCAGACTCTTTCGCCTCCTCGCAAAGTTCAAATGACGAGGTGTTGAACGTGGCAACATTTGGGTCGAAGTCGATCTCCATGGCTTCTGGCTGTAACAATGGTGACCAGAGTATTGATTCAAGCATCGTAATATTCGGAAATCGGACAACATCGTCATGCTGTGGCAGGGAGAAAGAGGAGCGGACTTCTACTGCTCATAACACTTAGTAGGGTCAGTTCGTGCCCAGGGTAGAACAGTTGTGTTTGCAGTGAACCATAGGCTGGTGGGAGGAAGTTCGTGAAGAATTAAGGATTGACTTCGGAAGTTTGCGGAGCCAGAGGCGAATAAACATTTACGCCTTAATCAATCGCGCCTTCGGAATTTCGCCGGGGATGAGAGAAAATTTGATGGTTGCGGACGCTGATAAATCTACCCGCTCACTAAGGCCAACAGAGGGAACTAATGATTGGCTCTAAGTACATTCAAACTCAACTTTAATTTTACTATTAAAAGGGATGTGTTGCGATTTTCGGTGTACTTTACGCGAATAATCCCCGGCGCGTTTTCCCAGCCCCGCGATTGAACAACATTCTTGGCGAGGCGAGGCGTGGTGCAGGCGATAACAAGGAAATGAACAGAGACCCCTTGCTCACAATTCTTTTCGCACTCCTTGAAGATGGCAGACTCAGAGAATTTCGTAGCCCAAACCATTCTATATCTTAGACCACAGACAGCAGATAGCGAGGTATTAGATATCCTCGCTAACGAGCCTTATGTCTTCAACGTAAGTCCACCTTCCGAACCTGTTGATATTCCCCTAGAAGGGATCCCTAACCTTTTCCCCGCAACCCACTTTCCCTATAATGCTCTATACGATCACGGTGGAGGGTCTCGCGAAAGCACGCCTGGCCTATACTCCATTTCCCCGAGAGTTCTGAGACTTGGATTCGATTCTATTGAAGAGCCATCTGTTCGAGGTTTCGAATTCGGATCTCGACCTAGCTCCGACGTCAAAGTGCCCTACTACGGCGGTAAACCGATAAAGGATGCTGCCTACTTTCGAATGCATTACAATTTCAACAGTGGCGCGCTATTGATCACGGCTTTGGACAAGATAAAAGTTGGATCTGCCCGTTTGAAAGAGCAGCAGTCTCTACTTCTCATGGCCGGCACGAACATTCATTGCGGAGGTGAATTTGAGTTCGTAGTCGAGTTCCCAGATATCAGTAACTGCGCCGAAGAGTATGAGCGGAACTATCAAGAGTATGCTGCCAAGGTCGGTTTCCCCGACGCCCCATACTTGGTATCTTCTCGAGAGGATTTACCGCCCATTGGCGCTGAACACAGAAGCAAGGCCATACTCGGCAAAGGGGCTTTCGGAGAGGTTCACAAGGCATTGAAAATCAAAGACGGGAAAGCTTTTGCCATCAAGGTCCTGAGTGGAGGAGGAGAGCGTGAGATGAACGAGGTCAATATAATGAGCAGGCTTTATCATGTGGGTTAGTCCGTACTTGTTCCGTGGTATATACTGATATGTGAGAAGGAGAATATTGTCAAATACGAGCACGCCTTCAGACTCCCTAGTGGCCAGACATGTATCGTGATGGAGCTTGCCGTCAATGATCTTAAGACGTTTCAGGAAGCCAGGCAAACCGGCAAGCGCAGATCCTATTTGTCTCTGCAATGTATTCGATCTATCGGCCGGCAAGCCTTGTCAGGCCTCGACTACCTTCACGGTAAGGGTTGTATGCATCGGGACTTGAAACCACAGAACATACTGGTGACCAAATGGGATGCTAGAACGGATACTGCCACCATCAAGCTCGCAGACTTTGGTCTTGCAGGCATAGGCTCCGAGCATCAGACGTTTTGTGGAACCGAAGGCTACGTCGCCCCCGAGATTATAGAGGCCCACGAGACGGCCAAAGTGCTTGAGCAGGAAAGGGACAAACGGATGAAGACATTTCGACCGAAACGGCTTCCCACGTACACCAACGCTGTTGATGTTTGGGCGATGGGGAAGATATTGCAGGAGTTGCTTCAGGATGTTCCTTCACATCTTCCTTCACCCCGTGGAAAGAGATTTCCAGTCAATAAAGATCCAGCACTTCGTCTCATTAATCGAATGGTGGAGAACGATCCTAGGCGGCGACCGACAGCTGCCGAATGTTTGACAGACCCCTGGATGGTCACAATCGACACTGCCGGCAGTCAGCTGGCCCAAAAACGGCGCAGATCGCCTGCTCCGTCCATGTCGAGCCCCACTTCAAGCACCGAACAACCTCTCCGGAAAGTGATGCGAAGAGCATTTGCCGAGAGCTCAACAACCATGGTAATGAACGCCATTTGGTCACACAAGAGTTCGTATCATAATGGTTCCGCTCAAGCCCCACGTGGCGCGCCTCCTTCAAATGTAGATAAGAAGAGTCGCTCTTTAGTTGAGGAAGGCCAAATCCAACACGACCACCCTCAAGCAACTCAGCTAAATATACAATTTGAGGATGGTCGATTGTCGCTCACTGCTAATAGTCATGATAACGCACTGATGGGTCCGCTGGCCGCCACTCGAGAAAAAAGCTTCTCCGTAGCTATTTCGGCCGATCATGCCAGTCCTCGAGGAGCGTCATCGTCAATGCAGGACGTAGTACGCAGGCTACTCACAGCCCTTCAAGCAGAAGGCTACGGCAAGAATGTGGCAGCTGCAGGCAACAGCACAGATGTGGCAGAGGTCCGCGACAAACTTTCACGGCTGAGCATTTCAAGTCTACAAGTTCGACAGAAGTCGCAGAGCTCAATTATGCTTGGACTTGAGTTTGACGATCAAAAGTGGACTAGCAGCTTCTGGAATGAAGGACGATCTTCCACCAGTCACAATGTCGGGCCACAATCAGCAAGTCCTGAAGAGCGAAACGATGCCGCCCCCGCCGATAACAATTCACGACCTCGTTCCTACCTTGAAGTGATGTTTGGTCAGGGCCCCCAACACTCATTCTTCGACCAGCCATCATGTCATGAGCCAGAAGCCGTCACACATACTGATCAATTCTCGATGCCAGCCATCACACTTGATGATGATCAAGTGGCGCGTTCGCTTATTCATGATAGTTCGAGCCACGATCGTGGGAACACGGGTAACATTTCCGACCTTGCCCAATCAGGGCTGGGAAGCAATTCGACTGAGGCCAGTTCAGGCAAAGGGGTCACCTACCCTTGTAATTATGACGACCCAGTGGCGGACCTTTCCGTCGGTACTTGTGGATGGAACGACTTCATGGATTTAACTGCCTAAGAAATATACGCTACGGGTCTTTAAAGCCATTTCTTCATCGTAAGAGACGAACGATGGTAAGATCTGCTATAGGGAGGCGGCAGAATATTTTTTTACACAATGTAAACCTGATGTTTTTTTATGAAGCCGACGAGGATTACTAAAGGCGACGAGAATTTACCATTTTTAGGCATAATTTCCCTCGTTCTAGTATCTCTCAACAAGAGTTGCTTTGCAATCCATAAATATAGGCAGATTGAAACGTTAAAAAGTTATACAGAGTGATTTGATCTGAATTTGATACTGATGATATTTAGATCACAGCCCCCTGGTAAGAGGTAAGTATACCCATAATACGTAGGTATCAACTTATTCAATTGTAGAGTGAACGAACTGTTGTAGTATACAGCTTCTCGACATGCAATTTGTATTAATAGTAGATACTGAGTGACAGTTGTAAGAGCCTCGAAGTCTAATTTGTTGAGCGCGGCATAGACTTTCCCGAAGAGTAACTCAGACACGTAGAGATATTATGTATTAGATGCTATGTGAGTAGCTTTGAGATTAATCCTTCTCAGAATTGTCACTATAGCTAGAGTAATCTTAGGAGACGGCAATTGAAAAGAACTCTCAGACGTGACTAAATAAGCATTGGCGCCCCTAAAATCGGTTTCAAAGGTCGTTCCTTACTCCATTGCAGAAATCCTTCCTCATAAGGTAAATGTCTAATTACGCAGAATGTCAGCGGCTTATGAGTCATTTACGCAGAGAGCGGATACCGGGAGCTCTAAGTGCAGCGTGCGTAGGTCAATAGCAGCCGTAGAAGCTCATCATCCAATCAGCCAAGTTTCAAGGATTCTCATCATTCACTTCACCATATGCCACGTCAGGATGGTGGTCCCACGGTAGCCAATAACTCTGTCAGCATGGCTTCTCCAGTATAAGGATCACATAGCCATTTGCTCGCATCCGTCAAGCCAGGATACAGATACTGTTGGGTGATTACGCGGATCCTTAATTTCCTTCTAGCACTCATCTGTCAGTCCCCTATAATCTAAACAATATACCGAAACAACTTTAGCAAATATATGCATTTACCAGCCTAAGTGGGCATTCAACGCAGACCGTAGGTATTCGGGCGAGGCTATCACTCGTTGGGCCCGTACTTGACCGATTGTCCCCATAGTGAACTGTTTCAGTATCTCTCAAGAAGGGAACAAAGAGGAAGGCGGGAGTGCCGGCCTAAATTTGCCTTATTTAGTTCGCCTTTCCACCTGATGCAACGCAATGCGGCTCTGGACCACCTCTAGCATAGGGACTAGTCTTCAATGAATTTCTTGATCAGCTTTCCCAAGTCTGATCACTCATATCTGACCCTGTTCTAGAGCTTCCGCTTCCAGAAGACCATAGGACTACGTGATCAAAGTTCTCCATCTTTGGACCACCGCCGTCTTTCATCCGATGACTGCTAAGAAATCTTTAGCTTTGCCTTTCAATCCGTGCGACGATAGTTGAGAAGGATATATCGAACTTCATCGCCACTGTACCATTAGTACCCTAGCAATCCCACATATCGATCACACTGTCCAGTTCATCGAAAATTCCTCGGAAAGGCGTTCGTACACCGAAGGACCATTTCAAGATGACCCATAAGCCTGAGATCATCGATCCGATGACAAGAATCGAAAATGCTCTTCGCGGTACGGCCGGAGGACATACTAGCACTTGGACCTGTCATCTATGTGATGAATCCTTCCAGGCAGGGGTGGAACCATGGATCCACGCAAAGGAAATGCACCAGGTCTCTACAGTGGCTGGCAGTAGGGATGAGTTGGAGGCGAAGAAGAAGCGGGTCCTGCAGAGAGCGTGAGTGCTCATCATTCTACAGAACAACCTGCATAGGTCTAGCTTGCGTATCGCTGACTCAACGCAATCCAGGCAGCATTGGGCTCTCACGGACAACGCCGGGAATGAACCTTTGCCGAGAGCAACTTCCACCAAAGAGTCAACAAAGGGCGTTATTGAAGAGGACATCGAGCAACATGACCTAGATAGACCAAATGGCCAGTCTCCACCTTTAGAGGACCGATCTGAAGAAAATCCCGAGATGGAGCCAGAAATGTTACTTCAACCGGATACGAGACCAATATCCCACGAGCAGTTGGTGGTAGAGGTGAAGGGAATATATGCTGGGTTAGTCATGGTGGAAGCCAAATGTATAGATATCGACGAAAGACAAATAGCTGCCGCCCGAGAGAAAGATCCACTCAAAAGGGTCCATCTGGAAAATCACCAATGGCAGTCACTTATTGCCCTCCATAAACAGGTACATACCCTCCCTAGGATACACAGCTCGACTACATATCGAGTAGCAATCGCTGACTGTTCTTGTCGAACAGTTACTCCACGAACATCATGATTTCTTCTTGGCGTGTCAGCATCCCTCTGGAAGCCCAGCGTTGAGTGAATTGGCTACCAAGTATTCAATGCCCGCTCGACTATGGCGTCATGGAATCCATGCCCTTTTAGAAGTCTTACAACACAGACTGCCGGAGTCATTGGAATACATGTTGGCATTTATCTATATTGCCTACTCTATCATAGCCTTGTTGTACGAAACGGCGTCTAAATTTCAGAATACATGGATAGAGTGTCTCGGTAGGATTATCTTTGTATCTGACAAGAGAACGGATTAGCTTACTGTGGTGTATGTTGTAAGGAGATCTCGGAAGATATCGAATGGCCATCGAATATGACGAGCGCAAAGACCGCGAAATGTGGAGCAGCACTTCCCGTTTTTGGTATCAGAAAGCAGCTGATAGGAGTCCGAATGGTGGGCGCCTATATCACCATTTGGCGATTCTGGCACGTCCTTACACCTTGGAACAGCTTTCGTTGTACGCACGGTCACTCACTTGTGTTGCTCCATTCGAAAAGGCCAGAGAAAGCATCATGACCCTGTTCAACCCGATTCTTCGCACGAGGGACACATCGTGGGAGACGACTTTTATTCATGCTCATGCCATTCTTTTCACTAACCAGTGCCCAGGTCCTGACGAAAAGTTCGACGCGATAGTCGATGAGCTCGCGAGAGATGGTCTGTTTGATGAGTATGTTGCCAAAGCTGCGGCGAGATTCAGGGAACTTGGGGCGTTCGCTGCGATCTGTAATATTGCTGCCCTATTCGAGTATAATGATCCGAAACATGGGGCAAAGCCAATGTTGCGTCTTGCGTACGAGAAGGCTCAGATAATGAAGGACACAGCATCAAACTCCGAACCTCGTAATCCACATCAACTCGAACATCCGTCTGAGGAAAAGACAGCGTTCGACTCTGGCACACTCACGTCATCGGGTTGTGAAATCTCGTCTGTCGTTATCACACGACCTTCTAGACTTGCTTCGAAGACCTTTGAAATATGGTTGAATCGCGGAACGGACAAGAGTACTCATCCTCTGATACACATATACCTCGTTTTCATCCAGAGTCTCATCGTTGCCCAAGAAGCCTGGAAGTCTTTTGAGAAAGATGCCACCTGGAGAACTGTTGAAAGAGACATCCCTTGGCATGCTATTTGCTTGTTTCTCAACACTGCAGCAGGGAGTTTCCACTCGACTCCCAGCATTTTCGCCGAGGACTTTCCACAATCAAGCGACGAGAACGGTGGTAAAGAGAAACCTCGACCGCTGCCTGAAGACTTCGCACTTCGCGGACAGATATACTCGCAATGGTACTTTCCCACCACTTGGTTCACGAACATCACGGTCGACGATGACGAACGAACTCTTGAACTGCCCTCTATGGCCCAGCCTCGAATAGAACGGATTTTGTGGCTTGGCCATCGTATAGCATCAGTTTGTCACACCGTCGTGAGATCAGATGACAGTTCTAACTGACAGTGCGGTTCAGGCCAATCGATGGATACGATTTGACGTGGACACAAGATCCTTCGTGATTACAGACCACGTGATGAGTGAGCTCAACATCCAAGCAACCGCCGTAAGGTATCCGCAAACTTTGATACCATCATGACGGATGCGGGCACCACAGATGAAAGCCCTCGAACACCCGGTATGGCGTTGTCACATTGCCACCGTGGCTGGTAGGAACATCATCGAACCAAGGTCCCATTTTGAAGCTTGGAGTTTGATTGTTTTAAGAAAGGCACAGCAAACCGCTGCGAGAAACAGACAGCCTTTATATTTCCTGACATCAAATAGGCGCCCTTGACCATCCCAGTGAAGGCTCGTTATGCTTCGTGTACTTCTCAGTAGCACGTTTTGTTTCTATTCTCGACGCGGACGCCGTGTTGATCACGGAGAGTGACGTTTTGAGCTGCAGATGAGCGTACGTTTCTGGACTTTGGTTTCGAACAAAGGATTTCCCTATATGGTCTTTTCGTGGATAACAAAGGCTTAGATATTCCTTCACCCTGTGCTTTGAAGGCGGGGAACGTAACGCGGAAAATCGATTGGCAAGACTATGATTTTGTCTGAAGCGCATTGAGTAATGTAATCAATAGACATCTATATACGAAAGACAATACTACCCTTCGCTCCAACGCTAGCAAGGAATCACAATCGGCGACGTCGCTTCCGCGCTGAAAGATCTTGTGAGTAGAGTTCACTCCCCTTGCGTTTGGGTAAATGACTATACCAGTTTGGTTCGTGTGTGTGGCAATCTTGGCAGGCAGGGGGTGGATCGGGGAAAGATTTGCCAAAGGGAGCATCAAGACCTTGCTGCTCTTGAAACCATCGCATTGTTTGGGGAAACCCGCTGATGCGCCTTCGCCCTCGAGTGACACTCTGCAGAAATATGCTCATGGACTCATTAACATGATGGATTGCGAACTCCAGCTTCTTTCCATATCGACGACACACGGAGCAGAGATCCTTATCCCCTTGGTAATAGCCTACGACCTCATGGTCTGTCATGAATACTAGGTCGGTTGGATGGACCCGTCTCAGCGCTTGAGAGATGATGTGACCTTGAAGCCGGCATCTGATAGTGCCCTTGCAGTACAGCTTTCCGTTCTGATAGAGCGGAGCACTCGTCAGTTCAAAGAAGAAGCTAGAGATCAGTAAGGCAAAAGCCGTTGTCTGGCCGAATCCATCATTCTGCGACTGTGAACGAGCGCACATGCGAAGCTCGTCCATACAGTTAACATCATCGATAGCGAGTGCACCATCCGGCAGATAGATGTTCGTTCGAAAGTACTGGCCTCTAGAGCTGTCGTCTAAGCGATTCCAGAGCTCCCTCCACGCACCTTGTCCGTCTAACGAAGACATAAACGACCGCCAAAGCCGAGGCACGAAACCATCTTGGATTATGTGGCGAAAGCTCGCAGTGCGAGGAGTTGACTCAGTTTGATGGAGATTCGTGCCTGTACCCAAAGACAGGACAATATCTGGTTGACAGCTCGTCGGCCATATGTGTCGGCTTTCCCAAAGAGCCAGGTTGACTGGATTGTTGTGCTTCAAACCCCCATCCTGAAAGGTACCTAAAGTGGATATCTGAAGCGGTTGGAAAAGCCTACGACAAGTCAGCAGTAGAAGAGCACGTGTATACCAACGGAAATGCTACATCGGCGCGGCAGAGGTTGCCCTTCCCCTAACATTATGATTTAGCTGGGAATCGAATGGGGCGGGATGGACATACGCTTCCCACACATACGGTTCATCATGAACTTCCGCCGGACGCAGATGCCGATAGCCTACACGAAGCCGTATCAACGCCGAAGCTCCAATATTCCCTTGGACCAGCTTACCGCAATCGGCCTGCCGACCGCCAACACCGTTGTAATTGGACAAAATCACGGGCGAAGCATCCGAGATCGTGGTAGCAGTGACAGCTGTCTTGGTTGCGGACTTCGCAGGCAGATACCCGAACAGTCGCTGTCGGAGACCAAAGTGTCTCTTCAGTGTGGCTTCCAGGCCGGCGGCGTCATAATAACCATCCGATAGCCAGCATCGTAACAAGTGGCGAAAGAGCTGCCAAGGGCCTCCTCCAGTACGAAGGCGGGTGCCGAAAAACTCACGCGTCAGACTATCAAACGTCTGGATGCACTGAGTAACGCCCCAAAGACGGTGAAAGAGGCCCAGTACAATGAGTCCTCCTGTTCAAGCCGTCAGCAACTGTTATCATGTAAGCCAAAAGAGAGCTTACCGGAGCTTGTCCCGAATGCCAGGTCGAACAGGTCGCGAACCAAGCAGTCGGGCCCAACAGCATTTTGCAGAATCCCCAAGAATTCGAGTGGGATGACGCCACGGATCCCGCCTCCGTCAATACTCAGTATTCGCACGCCAGCCGTAGGCGGCTTTAGAGCAGCTGTAAGCCATCCAGAGGAGCAGAGCGGGCAGCTCCCGAGCTCGTACGTATACTCCGACCCCAACACTGGGCGACCAAAGATCCTGACACAGGTCTCGCACACGCTATGACCGCAACTCAAGCCATGTTCTGGTTTCCGCCGCAGGCAGGGAAGGCATGTCTGATTGCTCTGGAAGCTCGCCCACGGGATATTAATCTTGCCAAGGTTGCTGCGATGGATGGAGTCTGCTGTTTCCCCGGAGATCTACATCACCGAAAACTGATCGGCGAGGCTAACCCGGATGGCCTGGTTCCGGCGTGGCACCAGTGATTGCTTCTTGGACGAGAGAACGAGGGACTGAACGCAAGATGGTTTGTAGATTTGGTCGTAGACGATTTCGGGATCAAACACTTTCTCAGTCAGCACCACGATTCGACACTGGCGAGCGACTTACAATGCATTCCGCGCGGATAAGCGTCGACAAGGATAACGGAAGCGATATAGGATGTCCAAGTGTTTTCGGGAAGGTTGCACCGCGTGCCGAGTTCTAAAAAGTTGGTGAGATGCTCGGAGAAATCAGTCGAGATGGGATTTGCACGCCGACTCGAGCCGACATAATCAAATGGTTCAACGGCGGTTCGAGCCGTATGCTTCACGGCCTCGCCGAAGTACCACGTTAAATGAAGCGCTGAGAACAGACAGCCAATGCTCTGCTTGATATGGCGAACCTCGTCGGTCTGGCGTTGGATCAACTCCTTGAGTGGCCGGTGACGCGCAAGAGGGGATATCTGTTCGTCCGCTAGATGAAGGACGGTGACCGAGGAGAAGAAAGCCACTATGTCCGGTTGGGATAGGTTGTACTGAAGGTATTCCGACTCCAAAAGATCGTACGTCGGACTGGGTCCAGGCCCCGCTCCTTGCTTGACGATGATGACTTTGGGACGCGCCATATGAAATTGACCTGAGGCTCGCCCGAGTGCGGCCCACGCCCGTAGCCGAGATACCACATCCCCAAAGTTATTGAAATCGTCTGCAAATATGCATAGGACATCGACGAAGAGAGAAAAGAGACGTGCGTGAGCGACGTCGTACAAGCTACGACCAGCACCTAGGCCCCACTGTAGCGGCCAAGACGAAGCCTCGTGGCAGGCGGAGGCCTCGGACTGTACAGGCGTATTGGATGGATCACTTTCCGCGAAGAAAATCGGAAAGTCGGAGTGCAGACTCAGCGTATCCGCACGTAGGGTGACAAGTCCCTCACGACTTGATCGTTTGATGTTGTTCCAGGGAAACAAATCGCGCAGTGCGAATTCTTTAATTTTCCGACCAACGAATAGGACAAGAGACGGCTTTTGCCGAGATGGATTAGTCAGCTCCAGCGACAGTCTGGACAACCGACCAGTGTCCCACAGTACAACGTCGGTGCCATGTGTAAAATCCAGCCAGCTGGTATGTTTACAAGAGCCCATGGTCCTATGAGAGCGCTACAACGAATGGCAGAGATCCCAAGGCCCGAAGACCTTTTGTTCGCATTAAAAAGACTCCACATTTGGCTGCCAGTCAATTCCAGTTATGGCACATCTAAGACCTCATCGCTGGTCCCCCCAAAGAAACGCTGTGGACGCAAAGGAGTATACAACGAAGCTCCATGGCGTCCACCACTATAGAGACCCGCACTTATCTGAACCAAAGTCGCGCTTTCTGTGGGTCCATCAAGTGTCCCATACGACGGCTGCGATTTGAATCCATCACCATCGATCCACGGCAGCTCGATCTCAAGAATGTCGCTAGGATACTCGAGATATTCAACCTAGAGGGGTGCCGAAGGTTGGAACTACAGAATCACGTCCCTGCGCTGATCTCTCAGACGGTCTTGCACGCTCTGCTTCAGGGCGTGCCGGGAGGTCGATTGGAGGATGAAGTCCCCAGTTTGGTGGACCCGAAACACGACTTGAAGTGTCTACACGGTCGCCACCGTATCGAGGCCGCGAAAAAGTATCTACACCCTGATGATAAGTGGTGGATCGTTGATCTCTACGTGGATGGTATATTGCCCTCCCCCTTGAAACCGGCAACGCTGATCGTGGTAGATCTGGGTGAGGTAGAGGTCAACGAGCTTCGACAGGAGTACTCCAACGCAAAGAACTTCTACGATGGAGATATCTTCCGTCATCTTCGGCAAGCTCATTTGGCCGGCAATGCCTCCGCCAAAGCCCGGTGGTTGTGCAAATTGTCGAGGGCCAAGATCAAAGACGTCAACCTGTTGGAGAAGAGGGCGTCCAGGGATCCTCAGACCCAACATCTGCAAAACGCCTTCGACGACTTGCTCCCGTTCACTGGCCTGTGGCCGGCATTGCAGATTGGGACGTTTCACAGGCTGCTCTCCCTGCGGTGTCCCGAGGCGAGCTTCATATTCCATTGAGCTGGCGCTTGCTAACAACGTGGGCAGGAAATGACGAGATATCTGATATGGGTCAAAGCTGCATGGGCTTACATACTTGGGGAAGAGGAGGAACTTCGATTTCATCTGGACGCAGGCACCGTGACGATCCTGGAGGGACGGTACCCAAAACTCTCGGCCGAGGACGAACGGTTACTCCAGAGAAACCAGTCGCACCTCTTCCCCGCTATCCCTGTCCATCGAGCGCAGTCTATACTATCACGTGTCCAAAAGATCGACTATATCATACCATCTATCCACACCTTTCTCGAAGACACCAAAATCCTCGAGCCATGCGCCAAAATTATGAAGAGATTACTCCCCGCCGTCTGCAGAACATCAATACTCCAGGAGTTCGGTCAATTGCACAACGGGCAAACGTCTTGGTCGCTGCAGACCTCAGAAGCCTCTTACTGCCGGAGGGAAGAAGAGTCGAGCGACACAACTCACAGGGGCGCTTATCGCCAGCTGTGGCTATACACACTACGTCATTTCCCTGAGATGATCGGACAGCCGTTACGAAGAGATCCCCCAAGAACGAAGTCTCCTCTGCTAGGCGTGGAGCTCGTCTGGTGGCATCGATTCACAGCTCTTGCCGAAGCTTGTGGTTACGCCGAGGTCGATAACACTTACCGTCGTGGTGAGGAAGCGGACTATCAGATGGCCCAAACATTTCTTCAGCAGGTGCGGCCGCCTCAGCTCTACGGCACCTCGATGGGACGCTCGGTTCAGCGGATGGTGGACCTACTAGGCAAGGACTTCCCGCCCACCGAGGGTGCTGACGCTCCGCCCGTGGTGGACACTTATGGCCTCAAATGTGGACCTGACATCACTTCCCGCTGCGGGGTGCCTTTTGAAAGGGCGTTCCGAAAAGATCAAATGGCACTGTTTTTGAAAAACATCGACCAAGATTTGCAGCAGGGTCAACAAGACGACATCGGATCATTTATGGTGAAGCGAGAGACCTTCCATAAGTTCTTCGGATCCTCCGAAAGTTCTTACGAACCCCACACGCAGAGTTCGTCCAGTGCGCCAGGACCTCTCCGGCATCACTCTGACCAGATCGATGACTTCACCTCTACAAGACCCCCTGACATATCGTCTGCAGAAGCGGGCAATGCGATCGATCCTCCCGATGAGATCCCCCTGACACCGAGCCCACCATCGGCTCCCGCGGACCTGAACCTTCCAGCGGAGCCAGTAGCGTTGCCCCATCCGCCAACAACTGTTACCCAAAGTGAAGCACTACGCATGTTCGAGGAGTTGAGTCAAGAGTGGAATTCTGATCGCCTGGTAATCTTAAAGCAAGAGTCTAGTGGTATGTTCTCTATCTTAACGTTCAATCGTCAAGACAGGGAAGGAATGTCACGGATCTTGCCGTCCGCCAATGATCACGAGTATCAAGTGGCGGACGTAAACCGCAGCAAGAGGATCAAGTTAACAAGCCCTACGAACATTCCCGAAGCACGCGTCGTCATGATAGCTGGTTCGCAGGTTAGAGTGGCTTACGAGGAGAGTTTTGAGGAAGAGCTCTAGTCAAGGTAAGAGTTGTTTAGAGAAATATCCGGATGGGATCGTAAAAAGCAACAGCTCGATACATATAGTCTTGAATTAGGACACAGTTTGAGACGCAAGTCCGGCTTGCTGGAACATCAATATTCCATTACTCTCCCAACCGCTTGCGCTTAGCAACCATCGCGGTCTCAATCTGAACGCCCTCTTCATCCTCGCTATCATCGCTGCAACACTGATGGCACAGTTCAGACAGCTGGTCATTCGCCTGTGACAACTCGATTGATTTCTCATCAAGAGCATCCAGCACATCTTGCTTCTCCCTCTTCAGCATCTCAATAGAGGCCTCGTTGCTGTGTTTTTCCTGCTCCATTCGAACCTTATACTCCCCAGTAGCCCTCTTCAACGCACTGTTTTCCTCCAGAATGGACCCAAGCTTCAAATCTTCAGGTACGGTGACTCCGGAGGCCAGGCTGGCTTTTGTCAGATCGAATTGATTACACAAACTGATCAATTTGTGACTCATCTCCCGCTCGGAATCCAGACTCTTCTCCGTCTGAGCATGAACGGAGAACTCATGCGCGAGAGACTTTTTTGCATAATCGTGCTCCTTCTGCTCACGTTGTAGGGACTGCCGTTGCAGTTGTAGCTCTTCCTGAACTTGGCGGACCATGCGGTCTGACTGAGCGAGGCTCGTCTTGAGTTGGGTGGCCTGAACGGTCAGTTGCTGTACTGTACGACCACTGCGCCATAGCTTCTCGTTGAGCTGCTGATGCTGATCCTGTAAATTGCTAATGTCGCGCACCAGTGCCGCCAAAGACTCCCACTGATGGACACCAGGTAATGAGCCGAGGACCCGAGACTATAGCAACATGTCAGCCATGTTCGAGAGTACATGAAGTCATGTAATACTGGTGGGGTGCGTGTTCCTTCTGCGCTAGCCATTTGAAAATTAATGGTGACGACTTTGTGGGCGCCGATTAGGATGATCCCTATAGGTCCAAAGAAGATAGTGAACGGTGGATGGGATGAGGGTCTTAAAAGCAAGATTGAGCGGGACAGGCGATGCTACCACGCAACCAGTAACGGACCAGCGGCCACGAACCGGAATTGGACCTTAAGCTAATGTCACCAGTTTCAAGTTGACAGAACAGCGCTTCCTCTGTTTCAAAAGTCTTACAAATAAGGATTAAACTGCTTGGCCGATCTACAGCATCCGTACGAGTGCCTACGCCCCGCGCTCCCCCTCCCCCCCAGCAAATCCCCCACCGATAAGGGTAGTTGCTTGCTCGTCTAGTCATCATCTCCGCTTTCCTCTTCAATCGTGGTAGCGCCATCAGTTTCCTCGCTACCTTCTTCGCTCCCCTCTGTGTGGGTGTCCTGAACATCCACTTCATGGTTTGCCAAGTTTTCCTTGGAAATCTGTCGGAGCAAGTACGGCTCAATGCCCTGAGAATGCGTAGTCTGAGGGAAGTCAAGGATGGGATTGCAGGCCACGAAGTTGGTGGGAGGCGAGAGATAGGCCGCTCCGTTTAAGAGCCCGTTCCCTCCATGGCTTTCAGTCCATCCATATGGGAAGTGCAGCTCCCCGTCTGCTGTGTTTCCGAAAGACCAACTGTGAATTGGAGTTGGATGTGCAGGGTATGGGCTATGGACCTGACTTTTTTGTCATCAGCAAGGTCCCCAAGGCGTAAGTTGAGACACTTACTTCGCTGGAAGTTGAGCCATTAAAGCGTGCTCTTGATATTGGTGGCCTTGGCCCCCGAACGATTCCGGACCGACGTAGCTTTCCCATGTCAAAAGGGCAGCTCGTCTGGTGCCTTTCACTCACCTTGTTGAATAGTTAATAGCCGGCACTTCACGTTGCACTTGATCTTGGCCGACGTAGCTTTCCGCTGTCAGCAGAAAAAGGAATCGCGATGTCGGATAATGATGTACCTCATTAGATATCCGCTGATCGGACTGCTGTGCTGATTTCCTTCCTCTTGAGGCTCAGGCAAGCTTTCGACGTAAGTACATCTTACTCTTCGCTTGAGTGACGACTTACCTCTCGGGGCTTTGGGCCGTCAAGCCTTTCTGTTGATTTTGTTGATTTGGGCCCTCGGGCAATCTCTGATTAGGAGTCAGCGTGCTTTAGCTCGTCAGGGTCAAGATTTGTATACGCAGGGTGGGTCGTTTAAAATCTGAGCTGCACACCACTGACGATTATGTAACGCCCAGTAGCTTTTCAAAGCAGAAGCTGTCCGTTGTTTCTCGCCGCATGCAACGGCGCTGGAGTTATAGTACTCCGTCTTTTTCTCCCAGGCTACCCCGGGATAAAGAGACACCACCATAAAGAGCCGTCGGACCTCTTCAAGCGTATACTCCGGCATGGTACTGAAGATAGTATCCGTAAAAGAGGGAGGGAATATCGTATCGAGCGAAATGGTAGAAAGGGCTCGGAGTAAATATGGAGGGGAGGCAGGGAACGAAGGGGGAAAAAGATATGCACGGTCCTCCTGCCCATATCTTTCTAGTTTGGGCACGTCGTAGCGACTAGCGTAAACCTACGGCGCTGAAACCTATCAGGAGTCTATTCGCCCTTTGAACACCTGTATCAGATTGGTTTCAATCCCTTCTGATGCCCTGTGACTCTCTTCTTATAGCTGGCTCACCACCACCTACTACCAGAATTCTTGAAAAAGGTCCCCTTGCTGGCAATATGAACTCAGGCTTGAACGACGAGCAGTGGAACAGGCTGCTAGACAACATGGCCCACAGACAGCCTTCTCCACCCGCCCTACATGCAGGTGACACCGGCTATGGGAACTTCAGCGCCGAGAACCTAAATCATACAGCCAATGACGGCTTAGCTCACAGCGCCAACTACGCTGAACCAAATCTCAGCTCCTTTGCCGCTCCACGTTTTCCCGAAATCCGAGACATCGATGACCACTCACTGGCCGATCTTCGAGCACTTTCCAAGGAGCTTGAAATTGTAAAGCAGCGGTAAGAGACCCGCCGTGACCTGTGTGTTCCGCGACTGACTGTGAGCACAGTTTGGAAATGAGATCGAAGTAGGTTATACTTCTACCGTCCGCGGTCCTAGCTAATGGATCAATGGCTAGACAAGTTGATAGGCTGTTGAAGAATATGCAGAACGTCTTCGCGCACCTCGCCGAGATGGAGCCATTTCTGAAAGAAACAAGGACAATGCTTAAGGAGGTGGTTGCAAGAGTGGGGGAGTGGGAACCGACATCACCCACACTCGGGGAGGCTTCTCGCAATGAGAATAGCGCAACAGGAAACATCGAAGCTTTCGTAGAAGCGGGTGGGAGGCCAGAGTCTACCTGGATGGGGGCCAATTAAAGGGCAAAGCTGTGGACGTGAAATCTGCCTTCTCTATGGCTTCTGCGGCTGAGATCTAGCTAAGCTCAAATTCAAAAGTTGCCGAATCCCTGTCACGACGCTTGTGATCGTGGTAGAAGAGTGGTTGACCAATTGATAAATCCTTTTTCGTGCGGGGTCGAAGTTAGTAGCAAGTCTAGAAGCCTTTGAGCAGGGATGGTTCCACGTAAGAAGTCATCCCATCATTCCCGGCTCCGGAATGACTGATGGATAAGGGAGGAGGGTCTTTCATGATTGTTGAGCTCGACTGTTTAAGGCAAGCGCCGCTAAGGGCGGTGGGTAAACGAGGGCAGCGCCCGTTTGACATCGATTATGCGAGGTTCTATGCACGTATTAGCCGGTTAATCCCCCCCCCCCCCGGTAGACCGTTCTGGATCTCCAAACTAGGGGGGGCGAAAATACGTTCTCGTGGGGGGAACGACAGAGTATGCAGTCCCCCGCAACTACGTCTACCCTATGATGTGTGTGTACCGTCTGGCTGAATGGGCCCCTGGGGCAAGGAGATGTGTAGGATAAGACGACATCCTAGGGGCCGATTTCAGCCTGTGGTACCCCTGGCCCTTGGGGAATGCAGTAGCGCATGATGCAATGACCTCCTGTGGAAGCAGGGTATCGTAAGGCTTAAATTTGCCCTAGGGCACGGGAAAAGCGCATGACATGACGACTTCCTAGGGGTGGAGGATGCCGCACGGGCGCCACGATTCAACCCTAATTTCTGTAGGATTGTCAAGGACTCAAGCGGGTCATTTCGGACAGAAATCTCTCCGATATTTGGAATTGTTTATACTAGGGCCAAACTTTGAGGCGAGATGTCGCATTTCCATTTTACATCGCTAATCCCAGATCGGCTAAAGTCATTATCTGGCTAACAGCGCTCCTATGCATCAGCTTCCAGAAATCCCCCATTCACAAGACATTTCCAACTGCCGCGCTTGGCGAACTTCGTCCTGGAATCTATCATGGATTTCCTCAATCTCTCTCCAGCAACGGGATTCTGAGTCCTTGATATGTTGCCGGAGAGCCATGAAATCCTGCTGGACTGAACGTACTCATCCTTGAAACAATTCGTGGGTCTTGGTGACCGTCGAGTCCCGGGGGTTTGAGATAATAGATCTTGTCTTCGTAAGCTAGAGCTCACGCGTGCTTTAGATCAAAGGCATACCTTTATCAGACCGTTCAACCCTCTTGGCTGACTTCACCTTTTGCGCGGCTGCCCTACGCGTCCGAGATCCAAGACGTGTTGCGATAACGTCCTTCAACAATAGCGACTGTGACACACTCGGATCCATCCGGGAAACACTGGGTTTCTCAATGACAACCGATAGAGAAAGAGCCTGATTTGCGCGAGGCTGGAGGTTGTGAGATAGTGGGAGCGACGGAGGTTCATCGATGGGTTTGACTTCACGAGGAGAATGGATATTTTTGATCCCCGAACTACCGAGTCTCCCTTCTGCCTTTTCACCCATCCACCCTATCATTCGATAGATCCGAGACGCGCTGGCGATTGATCACGGTATAATGGGATGCATGTAGGTCCGACAACCTTTTACCCACCCTCCACGTTACCGCATCCCAAAGAGTTGTGGCCTTTTCATCCGATCCTGCAGAAAGATCTTTCAACACCTCGAGTGTGATCCTTAACATCTTACCCCCCTCAACGCCGAGCATACTGTAACTTCAAGACCTTGACATCATCGCACGCTGGGCTAGAGCAATGGCCGAACAGGATAAGATACCCTCGCCATTGTTACGTAAAAGGAAGTCTCTTATCGTGGACATGGATCTCCAAATGATGGTCCATGCTATACTAAAGATCATCTGCGTCTAGAAATCCCACGTAGAATACTGGCGCCGTGAAGGCAGTCTGGGTCTTCTTCTTCTTCCCCTCTCAGCCCCGACTGTCCCCGTGCAAATTGTTCGTCTATATGTGATGCGAGCAGTAAGTACCGACTTTCCACGCCGAGGGGGCGAGGTGAAAGGGTCACACCTGATCTACCGAGTCGAGACTTGGTATGTTCCGGTAAATTTAGGGTACTGATCTGTTCCCATGCACCGAAGTGGCGAGAGTTATTGCGTTTGAACGCCGATCTGAAGCGGGTATGGTGAAGGTGGGTATATGTGGGATATGACGGCATAAGAGTTGCAGAAAACAGGATGAAGCGGCGGCGGGGAGTATATAGACCCCCCAGGTCGCCTTACCTTCCATAAAGTTTTGCTGCAATAGTCTATCTCGGCAAGGATCAAACCCCTCAGAGCTTCATCCGCGGAAGGTCAGGCACGAGGATCCCACGAAAGCATGGCCCTTAATGTAGAGGGGATACTCGTCTCGCATCGCGTTAGAAGTTGCAGGACAGTTCGGTGATCTAAACGAAGAGACCTTCCACTGATCCAATTAGCTGGGTACCAGCACTGTAGCAGCGTATACGCAAGTAGTCAAATGTCGAATTTTTGGTCATCTTTTAAATTTTTGCCTTTCTGGATTTCGGCAGGGAGCCACTTCCATCCCGCTATCTCCTCAACGGTACTAGTCCTCGCTTGGTGCGCTTTACCAAAATCGCAGATGCCGGCGTACTTTGGCTCATGGGGAAAATACAAAACGTTCATAGGAGTTATATCACGATGCATCCAGCCACGGCTATGGAGCGCGGTAATACCTGATAGGAGCTGCTTGAATAGTACCGTTCGAAGAGCCCAGTCCGCCTCCGATTCCCCGTGCCATGAATACTGCTGAAAAGGGACACCTTTAACGAAGAACAGAAATACTTCCAATGAATAGAAGCCTGTTAAAGTAATCTCGGCTTGCGAATTGCACCAACCGTGGAATTTCACGATACCCGGACAGTCGCCAAGTGCCTCATTGACTATGATCTCGTTCTTGACAACTTGTACATCCAGAGCCGATTTGATGACTAGCTTCTTAACGGCTCTGGGATTTCCGGGTTGCGGGTGAAACCCTGCCAGCACAATCCCAAACGTGCCGCTTCCCAAGCCTTGTCTGAATACAGCCCAAGGGGTGTAGGTGTCGGACTCGAAGGAAATAGCTGGTATGAGTGTATCGGGGATCGGCGCCTCACGTGCCATCAACCATGTATTCCTCTCCTCAAGATAGAGCTGTTCCTTTGCCGACGTAGTAATACAGAATTGAATGTCGTAGTGCATACCTCCCACAAGGAAAGACGTTCGAGGACGGTGCTAACACTGCATTGAACCATGCTTCATGAGCTCGTCCTTGAGGACCACGGGCTTGTGATGACATTGTTCAAAGCCGTTGGGACTGTTGGTCGAAGCAATTGGATCGAGCTCGTTGATATGATGACCCTCGCCGGCGTGGAGAATCCAGGCTCCGGATGCCATATTCATTCTCAAGAAAGCATGGGCGCTGGCAAGGTGTTTTCGATGTCTTGAATCCGGTGCGGCAAGTTGGATGTCAACATTCCGGCTGCGAATGTTTTCGCCCACCCTCTTCCCGAGGACCCATTTAACCCCCTTGCTCAGAGGGGTACAGTCAAATTGAGGCGGAAAAACCCACGGTAGATGGACACTTCGTTATCGCTTGAAGACTCGGAATCGAACCCCTGAGTGTTGGAGATGAGATCCTTATCGGTCACAACGATGAACCGCGCATGGTGCTCTTCCAGGTCGCCGTTTCGTTTTTTCACAGCCAACTCATGAAAGGCAACGGCAGCAGGCCCTCCTTTTGGTGTGATCCTCTAGATGTCGTTCTCCCAAGCTCTTTGAAGAATGATGGCAGAGTCGGGAACTCGATTATTTGATCCACTAACTTTTTCAATGTTGGATTCATTCATCGCGAGCTTCTAACACGCACGCTGGTCTGACGACAGAGGGAGAGGTACGCCATATACTCTAGGGATCCCGGAACTAGGAAACCCGGAAGAATATATCGCCGAACGCCGAAGATGACTTGAAGGATTTCACGGACAGTGTACCTTTTGCTGGCAGTCATGGATCATCCCAATTACCATCGCTGTCGCGCGGCCTTCTTGGATACGTCTGACGACTGACAGTATGTTTCGTCTTCAGACGAGGGTGCTGGATGAAGATGGTGATGATGAACTCCTCACACCGGTCTCCATGACCCACCACTCCAATCTTGACCCCTCACACGCTTCTTCCGCGCTCCTCAACTCGTCCTGGATAGGAGGTGATAGGAAAGACTCCGCCGCAAATGTTCGGCAGAGAAGGTGTTCAAGGTCGCTGCGTCGTCCTATCACTCGCTCTTATGGAGCAGACTGCGTATCACTGGACTATCGACGCAAAGGCTTTTTTATTTATCGACCAGCTACCAAGAACATCTCTATGACTTTTCAGAGATACCTGGGTCATTACGTTCGTCCATCCGTCATCCTGAACAACCAGGTACTTACTTCTCTAGGATATTGAGCGAGTAACCAGAAGCCGCCGAGCATGAATCGCAGTCTACTGTCAATGAGACCCTCGATATCGTCTTAGCAACACCAATACTACTCCTACAGGAGGGCCAGAGAGCGGGAAAACATGCAAGAGTACTGAAAGACACTGGAAGACACTGGAAGACACTGGAAGATAGCCGGCAAGTGTATTACTATTGGAGCTATACTCGAATGAAAAGATTTCAAGGAAGACTTTATTCTTCCGACGAACTTATACGAAACGATGTTTGATTAAGTTCCTCGAAGTCAGCTGTTACGCAGATCGAGTTTGAGGAGCTATCGCAACAGTGAGCTCTGTCGCTGGTTGAAGAACTAGAGGCCAGATACGGCGCGTTCGGTTTGGTTCGGTTTGTGTCTCATACTGGCCTAAAGGTGGTTCGCGGGTAGCTTGTAATGGTCAGCGCTCGCAACCCGATTGGAAGACTTTTTCTACCTTGCGAGATTTGGAGAATAACGACGGCGTTTATCGATACTTCGGATCTGGCCGACGGAATGGTATCATGAACCGAATGCCTCTGTGTACTAGCTGCAGAACCCACGCCGAGTGGGAGAAAGGGAGCTGGGATGGTGGTCTCCGAGCCACTTTGCGTGCAGCTGTTGAAAGAAGAGATAAGACTTTGAGGGTCTGCGGATAGGGAGACGTTCTGTATGGGCGCGGGGTCCGAGTGGCCTTGATCTACCATGTTTTCCAATGACACTTGAACTGCATATACAGTAACGACTCTGTTATAACGTAAGCGTGGGAATCTATATGTTCCTGAGAACCATACCGCATAAGAAATACTGTAAACGGAGAAATATTCATGACTGATCTGGATATCTAGCTTTGGCTATGTCAAGTCGAACTAAAATGCCGTTTGCGTGCGAGGATACTGGGGAATGCCTTTGGTCTTGTCCCGTGATAAGATCCGTTTTTGACTCCTCTCAACCCCTTAGGCCCTTTTGGGCTATAGGGCTGAGGTCTTCTGACCTGTAGTTGGATTTTATCGGATCTAACACACATCGTGTCCGGGAACGTACATCTGTCGAAGGGGGCTGCTACCCCTTTCCTTCCGTAGCAGAATCACGGACTTAGAAACTACTCGAGATGCAAGTCTTTGAGTATCAGCCTTCAAATTTCGACTTAGGTCCTGCCATTGTCTAACTACATAAAGATATTCAACGTCAAGGCTGATACTCCAATTCCAAAAACCGAACATTATGGTCCACATGAGCCTGCACCAGCGTTCGAATCTCGTCCCGAAGACCAGCTTGAGTGGAGACTGTTGCAGTCAGCGGAAATACTTTCAGTGAGCGTAGAACCCATACCTGCGACGAGAATGGTACCAGTCTCCCTTCCCGTCCCTGCGATCATCTTGCCATCGGAGTACCTCTCATAGTCGCTCCGAATTTCACGCATGAGGATGTCACGCGGATCAAAGTAGCCATCGAGGTGAAAGACACGCCCGTGCTCCCCTTCAAATTGACGCCCAATCATCTTTTGCTCGTACCAAATAGATATCTTCAGTATCTAATAAACTAAGTACAGTATGAACAAATGTCTGGGAAATACATACCCATTTGAACTCGTCCATGGCAAGCGCGATATCGATCAGATCCTTTGCGGCAAGTTCATCACCTAAAGACTCCGTCAGCATTCGTCTTCCTGCCGGTCAACTCGCAGACCTTCTCCCTTAAGCTGCCACACTACATGGATTCTCCGTGTCACGACCTCGCATCTCTCATATCCCTCCAGGAGCTCTTTCAGGTGAGGTAGTATCGCAGCGATTCCGAATCCAGTCGCTATCAGGAGCACGGTTCCATACTCTTTCATGGACGTAGGTGATCCGTGCGGTCCGCTGTAGAGCATGAAATGCTTTGTCGCCTCTGACGACCTCCTGGCGTAGCGAAGTAGCCGATGTGTGAACCCATCTCGAGGCTCAATGAGCAGCTGGACGTTGATCAACTTCGGCTTCCTCGACGTATCCACCGCCCAGGATACTATCATAAACGGATGGCTCTCCAGCAGAGCACGGTAGCCGACACTCGGAAGCCAAATATTGATATACTGGCCAGCTTGGATGTTCCAGGACCTTCGAACTTGAATCCGGATCCTGATAGCATCATGGACAACGTCAATCTTGGCTCGAGAACAGCCGTGATGGAAAGTGAAGTTCCGATAGAGTATCCACAAGATTTCGAAGAGGACGACCGCGATAAAGATTCCTGATGAAACATATATGCACAAGCCCGGAAAAGCCAATTTGTCGGTGACATGCCGCCATATCATGTAAGCACAGACCGCCGCGCAAGCTTGGTGGGCTCGCAAGAACAGCTCGTAGGACGGTCGACGGATACACTGCGCGAAGGAGAAGAACAGCAGGCCCAACGAAGAGACGCTCTGATTCCTCTGAGTATCGCTCGACGCGAAGGGAGGATGAGACTTACAATTAGTGCGTACAGACGAGGAAGCCATGCGAGTGTGTTCCACTGCCCGCCGAATACGCTGAATATCGCGTGAGCAGCACTTAGTGAAACCGACATGACAGCCGCAGATCCATGGACGGTATGCAAATTGTTCAAAGAGATTCCCAAGAGTTTAGCTAAGAAGTCGAGGTGCGGTCCGAAGAACAAAGGCATCAGGTTGATCAACGAAAGGATGCCAGTGCGTTTGCCAGCCTCCATGATCGAGTGTGTTCGGTAGGCACTGCAGAAGACGTTGATGAGAAGGTAGACAGTGCGGAGGATGAAACCTCTGTAGGACCATGGTCCAAGTAGACGATGGCGTCGCAGAAAGAATGGGTATACAATGTGCCCCAGAATCCAGACACTGTACGTCTGCAATAATGTCCACACATGAATGCAGAAGTTAATTGTGGTCAAGATGGCAAACAGGCTTCCGGCCACGACTGCGTAGATCCGAGTCACGTCCATGGCTAGGGGAGGTTTCAAAGGATGGTTGATTATTTGGGCAAGGATAAAACAAGAGGAGGTAAGGTTTCATCCGCGGAGAACGATATCTAGTGGGGATACTGTTGTTGTGCCAGAAATGGCGCACCGAAATCCTAGAACGGCTCACCCTCACCAGTGTTTCATGTGCCTGGACTCATTACAAAACAGTCCGGAGCTCGCGAAGAAGGAGCAAATTTGGACCATGAGAAGCCATGGCAGCTTCCAACTGCACGAAACCGGCATCATGGCCAGGCCGGAGAGAAACAGTTATGTTCAATAAAAGACGCCGCAGCTTGTTTAAGAAAGCCCACGAGCTCTCGGTGAAGACGAGTACGGAGCTGTATATCGTACTGCACAGAGGAGGGCGGTACTTCACCTACACTTCCACAGACCGGCAAGGGTGGCCACCCAACGAAAACGAAGTGGTTCGAACTGTCCCGTGGAGAATAAGTTCATGCACTGAGCATCAAGTTCTAGGAAAGGAATTACCCACTCACGGATCGCCAAACTCCCTCGGATTTCCATGCCGTTCGTTCGTCAAGACGCAATACACGACAGCAGCCAAAGTCTCAGACTACTGGTCCCAAAGCCTCAGGGCATGGAAGCAATTCCGAGAGACATCAGGAACCGATCTCCAGAGCTTCTGTCTCCTCACCTTTCAGTCTATCAATAGATCAGAGTACCGGCCTCGACCTCGACACAACAGCATCTCTTCGTTTCGTGAGTGACAGTAATATTGATATCAGAAGCATGGCAGGTAAGGAGCTCGTTAACGATGGAACGGGCGATGGCCTCGAGCGCTCGAGCTGGTCCGGTGCTGTCAATGATGACTTTCAGCTCTTCGAACCGCAAGATTCTTTCATGAGCATTGGGCGAGAAGGTCTTGATCCCGCTGTTGAAAGTTCAAGAAGGGCTCCTGGCTTACAGGACTATACGGGCGATACACAAAAGAAAAACCGCTTGGACAAGTCGTCAGCTTCAGGACGGCGGAAATTTGTTATCCCCAACGTTCCAGATTTCGGAAAACTTCTAGATCGATGTACGAGTACATAACCATTATCGTTAGAGCCTTTCAATAATCTTGAAACATGCCAACGGATCCCACCCTCCGACCCGCCCACGCCCAAGTCGAATAAGGCTAGACGCGAAGTTTCCCCGTCCGATTGGAAGCGGCACTGTCGAAAGGTTTCAGCTACACGTAGTTTGACATTTGCGGCGACGAAAGATTTCTAAGAATCAGGGGACCGTCGTGTCTAGCGCCCTTGAGGTTGATCACGTCAGAACTTTGCTTAGTGTTAGATGATCACGAGTGTCTCAAATAGATGTATTAAAGGTCTCATAGGCACCTAAGAGAAGTGGAATAATCTGCTTCCATATCATAACTCAAAGTCGAAACACAAAGATATGGGCGATAGACCCCAACGTGCGTCGAAGGTAGATTTGACGGAAACCCTTCCCGTGGTACTGGCTAATGACTCGACCAGCAACCGCGTGCATCAAGCTACAGAATCATGAATCCTTGTCCCCCCGGTGCACTCTGCCATGCAAAGGCTGAGACTATCAAGCAGCAGCTCCGAGAGACCACTGCGCAACGTGATGCGTCTCACCAGGCCTTGTACCAGCTGAATCAGAAGTACGAGAAATTGAGCCAGCAAAACCTCGACCTTAGCCAAGAGTATAACGCCACCGCTGAACACCGTCGCAGAGGGGATGCCGCATACCGGGAGCTGGAGAAAGCTTTCAAGCAAGTACAAGCTAATCTCGGCGGAGCTGTCCAAGACTGTCAAAGTATGCAAGTCCGTCTCGAGCAGCAGAGGATGTCCGTTCAACAAGCGGACGCGCGACTGGACCACATCCTCTCCACTACGACGATGCTCGGTCAATCACTGTACTTCTTGACCATCGATAAGTCCGATCTTCCTGACGATCAGAAGCGGCAGCAGAAGAAGCTTGATTACGCAGACGTCAAACTTGAACGAGATCTGCTTCGCGTCGAGCGAGATGAGTTGCAGAAGGCATTGGAGAATGAACGGGAGTGGCATGCTTCACGGGGCTTCGGACCGATGCAACTGAAAGGGGGTGGGATTCACTGATAGAGGATTAGAGGCGCTGTTTCGTCATCTCCTGGGCCGGCCCACTTTGCTATAATAAACCAAATTCTTTATCTACCTATACTACATCGTAAAGCCTGTGAAAACGCCAGCTACCGCCCTGCGGCACTGCTCATTATAAACCTATTCCAATTTCATTGCCACCACCATAATGAGATGACCGACGCTGCTGCCAAAATCAGAGTCATAATCACCACGGCGGAGCGGGAAGCGCCTTGCTTTCCGTGTGACCCCGAGCTTGTAAAATTGTGAAGATCTCCCGGCGCTCTACCAGTGCCAGTCGGAGAAAGCGGCGACAAGGGGCCGTAGATCATGGACGTGGCTATGGCGTGAAACGTAGGATGGCGGGCAGAAGAGTAATTACCGACTCGCCAAGTGGAATTGACATCGTTTGTTTCTGTCCATCCCTCGCTAGATAGAGCTTGTGGCTGATGGTGGAGACCGACGATTGAAGGCTGGAAACCTGCACGCGGGTTCCCCAGCGCGGTCTCCATACCCAGTGCCGCCTTCGTCGTAGTATACACCTTTTGGTACTGAACGCCCAAATCCACTTCTACGAAAAGGAGAGATGTGGTCGTTCGAGTGGATACGGCTGGCGCTTGTTGATGGCGTGGCATGTGTGCGTGTACGTGTAAGTGTGCATGGCGCGCAACACACAGCTGTAAAGCTGCGATCAGCCCAAACTCTGCGAGCTGCATTGCTGCCTCGGGGAAAATGCAATGATGGCGCTCCTTATGGATAGCCTGGTTTTGATGTAAACTTGAATATCATCAACACTTGCTCAAAATGATGGGTGTAGATGGACTCTGAGACTGAGGAGATGCTTCGAAGCTTCGATTTCAATGCAAAGTGTTCCGTGTCATACTTGATGAATCCACAAAAGGCCCCTCGAGAAAGGAAAAAAACCTTTTCTAGGTGAGGCCGAAAGTGACACAGACGGAAATATAGTTAAGATCCATATCTGGACCGTCCCGAAACAGGTACAACTATCCATCGGCAATATAAAATGAGCCCAGTTCTTAGGCGAAGAGAGCAAGTCCGTCATCCTTGCCTTCAACGATCGTGAAATCGCTACAAATTCGGACGTCATGCCTAAAGAGGACAAATCCAAGCGGGACAAACGGAAGACAACAAATTCTGCTATCCTACCCACTAAAATGGAAAGAGCCAAGCTGAAGCAGCAGAGGACAGATATACAGACTAAGAGAAAGGCCAATGAGCAAAGGCTCGAGGCACTTCGAGTAGAGGTACAAAACAATCCCGACAAAACAAATGAAGTCGAGGCTATCAGTCAGGAAATCGGCGATATTCAAAAGGAAGAAGAGACTCTAGAGGCGGAGGAGAAAAGACTCGATTCCATGATACCCATGGAAATGGATGGCGATTCATCGCAACCTCCGACTTCCGAAGGAGGGAAGGCCTCTTCTGCGACGCAACCCCAAGATTCCACCAATGAAGGGGAAGAAGATCCTATTCGCAATGATCTCGGTCAGGGAGGTAGCGGCGATAACGACCCAGAAAATAAAGGCTTGAAAATATGAATCAGTGATGGAAATTCAATTTTACAGGGAAAAGGAGGCAATGTACCGGTCGAAAGAATGACTTGTTCGACTACATACAGAGATGAATAATTAGAAAAATATACGACGTCAGTTATGCGCTGGTAGTGTTAATTATATTCGAGACCTAATCAATCCCCTGACAGAATCGGAAATCAGACTCTGGCCTAGAGTATTAGACGTCTCTACCCTGGCCTTCCATTTCACGAATCATAGACGAATAGTAATACGAGCAGTCCCGTGTCATAGGATGGTCCAGGCCCAACGTCTTCGGAAACCCTGCTGAAGCTCTAAGATAGAGAACGGACGCATCATTGTACCGTTGTTGATGGTGAAATAGGTAGGCAAGGTTGTAAACGCTAGTCAATGTGTCTGGATGCTCGACTCCCAGCACCTTCTCTCTCCCTTCCAGCGCTCGTCGGTTCATCTCCTCGGCCGCCTCATACTTCCCCTGATCCCGAAGCACCGATGCCAGATTATCGACGCTGGTCAATGTGTCTGGATGCTCGACTCCCAGCACCTTCTCACTCCCTTCCAGCGCTCGTCGGTTCATCTCCTCGGCCGCCTCATACTTCCCCTGATCCCGAAGCACCNGGATGCTCGACTCCCAGCACTTTCTCACTCCCTTCCAGCGCTCGTCGGTTCATCTCCTCGGCCGCCTCATACTTCCCCTGATCCCGAAGCACCGATGCCAGATTATCGACGCTGGTCAATGTGTCTGGATGCTCGACTCCCAGCACTTTCTCACTCCCTTCCAGCGCTCGTCGGTTCATCTCCTCGGCCGCCTCATACTTCCCCTGATCCCGAAGCACAAATGCCAGATTACTGACGCTGGTCAATGTGGAGGGATGCTCGACTCCCAGCACCTTCTCATACCCTTCCAGCGCTCGTCGGTTCATCTCCTCGGCCGCCTCATACTTCCCCTGATCCCGAAGCACC
>NKYR01000130.1:48610-103209 GCA_003184365.1 Evernia prunastri
ATGCCAGATTACTGACGCTGCTCAATGTGGAGGGATGCTCGACTCCCAGCACCTTCTCATACCCTTCCAGCGCTCGTCGGTTCATCTCCTCAGCCGCCTCATACTTCCCCTGATACTGAAGCACCAATGCAAGTAAACTCAAGCTATCTAATGTGGTAGTGGCGACGTCCCCTGCTCGTTCTTGATAGATGTTATATGATTCCGAGACTGCTTCATATGCAGAGTCATATCTCCCTTGTCGCCAATTAAACCATCCGACGTTATGTAGAAGAGCTGCACGGTGTCTCATGTCATTTTCTGATATGCATTTATGCCATAATACTGCTTGAGCATACGCCAACATCGATTCACACGTCTCTTTATGCTCATGCTCACCGTTCGGGAACTCCTCCGCTAACAGCTGCAAAGCTTGGCCCGCGTAGTCCGCTTTCTCACTTCTCTGCTCTAGCCAGTAGTGCACTGATGCTTGCACGAGTGGGTGAATCGCGTATGTCTCTCCCCCAATCTCTTGACTGATCAAAGCGAATCCGTCAAGCGTACCGATAGCCATCCTGAAGTCTACGTCTCTCTCAGCTGGCCGTCGTAACAGCTTCTCTGGGATCCGCTGTGGATCAAGCATCGCTATGAGTGATAACAGCTTTGCCGTCTGAGGCTCCTGCGTTAGAATCTGATCAAAGGACAGCTTCCACGTTCGGAAGACGGAATTAGGGAAACCGCGCGGTCTCCGAGGATCTTGAAGCTCCTGACTTAGATGATCCGTCAGGTTCTGCTTGTCTTTTTCAAGGGCTGCTAGATAGCCTTGAACGGTCCATCGATTGCGGTTAATAAAGGCAGCAGCCTGCGTGATGGCTAGCGGAATACATCCCAGAACATCCAGCAGCCTTTCTATATTACAAATGTCGAAAGAGCTCGCAGATCCTTTCAGTTTCAATTGCAATAACTCCATCGCTTCTTGAGATGAGAGTGGCGGCACCTCCACACACAATTCTCCATAGGCAAGATCCTGACCAATAAGTCTGCTTCTTGTCGTAATGAGCAATGATTTCTGAGGATTCAAGATGCTTGGAAGATAGTCGTTTAAAGGTCTCTGGGTTTGCGTAACAGTAGCAGGTGGTATATCCGATTCGGCCGAAGAGAAAAGGAGATCCGCATTATCAGCATTATCCACAATCATGAGCCAATGACTGTCCTCCTCATTCAGCCACTTGAAGACCAGTTCACATACATCGGTATTGGGATCGTCGCATGCAGGAAGCTGTAATCTACGTGCAATGTGGTAATAGGCATGCACAAATGTGGCAGAGCTGGTTGCGTACACCCAGAAGACATGACTCTGCGGGTGGGATTGCCGAAACCTGTAAGCGTACTCAATGGCGATCTGGGATTTTCTGACACCTTCGATCAGTGTCTGCAAGATTTTGTTCAAAGGGAAGAATCTATACCCAATTCCTCCCATTCCACATAACGAAACGCAATGGTGCATTTGAAGCTGCTCCTCAATTTGGGAGAATATGTCTTTTCGGTCAATGAAGTTGTAATCTCTCTGGAACGGCACGGAGAAGAGAGGTTCAACTAATGCAATCATGGGAAGATCAGCTACACATAATCTAGAATCTGGCATTTATTCATTGACTATGACGAAAAGGAGTTCAGTATCCTCACCAACCTCTCGTTCTCTTACGGTAAGGAAGGGATCTCCACGTCCTAGCCTACTCCTCCCATGCGCCCACGCAGTAAACATCAGCGGAGTCTACTCACACATTTTCGTAGCTATCGCAGTCGCCACCTGCGTATGACTAACCGGTTTTCCTGGGATGCAGCAGAGGAGCTCCTTAGCATACGCTGCCGCCACCGCCGCCGCATAAGGCTGCCAGCGCTTGTTTTTGTGTGTATCGGCATAATCGCATATCCCTCGGATCACTAGACAGGGAAAGTTGTCCATGAGACCAGCCGCCTCCATCTCAAAGCATAGTACGTTGAGCTCTTTGCGTAGTCTTTCTCGCGTTGCTCCGTCCCTCATCACTTGATTCCCTGACGCGATCAACCCATAGTGAATTGTGGGAATTTCGTCTTCACGGTCAGATCGAGTGATCAGCCGATCAGTTTCACAATTAGCGCACGTCGCTTGGCCGGCTCGATGATCATAGTCTGCCTCAAATAAGTGATCCTGCTGTGCGCCCTGATATGCACTAGTCTTTTGCAGCTTTGGATATTTTGACAGCATTTGTGACAGATGTCTTGGAAGTTCTGCCTCCTCCATCATATGTCTGGCATGTAAACTGCTCACAGCGTTGAGCAGCACATCAGGCGGTCGATTCAGCGACCCTGTCCGCACGAATCGTCCTTTTTGAACGGTTTTCCCAAAGTCATACTGGATCACTCCACCAGACGTCTCGGCGGGTTTGCTGATCACCACATCACCCAGTCGAATATCGTTCTCCACGCTCGGAGCTCCACCGCCAACACCAACCATTAGACCAAATATGATTGATGGAAAGGTAGAGCGGATGTGACTCGCCACGATGGCAGCAGAAGTATTGCCCGTCACTCCGGACGGTAAACACGCAATGGCCACGTTCTGCCTGCCAATCCGTCCCAGGCGGTAGTTGTTGGTGTCATGGGAGTCCTGGGGGAGAGGATCATGGCGTTCGTCCAGCATGGCCACCGCTGCAGCCAGCTCCGTCGGCAACGCACATATCCATCCCACGGTGTAATCTTCATGCTTCATCTCTTTCACTCTTTCACGACGTATCATATGAGCGCGTGGGACCGTTTTACTACCTGGTTAATTTCTGAGGTAGTCGCTTTGGGTAGCGGATGATAGATCTCGGAAGCTTTCTGGGGCCTTACTCTGATGGAGCCTCGACGCTGATAATTGAATGGTAGAGGAGAATTTCATGTTACTATCACAGGTGAATGCTGTTGTAACATCCTTTATGAAGACAGCCTGTTGGGATCTCACCGCCCGCAAGGCTGATGTTGCGCGTTTCTGCCTTGTTTGGCGGCACGGCCCACCGGTTAGCCCCGCCAATACCCAACTAGCATTGATATGTCTCCGATGGCGGTTACAAGTGGAAAATTGGCGTCACTCAAATTACAATTTCAGTATGCTACAACCGTACGACCCAACACGAGCACTCTTATTCGCTGAGGGCAGAGAATCTACAAAAGCCAGTCACATTCTACTGAATCTTCTCTGCCATGTGAGCCAAGACAATATCGTAATGATCGTCAATGGAAGTGAGATCGCCCAATATATCCAGATCTTCTCAGAGACCACCCAAGCCTCGGGATGAGCTTCGCTCCCGGGCGAAAAGTTGAAGAATGTCATACTGAAGAGTGCCTGCATTCTCGTCAGCTGCTCGAGGACCTGACGCACGACTGAAATCTCCCTACAGAGACAAAGGTTGCCGGTAGAAATGTCAGGGTCAGAACCGCTATCGTCTTCATTGCGGCACTGTCACTTTGTACGGCTTCACTGATCCTGACCATGATCTTGCTATCATGTTGCGCAATCGTGTTAAAAGCCTGGTTCAAGTCAGTGTTGACCGGCAGGATCTCCTCCTCTCTAACGTACCAAGTCTATTTCATTACGCAATCTTGCTTCATTGGCTTTGGACCGAGCCCTCAAGCTTCGCATCATCTGGATTTGAAAGCGGAGATGTTGCCTGGTGCGTCGCGAGACAATCCAGTCGGTGTCAATGTACGACCGTCCCGCGTCCGAGAACCATTCATGTTGGCCAAGGATGCCAGCCATAGTATCTATCGCAACGTCAAGAGTTTCGGAGGAGTGGACCGTGTGCCGTGCAAAGTCATGAAGCAATGGGAAGTTAGGCCCCTGCTGCGTAGCGCCCAGTCGGTTCTGGAAGTGATTGTTAATTGCTTTTCTCTTTCCAGTCGGGTAGTTGGGCAGCATTACCAACTCAGTCACTCTGACAATATCTCGAAGGGACCAAACAGATTTATCAAAGAGCTTGATCATCTCATCAATAATCACTAAGTGTAGTGAATAAACATCCGATAACTTGGGCATCGTCGAGGGCGATAGAAAGTGGGTTTGGAGACGGTCATGTAGTGTCTGAGGGACGTCGAAGCAAAATATAATCTGTCCACCTGGTGATGTCCACCTCGTAAAGAACCCCATTTCGTACCATTCATAATCGTGCTGATTGACGCCTCCACTGGCCGCGACCTGCTTTACCAAAAATCGGAACCATGTGGCTATGGTCTGCTGTAAGCAAGAGCCTGTGTGGATTGGACGATGGCTAGATCAATACTGTGGACTTTGAGCTTCCGTCCTTCATCGTATGTATCTTCACAGCCGAAGAACCCATTGGAATGCTGGCAAGCATCGGTCCAGAAATGATCTGGGATCATATATCGAGTGGATAGATTTTGCCGAAAGGTATCAGATGATAAGAATGCCCCCGATGCGGCAAATCTGTTGAAGGTCATCGGGGGCTTGTCGCCTTGTGCAAGAGCTATGCGGCTTACACGATACAGTTGTAATGATCTTCATACCTACGCAGTTCGTCAGCATGCATTGTGGATGCCATATCACGTTCCTTTCGACGGACCGTAGCAGTTCTTCTCTCGCCACCCTTCTGCAACGCCAGATTCCTCCCACTGAAAGAACTCAAAGTCTGTACTCAAAGCGATAGCTGATCTCGCACCTTGTTCAAGAACATCAACGGAATACATAAGATATGGTTCCCTCAATCCGCGCAGTCACTGAATAATCTGCTCAGTAGGTTATGGAGGAAGCTCGCGGGATTGAAGCAAGGGCTGAGCCTCTAGCGTCCCTCAACCCCGCCGTGGTAAAAACGCCAAGGGGACCTGCGAGGCGCGCCAGCTTCGTGAAGCACAGCTTTCTATACCATCAACCCGATGGTATGACCTGTCTGCAAAACCTTCTATATGTTTCAAAAGGTCTGGTCGTGATTTGCAAGGTCAAAGATGACGGCCCATCCTTCTCCGTATCAAGGCTCCATGCTGGCAAACGACGACCAATAGGGATTTGCAAGCTTGAGAAGCTGCACGATCGATCACCACCTCATCATCAGCGCCGCACCTCACGAGGACATATTGAAAAACCTGCCAAGGAATGCGTCGCCAGGACTACACGGTGGGATGGATCTGTGCGGTACAGACGGAGTTCGTGGCAGCCTGCGAGCTGCTGGACGAGGAGCACCCTTTACTACCAACCAATTTCCCTCACGACGACAACGCCTACACCCTCGGTCGCATTGGCGATCATCACATCGTCATCGCATGCCTTCCGAAAGGGAGGTACGGTATCGCCTCCGCCGCCAGCGTGGCTAAAGACATGCTGCGCAGCTTCGAGTCCATCCGGATCGGATTGATGGTCGGCATCGGAGGAGGGGCACCCAGCGGCAAGCATGATATCAGACTCGGGGACATCGTGGTCGGCTGTCCTATCAAGAAGGAGGGTGGTGTTGTTCCTTACAACTTTGGCAAGGCGGTTCAAGACCGGGAATTCGAGCGAACGGGTTCCTTGAACTCGCCACCAACGGTCCTCTTGACCGCGTTGACCAAGCTGAGCACAGATCACGAGAGGAAAGGCAGTCATATCACCGAGTCGGTTCGATTGATGATAACCAAAAATCCAAGACTGCGAGAGAAATACCAACATCCAGACGCAGAGCACGACAGGCTATACGAATCTAGCTATACTCACCGTGGAGGTGATTATAGGTGCGAGATCGGTTGTGATAGTACATCTCCGCCGCTACTCCGGCGACTGCAGCGTGAGCTTGACCCGGACGAGCCGGTGGTGCATTATGGCCTTATTGCATCAGCGGACACACTGATGAAAGACGCAATTGCACGAGATCGGCTGATCAAAGAGCATGATATCCTATGTTTTGAGATGGAAGCGGCAGGGCTGATGAATGATTTCCCGTGCGTTGTGATTCGAGGCATTTGCGATTACTCGGATTCACATAAAAATGATGCATGGCAAGGATACGCGGCGGTCACGGCGGCGTCCTATGCCAAAGAACTTCTTGGCATTATCCCAGAACATCAGATTGCCCGCACACAGACGGCGACTGCACAAATAGGTGAGTAGACTATAGATATTTACTACGTTGGCCCTTGGAAGGAGCAGGTCAGGACGTTGATGTCACGTCCTTACTACTATGAAGGAAAGAACTCGATGGGAATTGGGAAACTGTTTTCTTAATAGTCACCAGATAAATGCTAGATCACAGATTATGTATAGCGCTGATGGTCCCCATGACGGCTTTAGTGAAACCTCTCTTCTCCGTGCCATTTGAAAGAGATGTCAACTTCATTGACCGAAAACTTATCTTCGCTCAGATTGAGCGGCAACTTCACATGCATCACCGCGCCTCAGTATGCGGATTAGGAGGAGTTGGGTATACTTTCTCCCTCACAGACCCGCATAGATGCTGATACGAGTGTCAGGAAATCTCAGATCGCCATTGAGTACGCTTACCGGTTTCAGCAGTCTCGACCGCAGAGTCACGTCTTCTGGGTGTATGCAGCTAGCTATGGTATATTCCTGCAGGCCTGTCACGACATTGCGCGGAGCCTGAAACTTCCTGCGTGTGACGAGCCAAAGATTGATCCATGTGAACTGGTTTCCAAATGGCTCAACGAGGAGGATCATAGTTGGCTCATGATTTTGGATAATGCCGACAATGCAGAGCTCTTTTCCCCTTCAGCTGAATCGGATACACCACCTGCTACTGTTACGCAAACCCAGAGACCTTTAAACGACTATCTTCCAAGCATCTTGAATCCTCAGAAATCATTGCTTGTTACGACAAGAAGCAGACTTATTGGTCAGGATCTTGCTCATGGAGAATTGTGTGTGGAGGTGCCGCCACTCTCATCTCAAGAAGCGATGGAGTTATTGCAATTGAAACTGAAAGGATCTGCGAGCTCTTTCGACATTTGTAATATAGAAAGGCTGCTGGATGTTCTGGGATGTATTCCGCTAGCCATCACGCAGGCTGCTGCCTTTATTAACCGCAATCGATGGACCGTTCAAGGCTATCTAGCAGCCCTTGAAAAAGACAAGCAGAACCTGACGGATCATCTAAGTCAGGAGCTTCAAGATCCTCGGAGACCGCGCGGTTTCCCTAATTCCGTCTTCCGAACGTGGAAGCTGTCCTTTGATCAGATTCTAACGCAGGAGCCTCAGACGGCAAAGCTGTTATCACTCATAGCGATGCTTGATCCACAGCGGATCCCAGAGAAGCTGTTACGACGGCCAGCTGAGAGAGACGTAGACTTCAGGATGGCTATCGGTACGCTTGACGGATTCGCTTTGATCAGTCAAGAGATTGGGGGAGAGACATACGCGATTCACCCACTCGTGCAAGCATCAGTGCACTACTGGCTAGAGCAGAGAAGTGAGAAAGCGGACTACGCGGGCCAAGCTTTGCAGCTGTTAGCGGAGGAGTTCCCGAACGGTGAGCATGAGCATAAAGAGACGTGTGAATCGATGTTGGCGTATGCTCAAGCAGTATTATGGCATAAATGCATATCAGAAAATGACATGAGACACCGTGCAGCTCTTCTACATAACGTCGGATGGTTTAATTGGCGACAAGGGAGATATGACTCTGCATATGAAGCAGTCTCGGAATCATATAACATCTATCAAGAACGAGCAGGGGACGTCGCCACTACCACATTAGATAGCTTGAGTTTACTTGCATTGGTGCTTCAGTATCAGGGGAAGTATGAGGCGGCTGAGGAGATGAACCGACGAGCGCTGGAAGGGTATGAGAAGGTGCTGGGAGTCGAGCATCCCTCCACATTGAGCAGCGTCAGTAATCTGGCATCGGTGCTTCGGGATCAGGGGAAGTATGAGGCGGCCGAGGAGATGAACCGACGAGCGCTGGAAGGGTATGAGAAGGTGCTGGGAGTCGAGCATCCCTCCACATTGAGCAGCGTCAGTAATCTGGCATTGGTGCTTCGGGATCAGGGGAAGTATGAGGCGGCCGAGGAGATGAACCGACGAGCGCTGGAAGGGTATGAGAAGGTGCTGGGAGTCGAGCATCCCTCCACATTGACCAGCGTCAGTAATCTGGCATTTGTGCTTCGGGATCAGGGGAAGTATGAGGCGGCCGAGGAGATGAACCGACGAGCGCTGGAAGGGAGAGAGAAGGTGCTGGGAGTCGAGCATCCAGACACATTGACCAGCGTCGATAATCTGGCATCGGTGCTTCGGGATCAGGGGAAGTATGAGGCGGCCGAGGAGATGAACCGACGAGCGCTGGAAGGGAGTGAGAAAGTGCTGGGAGTCGAGCATCCAGACACATTGACCAGCGTCAGTAATCTGGCATTGGTGCTTCGGGATCAGGGGAAGTATGAGGCGGCCGAGGAGATGAACCGACGAGCGCTGGAAGGGTATGAGAAGGTGCTGGGAGTCGAGCATCCCTCCACATTGAGCAGCGTCAGTAATCTGGCATTGGTGCTTCGGGATCAGGGGAAGTATGAGGCGGCCGAGGAGATGAACCGACGAGCGCTGGAAGGGAGTGAGAAGGTGCTGGGAGTCGAGCATCCAGACACATTGACCAGCGTCAGTAATCTGGCATTGGTGCTTCGGGATCAGGGGAAGTATGAGGCGGCCGAGGAGATGAACCGACGAGCGCTGGAAGGGAGTGAGAAAGTGCTGGGAGTCGAGCATCCCTCCACATTGACCAGCGTCAGTAATCTGGCATTNGGTGCTTCGGGATCAGGGGAAGTATGAGGCGGCCGAGGAGATGAACCGACGAGCGCTGGAAGGGAGTGAGAAGGTGCTGGGAGTCGAGCATCCAGACACATTGACTAGCGTCAATAATCTGGCATCGGTGCTTCGGGATCAGGGGAAGTATGAGGCGGCCGAGGAGATGAACCGACGAGCGCTGGAAGGGAGAGAGAAGGTGCTGGGAGTCGAGCATCCAGACACATTGACCAGCGTCGATAATCTGGCATCGGTGCTTCGGGATCAGGGGAAGTATGAGGCGGCCGAGGAGATGAACCGACGAGCGCTGGAAGGGAGTGAGAAAGTGCTGGGAGTCGAGCATCCCTCCACATTGACCAGCGTCAGTAATCTGGCATCGGTGCTTCGGGATCAGGGGAAGTATGAGGCGGCCGAGGAGATGAACCGACGAGCGCTGGAAGGGTATGAGAAGGTGCTGGGAGTCGAGCATCCCGAGACATTGACCAGCGTTTACAACCTTGCCTACCTGTTTCACCATCAACAACGGTACAATGATGCGTCCGTTCTCTATCTTAGAGCTTCAGCAGGGTTTCCGAAGACGTTGGGCCTGGACCATCCTACGACACAGAACTGCTCCTATCACTATTCGTCTATGATTCGTGAAATGCAAGGCCAGGGTAGAGACGTCTGATACTCTAAGTCAGGGTCTGATTTCCGACTCTGTCAGCGGATTAATTAGGTCTCGAATATAATTAACACTACCAGTGCAAAAATAACGTTATGTGAATTTTTAATTATTCTTCATCTCTGTATACAGCCGAAGGGTACAACAGCCATAAATAGATAATCATGGACTTAGCGGCTTGAGAGCCGAATAAGCCACTCTTTCGACCGGTATATTGCCTCCTTTTCCCTGTAAAACTGATTTTTCATCGCTTAAGTAGATTAGGGCGGATCTTCTAGCTTGTTGAGGAGTTCACAGAAAATAAAGGCGCAACCTAGTAATCGAGTTCACTTATGATTTCTCCTAATCTGACTACAGGAGCCCTCGTCAATCATGAGAAAATTTGCTTGGCCTTGGATCAGCCTCCGCAAGAGCTTCAACTTCTTATCAAGCCGCTTATAAATCTTCTAAAGACAATCAACGCCTTTGTGTTACTTCCAAAACACTTCGCTAAATGCTTGTGAGGCTCTTATTGCTTTAGCGCTGCTGCCCTGAAGTACGGTTGTTCTTCGGCTTTTTGTATTCTCGCTCGGTTCTCTGAGAAAAGGAAGTATCCGGTGTAATATCCTGCGAAGCAACGAGACTGGACTGACTGTCATCTTCCCCCAGCATAGATGTAGACTCAGCATTTGATTGCTGAGAGCTCTGCGATTCAAGTTCTTGTGGAAAGGACGCTGACTGCGAGAGTCTAAAATCTATATCCGGCGGTAACTCATCAATGGCCGAGCAAATTCTTTTCAAGTGAATCGGCATCCATATATCGTAGACGTTCTTGGTGAACGTGTAAGCTGACCATTTCTCTTTGCCGTCTTGTTCCGGTGAAATCGAATTTGCGAATGGGGTGGCGGTAGAAGGTAGTCTTATCTCCCTCAACCAGAGCGTAATGGCCGTAGACCCTCACCGTGCTGTGATCGTGCGAGATCGAAAAGGCAAGAATTTCCCGGTGAAGCTCTTTTTCGCGCTTCACAGCTCTGTAAGTTTCGACGATACCTCTTACGGCGCAAGTCATACTGTGAGCATTCTGTCGATCTGCTACATCGAGAGCCGCGGCGCCGCACTTCACCTCGCATGTGAGGAACGGAAAGTACATCCGGTAGGTTGCGACGAAAAAGGAGGTATCATAGACACTACCGATGAGCGGATCGAGCTTGTTGAGCTGCTCGTCTATAAATGCGGATCGCCTGAATCCAACAGAGAAGTCCGGTTGCGGCCGTGGACCCTGCACTGGTATGCTGCCTGTCCAGCCGTCGTTGACACCTTCAATCAGATGGTCGAGATCTGTGGCCCCGTAGGTGGCGAGTATTTCTGCAGAAGGGACAATCAATCGAGAGATGTTTTGGATAACTCTCGCTTCGTTTCAGTCTTAGATCTTTCGGCAAGTCTTTTCAAACAGATCATCGCGAAACAATGAATCCTTGGGGACGTCCTGTTCCGATTCCAAGAGGCGCCGGCAAAGACTCTTACTTGCTTCCGTGATACCCAAGTCTGATTTGTCCGTAAAGCTCCCTTTGGCCGCGAGTAACGTGGTGTAACGTGTGTCTCGGTATGGAGCACTCTTGCATTCCCTTTTTTTCTGATCGCTAGAGCCACTCAAGCTTGAATCTGACGGTTTCCGACGGATCGAGGTTGGAACTTTCCTTATAGGACGCGGGTATCTCCTTTCGTCAATCTCCACGTACTGGACAACTTGGTTCGATTGCTCCATTTCGTGCTCTAGCCAGCTGTCTTGTTCGAAATCGTCCCTAACCTGGCTGTCTTGTTCGAAGTATTCCTTACGCCACCTCCCGGTTCGAATCCAATACTCGAGTGGTTCAGTGGTGTTCTCGCTGATGTCGCTCGCCACTTCCTGGCTTTGCGTATTGTCAAGCGCACAGTTTACCAGCGGAGTCCGTGGTCGCTTTCGAGTGGGCTCGCAATGACTTCGAGAGGGTGGAGATTCAGCTTGCGATCTCTTCCGTTTCCGGTGAAAACCAGCGCTTTTCTGATGGATCGATGAGCCTTGAAGGACCTAGACTCCTAATGAGCAACATGGTATAGCACGGGAGATAGTAGGGGCTCATGCCTTGCTGTTGGCAGCACTGTTACTTAGCGAATGGCTAAGAGCTGCCTGTATCACCCCAACGAGGTTGTCTTTACGGACGGTCTGCTCCCGAGGACGCTGGATCGACTGTATGCGTGCGCTCCTGCGAACAGGTTGTTGTTTCTTGATACCTTGAGGCCGTTTGCCCACTGATGGGCTGGGCATGAAGCTACGGCTTTGTTTTCTCAGTATCGAAGCTTGCCGCCCGTATTTGCTTGGATGGGGCCTTGCTTGACTGTGGTGCATGTCGATCGAAAGGAAGAGGGGTGGGAGATATCGTTATGTAGCGGCTGGCCTGCATCAAGTGGGACGTTGTTGGCAGATGGCAGAGAAGGTGGTGTGACGAATGGGCGAAGCCTTGGTAGAAAATCAGCCCTACCCGCTTCCTGGGAAAGTCTGAGTCACAAGTGCCTTTCCCTCTGCTATTCGCTGCAGCAAGACTGGGCGCGATCCGTAAATATAGACAGCATGAACAACTTTATCGCTGAATTACCAGATTATGTGTGTGGGAAGACGATAGCATATTAATCGGATCTTGGCGTCCAGGATTTTTGGTGCCGACCTCCGTACTGCAAGAATGGATTTCTAGCCATTACTATCCGGCCGAGCCTTGGCTGTCCACCATCTACATTCCACTGCACTATGAATTATATGCGATTTCGCTGGCCAAGCTATCAGCCCCAGTTACTCAGTAGATGGTTACAGTAACTCGATACACAGTACATCCAGCCAGCTCGGTCCCTGAACATGGCCCCACGTGCGAAGAGAAGGGATCCATCCAGTACCGTGGATGCGACCCAAAGGCGGGACGAACGGTCTTTGGGGTAAGATGAATCTGAGCCGTACCTCGAGCAGCCACTGATGGATTTACTGATTTTCCCAGCACCGTAGGCGAGCGCAAGACCATTCCTAATCTCATCTCCGAGCTGCCATTCGACATCCTGAAAATGATCTACCACCTAGTCCTAGAGGAGGAGCATGGAGTGCTGCTCCTTCGCCTCGGGCACCATCGCCTTTCGACTGCATATGCTCTCGGCCCAGGTTTGCTGGATACCCAATGGCACAACATGAACGATGCCGACCTGGAGGGAATGTTGAAGGACGAGGAGTGTCGGTATGGAACACCGTGCACAGGCGTCAACCTGAATGGAATGAATCATACGGTCTACACTTTAAGGGGTGTGGGATTCTGCATGGCGTCGAGGGCCATCTACAACACGGCGCTCTGCTATTTTTTTAGCATGAACCTCTTTCGGTGCTTGGACTTCGCAGACCTGGAGGATTTCTTGTATCACGTCAGACATGTTCACATGATCCAGAGGATCCAGGTCGCTTGGAAAGGTGGTGGAACGCCGATTGCGAAGGGAATTCGCCGATTACAGAAAAGTGCCACGGGGCTGGCCGAGTTGCGTCTTATCGTTGGGAAGGAGGACAGTGAGGCTATGCTCACCCAGCCGGCGTGGCGATTGATGTGCGAAACGGCTCGGCAGGAGAAGTGGCAGGTGCACTTGGATGGTGAGGCGGAGTGTTGGCTCAAGGCGCGTCAGCAGCTGGATGGATGAGAACCAAAAGACAACCTCTTCTGAATAGATGGCTAGATTATATAAAAGGGGGCAATGACGGGAAGATGATAGAGTAGTTACACCTCACGCTCGATCTTGTCGTTAGTTCATGGTGGTGATATCTTAAGAGCTCCTTTCAGCTCCAACGGACCGTTTCAAAGATGCGCATGTTGGCCCTACCAGTAAAGTTGACTTCACGTTTGGTCCGAATCTTCCAGAATTTGGAATAATACTGAAGAGCTTCCTGAGGTCGTTCTGTGAAGCAAGCGAGTGAGCAGATCTCAGTAAGCCTATAAGAGTCGTGACTTCTCTACGATCTCGCTTGTTCCTTCGTCATTGTCAGTACCAAATGGTAGCAGGGTCGAAAGTAATGAAACGACATAGAGCCACCTCGTTGGCTCTGCGAGGTCGCTAGTGTGCACGGTGCGAGTGGGGGCAATATATGTACCCTCCTCGCATGATATTTGGCTGCTGCTACGTTAGCGTGATGAAGATCAAGTAGGTGTGATGCTTCGCTAGCGAATGCCTTTACGTTTTAACACCTAGCTGGCGCACGTTCCTGGACCTAGTCAGCAAGTAGCGCCGGCTAAGCCTCACTTTCGGAGAATAAAACCAAGCTGATGCGGAGGAAAAAAGCGGGGGGCACGTCTAGAGAGGTAAAAATTAAACTGATGGTGTCCGTACAAAAGACTTATTGATATCGGCCCCCACGCCACTGTGGAGTCAGCTTGACACCGAATCATATGGAAGAAGTGGCTGAAGAGGACTTGACACTAAAGCGAAGGCGAGTGCAGCTTGAAAAGGAAAACAAGGATCTGGAGGATGGCAACAAAATATTTAGCTAGTTCGGCTCCTTTGCTAGTTGGCTAGACTATAGACAAACTGTAACAAATATTGACCTTGCAGAAAGTGATAAGTCTATCGCACCCTCTGGTCCCTATCACGTTTGACCATAACGTTCTGCGACGTCTTCTGATCATCTTTGTATCCTTCACGATCTGTTCCCGCACCAGACGCAGTCATTTTCAGAGCTTTCTGTGCCCATTCACAGGCCTTCTTCATATTGCCAGAGCTGGCAAAAGCCGTCCTGCCCAGGACATCCACTAGTACACTTGCAAGATACGGTAAATAACAGAGAGAGATGTCTCTCCAAATTGTTGTACTGCGCTATCCCTTATCCACGATTCATAGTTCTTTGCTTACCAACACCTTTGACCTTCTTATCATCACACTTCTCTCTTTTGTGGCGAAAGAAACCATTTTTACCCCTCTTTCCATGGTATGTCCCAAAAATCTCTCGCAGCAGATATTTTAGTAACCCTCCAGCATACACCTCCTCTTTCGGAAATAGTCTTCCTGTCCTTTTAGTATATACTCTCAATTCTTCCTCGGAGGCAAAGACGTGAACCCGAGTACCTTGTCGCGTAGTATCGAGAAGATCGCTCAGATTAATGTGCGTGTTAATCATAGCCTATCCTTGATCAGCTTTCATCCTCCATGAAGAAATCGAGACCTAAATCGGCAAACTCTTAACTAAAGGGTGATAAGTGATTTGAAAATGGAGCTCATAATGACGCCGACGCGAGAGAGAGAAAAAAAGTGTTGTATTTACCAGTCTCCGTGCCTCTAGACTCTCAGGTATGTTCTCCATGTCCACGAGCACGCACATCCTCCCCCATGCCTCAACGTCACACTCGTCTTGGCCAAAAGTCATATTGAATGCTTTCACCATTGCGATGCGGAACGATTTCCATGCTTCTCTCCGCTCCTCGTGATTTGGTTCTACATAATGCGGTGGCCAGCCAAAGAAAGCGCATAAACGTTTGAATTCGTCATGCGATGAAGCAAGCCGGTTGTATTCGAAGGGAGCATATAGCGCGAAGAAAGCCTGAAGGGGGTCGCTGGCTCCAAGGTGGGCTGGGAAAGGATCAAACGCAGTAATGCTGATGAAGTTTTAGCCTGATTTCTTACGCTAGTTTCCCTATTCAGAACAAATAGAACAACAGGGTGAGTAAACAAATTGTGGGGAAAACATACTCATTTGCCAGATGATTCATGTATTGCCCACACCATCCACAGTCATGATCGCAGATGAAATCATTGGGATTGCTGTTGTTCTGTAGGTTACTGGGGAAGCTATCAACGAAAAACCCAACGCGGCTATCATTGAAACCTGAACCATCGAGTCCTGCAGAAGCAGGCGGAGTAGCAATGCTCTCCACTATACTTTTCGGTTGTTTTGCTTTTTTTGATCTTTTCGCTTTGTTCGTCACCTGCTTCACTGTTTCCGTAGAGAATGTAGATCCTATTGCCGTTTCCGAAGCAAGAGAGCTAACAGGAGGAGTTGCCAAATCATGAAAATCAAGAAAACTTAAATGGATAGCAGTGGAAGCGGTTTTATCGCTTCCGACGATGTCCCTCCCCTGGATGTCCTTGCCATGATTGACTGCTGGTGCAATACCCGCAGACTTGGGCAGCGGTCGAAGGTTGGCATCCACCTTGCTCAATGCCGATTGATGCTGTCTTCCCCGGCTATGTGCTGGGAAGTCCCTGAGTGACATGGTACCGGAGCAAAGCGTACAGGCACATGTTGCTCTAGCAAGGCTGAGTTTCGAGTTATTCTCAGATTCAGGTACGGTTCGAAGTGCTGGAGACAACCATGAAGCTAGTCAGTATCGGATGTGTAAAAAGCAGAGATTAGACGGGCAGAGATATGAGAGTGTTCAGGATCGCGATCGGCCTCTAATTGCTTACTGCCAGTGGCAGGCTGAGATCCAGAAACGAAAGTGATCGGACGGTTTCGCAAATTGTCGCCCATCTCTCTCATTTCTCGCCCACCTAAAACTTGGGGACTGTTATGCTTTAAATGATACTGGTAATCGTTCTAGGACTGGAGAATTATCTCCTCTTTCGTGTACGGAGAGCAAATTATGAAAAGAAAATGGTTGGGAAGGTTATATAGTTCTCACTTTTGAAACTACCCCGCACGGAGATAAAAGGTGCCTGAAGTTACGTAGGCTAAACCATGTTATTGGGTGCTGTTATTTTAAACTTTAAATTCGGAAATACTCAGACCGGTTTTTAATATTGGGACACTTAGCCTATCTAAGTAAGGTCGCTCAAGACCACCACTTCACAATTTGACAACGAGGACAGTTGAAGGGATAATTTCGGCTTTGGAGCTATTAAAAGATACCAGGAGAAGAGTTTCTGTACCAGAAATATTATTATAGAGGGTTTGTTCGAGAAGTTATTTAGAATGAGAGAAGGACGCGCTTCTCCCGAATAGGCTAAGTGTCCCAATATTAAAAACCGGCCTGAGTAGTTCCATAGTAGTACAAGCGCATCCTAGGGATATTTAAAGACTCGGAAACTGAACGCTATCTGGTAGGAAGAGGTCAACGGGTTAGGGAAGAATATTTATCCAGTCTCTCTCTCGCCGAAATTTATGTTCCATTAAACACAAGATAGGTCTTGGAAATTGATTTCGCTTTAGGACACCGGTCTATGTCTTGGTCAGTATCTAGTAGCGGCATAGACCCTTGCGTGAATATGAACTTAGCTTCTACAAGCCATATATATCCCCATATAGATCTTTAGCAACGGAACAGATGACACGAGCGTAGCAGAACTTGCAGCCGCCGACGTGTAAATGTTTGTATCCACCAATTCCGTTCGCTTGAAAGATCGGCTTCCGATGGATCTTGTAGGATTTGGGCTTGTAAATCTCGCTGTAGAGAGGTTAGACGTCGTTGTCTAGGCGACATGCCCAACTTCACTTCCACGAGCCTATGACATCTTCCGGGACATCTATTAGCACACTTGCAAGATACGACACAGCTCTGCTAACAGCTATATCAGGAAATATGGGCTGTCAATCTAGAGCGTACGGCGCAGCGGCTACAGATGATGTCGCGCACCAAAATCTCTGCACTTACCAGTCGACTAAAGATTTCGCCTACTGGGAAGGACTCAAGAAGAGCAAGACGCCTATTCCAGGACGCAGGAGTCGGCGTAGGACCTCTTCCAGACGCACTACGATCTACGACCCTCTGCTATCTGTTCACGGCATTCTTTCCATCATGTTCCCTACATATACTATTGACCATATAAACATGATACCTGAAATCAGAGCAATCCTACTATCATTCCTTATTATGCCCTTGAAATCCTGCCCCACGATGGCTGAATTCGACTATTCAAACAGCATCCTCATCGTAAAGCCTGTGGGACCGGATGCTGCAGCATCGCTCCAGTCTGAGCACAACACCAACCACCTCAAGTCAATCTATTTCAAGGACGGTGTCAGTAGCGTTGCCGAGTACGACGACACAAGGATCGTGAATGCACCCCCTACGTCTCACGCCCTCCGGAGCTCCAGCTCCATCAACAATTCGACTCAGGACCGAAAAATGCCACGCAAAGTTTCTTCATTGGGACCGACGAGAAAAAGTGCGACGTCCAGCTGCTGGAAAAATCAGACCCAGACAAAAACAACAAATACGGGATAAATAGACAGCCTTTTCGCATCGACTTCAACTCGGACTCTGGATTCTTGAGATTGAAAAACATGTCGTCAACGAACGGTAACGGGATGACGGCTCCTTCGGTCAATAATGGTTATCAATTGCTCGAGTATAACATGCACATGCTACACCCGGCGGAGCAAACCAAGGTCCATGTTGGCACACTTGTATTCGAAATCTTTTCATTTTAAGGACGGTGTCAGCAGTGTTTCCGAGTATGAAGACTCAATCGTCCATGTTGCCACAGTTGCTTCATCATTTCCTTTGCATGGAATTCGGGTCAATTCAACAACAGATTAAACTCAAATCAACAGATATTCGTGAAACTCTCGTACGGCGACGCTGTCCCACTAGGCGGCATCAAGTCCGGCTTGAACACCGACAACCGTGAATGTTGAGACTGAGAGTCCCATACCGAATAGTGCGAATTCTTGGCGGGTGGTGACTGAGGCTCTGTTTCCTTGAGGGAATACTGTGTATGCTGGTGTAGGGGAGCGGCTTTCGCTCCAAGGCGGACGGATGAGGGCTCGCTTTCCCGTTCTATCGAGGTTTCACTTGAACTGGTGCTAGATTCTGAGGCTGCGTCCGAGATTGGATATTCCTCTCGAATATCATCGTCTGAATCGGAACTGTTAGATTGGGACCTCGACTCGGTCCGTTGACTGTCTCTCCGCTCTCGTGGCAAGGCCGAGTCTGGTCTCATTGACTCGCGGATCTGGCCGGCGGCATCACTAGGATGCACTTCGAAGTTTGTTCTTTCAGGAACTGTCCTTTGGAAAACCTGCTGCTCTTCCAAACGCGCCTGTTGAATCTGCGATTCTAGTTCGGCTAGACCGTACTTGCGATAAACAACTGATGAACTCCTGTCTCTGCTAGATAGTTTCGATCTGGTGATATAACCATTTCGACATCATCATCACCCTGTAACCTCTGTGCATACTCTAACAGCGGCTGTAGCTGCCGCTCCAACGAAAGAAAGTTACACAGGATTCGCCCGTGTTGAAGATTCACCCAGGAGCCACATATGGCCTTTTTCCCGTCAGCCTTTTTCCCGTCAACTTTCGTGTGCTTCTTCATTTTGTCAAGAATACTTTTACGCTCATTGCTGTCTTTCTTAGCTAGCTTTATGATCTGAGTTGCGTTCAGAAAGCAGTCTTCTTTTCGTAGGAGGATGGCTTGGTCTTCGACAACCATCTGGACATGTTTGGAGTCAAAACCCGTCACCTCGGCGATGACCTCAAGTATGCTGTCGTTGCTTCTTGGCATTTGAGTTTGAGCCAGCTCCGTAAAGTTAAGCGATTTTGGTAGACTCTCGAGGGACTGGCTTAGGAGTCTGGCGTGCCTTGGGCGTGCCTCTAAGGCCGCTTCTTCTGAAGCAGGCTGTAAACCTATTAGTCGCTCCTCCAGCTCGGCCATACCATATTTTTGACAGAGCTTTAGTCCAACCCAGAAGTCCACATATGTGCCCTGATGGTACTTGGAGGCCGATACAATGTCAAAGGCCGTATTATACTCTTTCCTGATTTTACCCATCTCGGATCTATTCCGACCGGACGCTCGTAGAATATGAGTAGCGTTGATTCTAAGATCTGACCTACGGACAGATACAGGCCGAGGGAGTACGGGAATCGTGATGAATTGAGAAAATTTCTAGATGAAGTAAGCCTCTAGGAGTTCCATATGTAAATATAGGGCGTTGCCACACCTCTGTTAGATAGTCGTAGATTGGTTCCGCGGTCTCACCGTCGTCCTCACGCTGAAACCTACGCCCGTAATCGATCAACGGCTGCAACTTCTGCTCCAGTCCAAGATACCCGCAGAGGATTCGTCCATGTTGAAGATTGATCCAAGAGTGTGGATAAGGGATGCCTGCTGTAGCCGGAAGCACTTCTACCTTGGTTTCCTGTTTTATTAGTTCAAGAATGTACTTGCGCTCGCTATCATTCTTTTTTGGCAAGCGTGATAATCTGGGTTGCATTGAGAAAGCCGTCTTCTTTTCGCATCAGCACCAGTTGACCATTGACTTCCATCTGAACATGTCGGTTGTCAAATTCTGTCACCTTGGCGATGACCAGTCAGCACATGCTGCAAGTCCGACAGACGTCAAGTACCTCGTACCTTGGGTACATCCTCGTTGGCTGGGAGGGCTTGCTTGAAAGAGGATCTTGCTCGTTTCAGAACCGCTTTCTGGCCAGTTTGTCCCGTCGTGATTTGCACTCTCGGAAGGCCCTTTCCAGCATTTTTAAGAGTGGTGTTCCGTTCATACCCAACGTGCGGCGTGCGAGTAGTACGTCCCGGACTTGTGGTCAATCTGTGCCCACGGTCGTGCTCATCCGTCTCTTCCGCCAACAACCCTCTGACGTTACTTTCCAGGCTCTTATCTACCTGGAGTTTCTTCACGCCTCGTTTTGATGGTTGTGTCCTCGAAGTGATGGACTCGGAAGATCGCAAGCGTTTCCGTAGCACCCCTGGCACGGTCGGATCTGGCATTTCTCCCTCCAACTGCGTCGGAGGATTCCATATCTCTGTTGGCTGTTCTGATATCGTTTCCAGAGATCTTGACCCTACATTGGTCTGCTCCAGACCTGGTTGCGAGAATGGTAATGCGCTCTGGATCCATGGGTGTGATAAACAGGCCTTTGCTGAAGGGCGGGCAAGAGGGTTCAGCTCGAGCATGCTCTTTAGTAATGGAACCGCTGGATCATTACTCTGACCACTCGTATGATCTATTGCACGACGAATCTCTTCGGTCCACATCTTGGGGTCCAACCTTTCCGAATGGGCGGGGAGACCTTTGATAAACTGATAGCCGAGGACGCCCATCGCCCAGATGTCCACTGATTTGGTGTAGGATCCAGTGAATATCTCCGCAGCAGCATACAGTGCTGTCCCACAGTGGGTCTTTAGAAACCTTGACTGCGTCGATAGACCGAAATCGCATATTTTAATAAACAACTCAGGAGTTCTGGACCGCACGAGAATGTTTTCTGGTTTGATGTCACGATGGGTGATATTCTTCTCGTCGTGCAGATATGCAAGGGCCTGTAGTGCCTGGCGAAGGACAGTTCTCACTTCCTCCGACGAGATCCTTTGCAGTTCCGTTAGATTGCCCAAGGGCATGTATTCCATCACCAGGACAGGTCCACCACCATCATCGATAGAGTCCACAAAGCTCACGATATGCTCCTGTGAATGCATCAGTAAATCCCTAAGCGTGTTGATGAGTGATAATACCTACGTGTGTGACATCCTGGGATATTGCGATTTCCATATAAGCTTTGGCATCCCATCCAGGTTTTCTAGTCTTGAATTGTTTGGCAGCAAACAGCTCGCCTGTACGAGGGTCACTGGCTTTGCAGACCATTCCAAATTGGCCTGTGCCGATCTCATCATGTAAGAGGTAGGTGTTCCGGCGGCCTTCTCGGCGTTGCACGAATCGCGTGATCTCCAACGTAGGCTGAATAGCCAGCGAATCGATCTTTGGAACATCATCCCCGTGTCTTCTTCGGTATATGTCCCAATTCCTGTCGTAACGGCACTGGTACTTGCCACGAGTAGGGAAAGAGATTTCGAATACAAGTATGCCAACGCGGACCTTGGTTTGCTCGGCCGGGTGTAGCATGTGCATATTGTTGTACTTGAGCGACTGAAACCCATTATTAACCGAAGGGGCACTCATCCCGGTACCATTCGTTGGTGACATGTTATTCAGCCTCAGGAATCCGGACTTTCACTTGAAGTCGATGCGAAAATGCTGTCTACTTATGCCGTATTTGTTGTCTGGGTCTGAATTTTCCAGTAGCTGGACGTCGCACTTTTCCTCGTCGGTCCCGAAGACGAAGCCTTGTGTGGCATCTTTTGGTTCTGGCTCAAATTGTAGATGGAGCTCGAGCTCCAGAGGGCGTGAGACATAGGGGGTACATTCACGACTCCTTGAGTCGTCGTACCCTGAAACACGGCTGACACCGTCTTCGAAGTGAAATGACATCAGGCGGTTGGTATTGTGATCGGATCGAAGCGATGCTGTAGCGTCCGGTCCTACCGGCTTCACGATGAGAATGGTATTTGAACAGTCGAATTCTGTCATCGCGAGGCTGGATTACTGAAATGGAGTAAGGAATGACAGTAAGATTCCTCTGATTTCAGGTGGAAAGAGGAATGAGAGGAAGGGGGTTCCATCATGTCTATATGGTAAATTTTATGGAGGGTATGTGATAAGGCAGTAATGCATTGGTAGGCTCTCAGCGATCCTGAGGAAATGCACGTCTAGCCGCCCATCAGTATGTTGTAGAGGGGTGTTATTGGTCTGGGGTGTGAGTCACAACTTCTGATACCCCGCATTACGTGGGGCGCTAACGCTTGCTTAGTCAACTCAACTCGATTTTTGCCCAACCTCCCGCCTTTACAGCGTCATCTTCTCTCCCTCTTCTCATCACACCATCTCTTATGGCCGGGTCTTCTTTCGTAAACGAGACTTATCATTCTCACTTTGCGGATCTTAAACACGTGAATCGTCGCTTGGAATGGAATCCCCACCCCCTGGACAGAGGAGAAGCTATGCAGGAGCGTTGGTGGGACTGGATGGACAGGAGGGACAGTGACACAGTATCGGAAAGCGGCTGGCGGTACAAGAGGGAGCACGCCCTCGAAAAGGCCAAAAAATGCGCTGAACAATATGCGCGATCCCTGGCCAACTACCACGGCGGCAGAATCATATTGGACGCTGAAGACCCTGGGGAACATGCCTCCGATCATTCATTTTGGTGGGCCAGAGCAGAATATTACAGATTGGAGCATGAGAAGCTCGAGGAGGAGGATTATCATCGGGCCAGTAGATCAGTGACACCAGGAGTAGCCAATCCAGATGTGCCCTGGAATACCGAACTCGATCGCGCCAAGTGTGAAGCAGGAAATGTAGCTCGAATGCTAGCCGATTTCCCTGCTGGCAAGGCTTTGTTAGAGGCTGAAGATCATGGGAATTCGACCAAGGACGGCGACTACTGATGGAGGTTAGAGAAGTTTCAAGAGCCTTCATCTGAGGCTGAGAATCACGGAGATTCTATTACGGATCCTGCATACTGGCGGAACAAAAAGAAACTTTACAGTGCTCAACTTAAGGTCGAGCTGGAGAGGACGAAACTCGAACGCGCCAAACGCTCTGCAGACTCGAGAGCCCGAGACCTGGCTACTTTCCCTGCCGGCAAGGCCTTGTTAGAAGCTGAAGACCATGAGGACTCTGCGACAGACCCTAGATATTGGTGGAACAAGAAGAAGTATTATGAGGCTGAATATAAAAAGCTGAAGCAAGAGTTTTGGGAGCGATGGAAAAGTACACATCTAGAAGGTGGAGAGACCCCCCTTGAGTCTCTAGAAGGCGGAGAATCCCCTCCTGAGGCTCTAAATCCCTCCAGACCAAAGACAAGAGCACGGAAGTCGTCGGCGCCAATAGAGCGTCGCAGCGCCAGAGTCACTAGGAGTACCACACAGCGAGGGAAAGGGACAGACCGGCCACTGTCGGAGGCCATCGCGAGCAGCCCAAATTCGGATGCGGGCATCAATAACACAAAGGACGCACGCTCCACCGAGCGTCGCCAAAGCAAGAACAAATACCGACGCCAGCGCACAGAGGTGGTAGAGATAACGCCGCCGTCACTGCCCCCAGCCTGTTCCGTTGCCCAGACGCCATACAATGGCTACGCGACCCCCAGATCCGACGAATCAAGAACACGACGGTCAACGATCAAGGAGCTGTGCAAGGGCTCAACACAACAAAGACGTCACAAGATTACAGACAAAATTTCGGACCGGGAACAGAAGAAGTCATACTCGCAATCGCAAAATCCTTACGTGACTCCGAGCTCCCCAGATTTCTCCACAGTAAGAGCACGACAACGTCGTAGACGCAGGGATGTCGCACGGCAGAAACGTCGCCTGGATGGGGATAGTACTTACCTCGAGTCAAGGGCAGTATCGCAGCCAATCTCTTCGCGTTTACGCAGCAGCACGGGTCTTCACGGAAAGGGAATACTCTGACATTGGCAAACGAGAGAGGCACGCGACGCCGTCGCGGTCGTCAAAAATTTGCAACATAATTCTAGGATGGTTTTCGCCAATTTTTCTTTACTCTCGAAGCCAGCGACAATAATCTCTGTGCATCTTGCTGGCTGGTGATGGGGAGCGGTGGATACAACGGCCCTGTAGACCGGTTCTGGGGCTCGACTACGCCAAAGTGATGATGTTGGCTTGGACGAAGAGGTTCCAGAGATAGACCATGGTGGCTCGGTTCGATAACGAGATGGTAAATACAGAGTAGCTGGGGTGTGAACATTGGTGTCTCAGTAACCGGGCGTTTTTGTCCTGTGTATACATGTGCACCGCCGAGCCTCTTTGTGACGAGCCCAGCGAGAAGAGGTAGTTGTTCCTGGAGATAGCTAGAAAAGAACATTAACAGATTCGCGGAATGGAACTAGGGATTAAGAGCAGTAATTGGACGAGTAGAGCCAGAAGGAGGAAGCAGAAAGTAGATGTGCAGAAGGATGAGGCGCAGCAAGAAGGTTCGAGAATAAGGAATGTCTACCATGTGATCAGGTAACGAGAAGTCCGGTTGTCGAAGAACGCTAGCCTCACGCTTTTTGTCATAGCTGCAAAGAAAATTCAGGGGCGAGGTGTAGAAATGAGATACAGAAAATAGAAAAGGTAATATGACCAACAACCAGAGGTAGGCGATGAGCTCCTCACGGGGCAGTGCTGGGGAGCGCAGCATCGGGAAAGCCAGTACTCTGGAAGACAGTGCCGTAGACTTTCAACATGTCTTTCTCTTCTTCTTGGAGGAAGAACATGACATCTATGCGGCGACTCTATGCCAGCAAGGTCTATTGATGCGTCGATGAGCGCTAATAAGATCCATTAACCGGGCTAGTGGGAATGAGGTTCAGACTAAGATTTGAAGACATGCCAGGTCTGGCGACATGTTATGTCTGAGAACGTAATATGTTCCAAGAAATATCAAGTCTGGAAACAGCTGTCTTGAGACATATCTGGTCAAAAGAGGTCTGGAAACACGTGTTTCAAGACACATGTTGAAAGCGAGCCATACATAACTTGAGGCCTGTCCCTTTGCCGAGGTCTGTCCCTTAGCTCATGGGTTCATTCATTAACTTGAGGCTGTCCCTTAGCCGAGGTCTGTCCCTTTTCTTGAGGGTTGTACCTCAACTCGTAGGTCCATCCCTCAACTTGTCTTGAAACCCTATTTCTATGGTTGAACTTTGAAAATCAAGGTCAAAGCTATACATTTCATAAATCTACACTTCGCATTGATCCATCCTTGCACCTGCAAACCAGTCTAGAGTCTCTAGCGTACAGAGGAAAGTTTCCGTTGAAACGGATGTAAAACGACTCATCATCAAGCATCGTGACGTTCGGATAGCTTACGGTTGTTTTAGGTGGGGGCCTGCGTAAGGCTGTCCGATAGATCCTTCTAGAATCTCTAAGGTTACTCCCGAACAATTTCCCTCCAATCACCGTAGGAATCTTTCTACCCTGCGGTTTCCCTTTACCCTATGGCTTTCAATCACCATAGGGGTTTCTCTACCCTGCGATTTCCCTCTACCCTACGGCTTCCAATCACCCTAGGGGTTTCTCTACCCCACAATTTCCCACCGCCCTACGGTTTCCCGCTACCCTACGGCTTCCAATAACCGTGCGGCATAAAAGTCCCTGCGGCATAAAATCCCCTACGGCAATAAAGTCCCTGCGGCATAAAAGTTCCTACGGCATAAAAGTTCCTGCCTGCGGTTTCCCGCTACCCTACGGTTGCCTCCTTCGCGCCGGCGTCCTACCTTAGTCCCAAAGGCTAACAAGTTAGCGCTGGAACTAAGCTCAAAAAAGTCTAGATCGCTTCGCGGACTTTTGTTGTAGGACGCCTGCTCCAGAAACCCCGTTTTTATCCAAAACGAGCTTCGTGTCAACAAATTTTTGAATCAATCACAGATCCATCAATTCTCATCAAAACCACTTAGAAATATATACTACGACGCGTAGAATTATATAGCGAATTCGTTAGTAACAAAATCTAACTCCCTACGGCAATATCCCGCGTTGTATACCTTACTAACCTTCGAGGACAGTTGACACCAGACCTATTACGTTCCCTATCTAAATGACCTAACCAACGGGTTACCTCTTTCCGGCAACGGGTCTCGGCGCTAGATTTCCTATCTCTCAGCGTCCGAGACCCTCCAAACACGGCATTCAAATCGAATTATCAATGATAGAAAGGGGGGGAGCATGTTGATCAAAAGTCCTAAACATGCCAAGACTTTTCGGATCCGGACCCGGACCCGGACCCGATAGCCAAACTTGGGCCATCTTCCGAATATTACTATAAATTTCAGTATTCTAACTAGGGCAGTCGATTTTCGCTGTAGGCTTGGCATATTTAGAATAGAATACAAGAAACAGGGGGTTTTTGGTGCAGACCCCCTGCGGGGACCGACTCACTATGCAGCTAAAAATTAAAGTCACGGTCTAAGCAGGGGGTCGAAAGCTAATGGAGACAACCCTACGGCTTCTAATCACCCCAAGGGTTTCTCTACCCTACGGTTTCCTCTACCTTACGGCTTTCCTCTACCTCTACGGTTCCTATCACCGTGGGGGTTTCTCTACCCTACGGCTTCCAATCAACTTACAAGCTCGGAAGTTATATGAATTTAGAAGTTGCACACTTTTTGAGACCCTAACTACACATTTAGAATCCCTACTGTATAATATCTCCTACGACATAAGAGTCCCTACACCTTTTAGGTCTTTACACTTTCAAAATCTCTGCGATATAAAATCTTCTATGACATAAAGGTCCCTGGACTTTTAGAATCTCTATACTTTTAGAGTTCCTATATTTCCAAAGCACACACAATCCTCGTAGCCTCAGAATTCTCATTATAAAGACTTTATTTCCATCAAAGTTCCTGCTTTGTTCAAGTTCCTCCCTCAAAATTCTCTCAAGTCTGTAATTTCAAAAGATACTCAAAGATCCCTGCGCCATAAAGGTTCCTAAACCTCTAACCGGCGTTCTATATCCATACTCTTTCAAGGATTATGGATATATCTTAATGGTCATTGTTACTGGAGGTGTTGCAACAGCAAGAAATCGGGTTTACCAGAAGGATCTTCGGGAGATGTGAACTCATGTGGTGTACCCCACCAGCGGTGGCGCACACCAAAAGTGGTCCATCCCACCAGACGTGGTTCACCCCATGAGTGATGGCGTACACCAAAAGTGGGCCACCCCATCAGGCATGGTCCACCCTATCAGCCGTGGTGTGCACCAAAAGTGGTCCACCCCACGAGTAATGGGGTACACCAAAAATGGCTCACACCACGGGCAGTGGTTTACACCATCAGCGATACAACACTCTTATGGCTCATTGCAGCTCTGGCGATTCACTGACTATTCATAAGGTCATGCGTCGTTGAAGAATAAACTATTCGTGGCCGGTTAGAATACTTAAATTTGTCTACGCTGAAGCTAATGCTATCGTATCATTGATATTCCCAAGCAGTTGCTCTCAAGCAATTCTCAAACGTGAAACCAAGCAGAGTACACCTTGGTTTTAGACCTAGGGGAATGTTCCTAGGAGGCCTCTCCCAGGATTGAGGGTCTTGACACAATCGCACCCAGCAATTAGAGGACATTCCATTCAAAATGCTGAAAATCCTAGGAGACTTCCCGGGAAGTCTCCCAAGATTCGTATAAGTAGTGGACCCAGCAACTCCGTTTTTTGAGGTTCTGTTCCCGCTTCCCTGAAAAACAATCGTGTGTAGACTGACTCTCCCAAGCTAGATCTCCTAGGACCTACACTCTCCTGAATATATTATCAAGAATGGACTCTGCTTGTTGCTAGGTTTCTGCTTGGGGTCTATAGAATTTTCGAATAGAGCAGAGCTGAGTCGTGCCTATGTCATTTACCCGGTGCACATTTCTTGTTGCTCTTTGTATCCTGCCTGTGGGACGTCCCAGGGAACGTTCCTAGGCCTATTATTACGGTTTTTTTAGGGGGCGGGAAGCGCGGGGGACCTATAATTAGGTTTTTGTTGGGGGGGGGGGGGGGGGGGGGGAGATGTCCTCAGAATGGGTGGGTAGGTCTTATGGAAGCAGGATGCTCAAATTGACAATACAACATATACCCACGAATTCCGCTCAATTGGAGGGAAGGTCGTTTTCATTCAATTGCCTTCTCAACTAACAGATTTTATTATACCTGTATTTGAGGCCAGGAATCTCATAATATGTCTGACGCGGCAAAAGCGAAGACGCAACAGTTCACCAGAAGGAAATCGAACCTTGTGAAAAAGACAGATCAGCTGGCACGATTGTGTCACGCAGAACTTGCCCTGATCATCCGCAAGAACGGTAGGTACTACATGTATCGATCGATCGATCACGATCAATGGCCTCCCACGATCACAGAGATTGTGTGTACGGACCTGACAGATCCGTCCACCTTGCGCTGACTCCACCATAGATAAATTCGTACCCTTTGCCAGTGAATCTGCTCCCTCGAGATTTTGACAAGCATAATCCTGAAAGTCGGCAAAAGTTGGAGGAGCCGTTGACCGCAACGTTGGAAATGGCAGGGTTCGAGTCTTCGCAGGACCCATAGCGTTGCGCAATTTTGTGCTGCGGTGTATAGCCAAGTTGGAGGAAGACAATCGCACAAGAGATGTATCACGCTTTTTTCTCGAATCACAAGGTAGTCTGCACCACTGCCTACAAGGTACCTTTGCGATAGTTATCAACAACGTATGCAGATATCAGTATAGAAGGTGTCTAGAGTGCATGTTAATTGATAAAAGAGGAAATGCAGATGTGAAATGCGCATGACCATACGTGACTCAATGACAATGATGGGATGAGAACTGCAGAGCGAAGGGAGCATGTGTGGGGATGGCGCTGGGGCACGGCGCCGGAGCGTGATGCCCGGGGTAACGCGCAATCACTTCAAAAGAGGATCGCTGAGGACGTCCCCACTCCAGTGCCAAAATTGGAGCTTTGCGGGTCTTCCAAAAATGGAGCTGAAGGGACGGTCCAAAAATGAAACACAAAAGTGCGAGGAAGACGAGATAAAGGGGATTCAGAAGTGGAGCAGAAAGTTCAGAGATATACTAATGCTCGTCCCTAACACATTTCCTCACTCATTCTCTGCTAAGGACGTTATCTTCAAATTAATAGAAAAGATAGAAAATGTCTCAGACAGCAAAGGCAAAAACGCAGCAGTTCATTAGAAGAAAACCGAACATAATAAAAAAGGCGGATTAGCTCGCGCGATTATGTCACGCGGACATTGCATTAATTATTCGCAGAAATGAAAGATATTATACTTATCGATCGACTGATCACGAACTGTGACCTTTCAGCATAATAGAAATTGTATATATGAACCGGACGTATCGATCTTTAAGCTGATTTGAGTCATCAGAAAGCCTCATACTCGTTGTCAGTCAGTCTGCTGTTCAAAGACTTTGATCACACCAGTTGTGAAGTTGCGCATAACTCGAAGGTGGCGGACCCGCGGAATGAGAGATCTAGTTCGATTGAGACTTCGGAAGGCAAGTGAATGTCGAGGGATCTGATATCGCATCGCGTAACTTAGCAGTACGAATCAAAGAGAACGTGAGCGTATAGATCCTTGACGAGTTGCCGCTAGCTACTCAAAGCCATTCAACGATTGTTCTTGATCACCCCTTCTGGTAGAAGCAAATCCACCACTGCATCGATGTTTCTCGACGGCTTCGTATCTCTGAATATCTCATGTACCCAATTTGCGGTACTTGCATGGCTCTCATGTTCTTTGACCGAAATAATGCCATCCTCATCCTGTGCGAATAACCAGTCAGTGACTCTGTAGATGTTCGCATATGCTGCTTCTTTTTCTTTGACTATAACCGTCCCTTGTCCAGCAAGTACAAATTCAAACATCTGTGGTTGTGGGCTCGATTTGTCCTCGACCTCCTCGAGGACTTCAAGACCCAAAAGCCCTGCTAGCTGGTTCGATAAAAGGTATTTGGAAAGCTCCTCAAAGAAGGCTTGATTGATATCCGCAACGCATTTCGGGGCATCGCCTTCTCGATATTCGTATGCTAGCAGACGGTTATCTGGCGAGAGAGTGAGTATAGATATGCCCGTGAATAGGGTTCGAAATTATGACTTCGAAAGGTGTTGGTTTGGTCAATAGCCCGAGAATCGGCCTTTGAAACTCGAGCCCAACATAATAGTGTTATGAGGGATTTCTAAATGACCGTGGATAAGGTGCAGACCAAATATTTTCTGGGCATTGTATTGGATAAAGAGCTGTGCCAGCTGGTTCAGATGATGCTCTGGAAAATTTGGCTGGTCGTGATCATCAAGCAAGTAGTTGTACCTTTCAATGTAATAGGTCAGTAAAAGGTCCCGCGAGTCTCGCAACAAATTATGTAGGAAAGGTCATGGATCACATACGCAGTGCTCGAAGCCTGAAGATCCGCTAGGGTAGGTTCGAAGTGTAAGCCAGGAAGGGCGTAGGACGACATGGCTACTACACCCGTCATGTCCATCGGGGAATTCACAGACTCTGCGTTCTTTTTGAATCAAAAGATACAACGCATAGGTCGGATGTCAGCGATATGAAGTTTTGATTGATTGATTGATTGATTGCTTCATACTACCCAGGAGTCTCGCCTGATTGGCCGACTATGCGAGATGTGCTATCTATCAAATAATCTACCTAAATTTCTGAACCATTGAAAGAGGCTACCCTACGGTCGTCGGACCCCTTTCGTAAAGAACCATTTCCTGCTTTTTGACCCGAAACCCTTGGTGTTTTGATATATTGTAGATTCAGTATGGGGTGGGACCCCTCTAAGCCCGGGGGTCCCAAAGAACAGTATCCCAATTCCAACTCTTTTCCATTTCAGCCCACTAGACGGGATTGCCCTGACGACTCTGAGGGTCACTACTTCTCAGAGTCTATTGCTCGGTAGGCGGCCGAGGTTCAAGATCCGGTATCACCTTTATCGAGGAATGAGACGGCGGATACGTTTCGATAGGGCGAAGTCGAACGATTGGAAACCGTATATATCGAGGCACTCCGGAAGAGGACAGAGTGGATATTCGCTCGTGTTGTAGGCTGAATAGGTAGTCGATGACGGTAGAAGAATATGCCCTCTTGGGGTAAGAGGGTGTGTCGGTATTGCGGAGGCTTGATGTGAAGTGAAATGTATTGTCTAGATGTTGAGATCTGACAGTATAGAGACGTTACGGTCTGTTGATTGCTGGAATGACTTGGATTGCTGGAAATGACTGAAATGACACGTGGCATATTGTTACCGGACGCGTCGAGAGGACTGTATGTGATATCGATCTTATGCTGAATATAATAGGCTTATGAGAGGGCGAGGTCGGTAGGCGGTCCATATCGTTAACTTTATGACTCAGTCGAAAGGAAGGCATCGTGCTTGATGGCCTGACTGTCGGAAAGAGTACGTGACATTGCGCGATTTTCAGGGGGTCCTTGGACCCGAGGCTTACAGTCGTGTAAACCGCTCATTATGGGCACGGGCAGATACCTTATAATGAGCTGATTACCGTACTGCAGGCCTCAGGCCCATAAATGATGTCGTTGTGGTTGTGGGAACAAAAATGTGGTTTTGCGCTGTTGTTGATCCTTTCTATGCGATATGAAGTTTGTCGACTTGGGCATATTGCGGCTAACTACCTCCGGCTCTAGCTCGCTTCTTGGCCTCACCAAGTGAACCCCTCTTCAGGAAAGGGCGTTGTCACGGAACTTCTCTACGACAAACAATCTGGTCTAAGCAAATCCGTCCACAAAAGAGAGCTAGAGCAGCGCTTGAAGATCATTTCTACGTCAGCGTGGATATAATGTGAGCAATCATCCAGAGCCATTTGGTACCCACGGTTGCTAATGTTCCAGACCATCGCCGCACGCCCGTGCCCTCACCTTCCTACGGCTCTCACACGGTCCATCTCTTCCTATACACAATCGAGCAAGCATTTTACAAAAAACGTTACGCGCGGAGGGTACGGAGAAAGAGCGTTCTGCGTCAGATATCTCGATAGGACTGCATGACAGAAAGCGAGCGGGAGGAGGAAGAGCTCGAGTATCTGGATGGGCTTGAGAAGATAGACCTCACAGAGTGCGCAGAAGATAATGAGCAACTTAAACGGAAACTCCAAGATAAGATATATCACATTGTAGTCCTACTTTACGCTTATTAAGATAACCCTTTCCAAGACCCATTACGATGATAGCCAGGTGGAGGGCTGGATAACTACCGGCAAAGTGTTGGTGCGAGAAACCAGCCAGCGAACTACCGCGGTTGTTATTAAACTGAACAGCGGAGAGGGCGCCGTCAGGTTCATCAAAGGTGATCGGGATGTTGGTGCTCGTGAAACAGGCCCGGGGGTAGAGAAGAAGGTCAAGATGGTGTTCTTAAGCGTCGGCCACAGCTGCTGGCAGATGGGCGATGCTGCTGTAAAATATACCACACACGTGCCAAAGGAGCTCGAGGGTGCGCAATGCTAGCTAGTATACGCTTGCATAATTTTCACACACATGGGAATGGGAATCGTGATGAATGGAAAATATCCGGACTTGTGTGGCAATGTAACCAGTACTTCCTCGCCATCGCCTTCTTTCAAAGCTTTAAGAAGGATTTCTGCGCCTTGAATCGTGAGTGGCAGGATAGTGGACTTTACATGACCTGGAGATAATTTTAGCATCAAACTCACGACGTCAATCCTATCTTGCATACCGTCTGTACTCGGATTTTGTCCCTTAGGTGTAAGGTTTTCGTCTTTCTTAGATGTTTGACCAGTAATAGATGATTGCGAACCTGCTGCGAGTCAATTCTGTCAAGTCATCTGGGAGAGATCAATGCACAACATTTTATGCCATTCATCTCATGAGCCAAAGGGATGTACGGTATCTGCTCGTCGACGGTCTTTAACGTCTCGGCTATAACCTTCAATCTCTTGGATGAAGGCCAAGAGTCCTCCCACCAGCGTTTGAGTATGTACGGGAAATTGGTGGCATCGGCTTTGGTCATTGACTGTATCTTCTTTGGCGTCAAGGCGAGGGCATAGAGCAAGAACTCTTGGAGGCCTAACATTTCTCGCACACTTCTGAGCAATTCGTGTACTTGTAAAGACCGTCTGCTCTTCTTCCTCAGCATTTTCGCGTTTAGAGACGCGGTATCTTCTCTGATAAGCTGGAAACTCTTCTATATTGCTGTCTCTGAGTGTCTGTTAATCGGAATGACTGCTCTACGGCCAACGCCGCAGCTTTCATCGCTCTGAGATCATCGTCCATCGACAACTTATTGCGCTGGGAATTGGCAGAAGGAACAGTGCCCGCAGAGTCAAAAGAAGCCTCGGTCTCATTGAGCGACTTTCCCACTTGGATAGATCTATTTTCTTCCAGTACCGTAGAGTATTGTGAAAAAGACTCCGTCCTCATGCACCGTCGCTTCCGTCATGATGTTCCACAATGCCAGGCGGTGTTAATAGCAATGAGATAAATGATGCGATGTAGTGCGGTGCAGTGCGATATGTACGGTGTAATACGATGTGTATAGTAAGGTGTGGCGTTTTGCGCTGTGATCCGGTGTGTGCAGTGTAGTCCAATGCAGTGCGGCGAATGCGGGGTGGTGCGATAAATACGGTATGATGCGGAGTGGTGCGACCGCTCCGATGCGGATCGTAGCTTCTCCTCTCAAACTCGTTACACAGTGCTAACGATCGTGTTCACTACTCACTTCGGTTTAGATTCGATGTGTTCATGCTCGAAGGTTGAGCGAGATACACGGAACATGCCGGCGGTTTGAGTCCTAAGCGATCAAGAAGCCTTGTCATCAGACCAGACTTACCCAATCCACGTACTTTTAAGAGTAAACTTAGACCTACCGGAATGGCCATTTCCTCACACTTAAAGCATCTCATCATGCTAACGTTACCCGTATTCGGGCACCAAGTATAGTGACGCCGTTTTAGCCTTAATCGGTTAGTTAAGCGGTAGTCGAAGTGACCATTCTGGAACTGCCACGAAGCCCCGCTATCGGGATAATTTACCAAGAACAACTCCATAATGACAAATGCTTGATTTGAGTAAAACCGCAAGGTGAATATCTTTGTGCCCTACTTACCTCAAACGCTCCTTCACTCAGCCACCTATCTTATTTTCTGGATCGAGGGGTTTCTACAGGGACATATCAAGGGAGATATTCTCCCACGATACTGAGGCCGCGTTGTGATAGTCAACTGGGTCTATCGATTGCTTCTTTTGGCGTGAAATAGTCAATCAGGTGAGAAGACTTTGATCTAGGGCCCCACAGAATGGCAGAATGTCCAGGAGTGCTGGGGTTGAAAGTGCTCTTCGAAGGACCAAAGCCATGTGTAGAGTAAGTCCCAAAACTGGAAGTTTCACTTGTAGATTTACGTACTGACCACTTCGTCTTTCTCAGTATCGTTGCAGTTCACGGCCTTGATGCCAGTCCGAACTGAGCATGGATCAGGAAAGTGAAGGATGGTAATAAAGAAGTTCATGTCAATTGGCTTGCGGACGAGAATTTGCTTCCCGCAAAGCTTCCTGATTCCCGAATCATGAATTTTAACTACGAATCAAAGTGACTTTTGGAGGCTCCAAAGCAAAGGCGTTCTTTATGCGCCATCCAATTGCTTACGGCTCTAGACAATAAACGCAAAGAGGTGACTACTCTCTCCAGCCAGAAATTTCTTCTTACGAGTCTGAGTATTGACAGGGGAAGGATACGACATATCGACCATTAATTTTCATCGGCCATAGCTTTGATGAAGTGATTATTGAGCAGGTGAGAATCCATTATTTTATACCCAATCAGCACAAATGCTTATCCTCTTCAGAGTTTGATAAGCGCAAACTCTCATGAAGACAGCTTTCAACACCTTGCTTTGTCAACCGTGAAAGTTGTATTTCTTGAGACTCCCCATCGCGGTACCTCAGCCGCAAAATGGGGTGCAATTATCGCCACATCTGCAAAGGCTCTGGGATTTGGATCAGAGGATAGTATTTTGAAGGACCTCCGAGAAGATTCAGAGAGCTCTAGAGATCTCCTCTATGAGTTCACTTTATGGGCCAACAGAGCCTCACTCACGCTTATCTGTTTCTTCGAGCAGCATAAGACAGACTATGAAAAGAGGTTTAGTGTGATATGAAAGGAGTTGATAAGACCTCCTTGACTTTAGATACTTTGCAACCATTTTAACAACAGGACTCGGATAAGATTGTGGAAGAGACTTCAGCCTGTATAGACGGCTATCGAAAGGTGCCCCTACCGACCGATCATTTGAAGATCAACAAATATAGTGAACCAGATGATCCCTCCTACGTTGCAGTATATCCCTCGATTATGGATATGACCCAGAAGGCAGTTCGGGTAGTTCAAGGCAGACTAAACCGTAAGCAGATTTAAATGCACTTATGTACCCAAGCTGACATCTGTGAACAGCTCAAAAAATTATTCAAGACGATTCAAGTACGAAGAACACTAGAAATATTGACCGGCCATATCGACTGACTTTAGTGATACAGGAATACCCGATGAGAACTTGACCTGTCTACAATCTCTATTTGTTTCCAACCCTCAAGATAATCTTGCAAAGATTCGCGATGCGAAGGAAGACAGGGTCGATGGCACTTGCGAATGGATTCTCACTCAAGATCGGTATACGTCATGGTTAATTGAAGACAGTCCACAGCTGCTTTGGCTCTCTGACGGGCCCGAAATCGAAAAGACAATGATATCCAGTTTCTTGATGGAAGAACTCGCGCAGTTAGCAGAGCGATCATCACAGATGACGTTGACATACTATTTCTGCGATGACAAAGACGAGAGACGCAGGACCGCCACAGCTATTCTCCGGGGACTACTCCTGCAACTATTACGGCAGCGACCAATTCTCTTCAGGCACATCCAACCTGACTTTGATATATCGCGCGACCGCCTCTTCACTGATTTCCATGCGCTGCGGAGGATTTTTGATAGCATCGTAAAAGATCCCGAAGTGGATGAGGTTTGTTGCCTGATAGATGCTTTGGATGAATGTGAGAAAGAATCACGTCAGCTATTTCTCACCAATTTCACCAAACTATTTTCTTCTCAGCAGAGCAAAAAGACAGTTGTCAAGTTCACTGTCACCAGTAGACGGGAAAACGATATAGAGGAGTCACTGTTCGCAGTCAGTCCAGCCATCCAGAATCTCCAGGTTGACTCAGGGAGAATCAATGACGACTTATCCAAGTTCATCGATGTTAAAGTCGATGAATTATCCACAAAAAAACGATACCAGCCAAAGCAGAAGGACATGATCAAGCATGCTTTGACGGAGAAGGCCGATGGAACTTTCCTATGTATTTCACTGGTCGTGCAAGATCTTGCAAAAACCAGAATATTCTCCCTAGTCAGCAAGAAGCTACAAGAATTACCTTCAGACCTCAACAAAGTATACGACAGAATCCTCAGTCAGATTGACGTCGACTGCGAGGAAATCGCAAAATTGATACTCCGTTGGGTGGCTGTTGCACGAAGACCCCTGACGGTGGACGAACTCGCAATGGCACGCGCTTTGGGCCAGGGAGAACGGGAAAAGAATACAGTCCCCCCGGAGGATCTCTTGGATGAATTAAAAGATGGTTTCAAATGCTGCGAGCCCCTTGTCTACGTTGATACTGTTATCACCATGCAGTCGCAGGTGTTCCGAAACATCTTCAGACAGCCGTTGACACTCATTCACCCGAGAAGGAAGGGAATTGGGCGAAGCTTAGCTCGTTTCCGGGCTAGCTCCGTAGTGACATTTAAGCTTGAGACCACCCGGATACGCTCCTCCAACTCCTTGCATCAACGGCTACCTGCATTGCATTATACTACAAAGCGAATGTAATAGCTCGACCCCTTCCCACCATGCTTAAACGCAAGAGACCCACTACGCCTTCCAAATACCGCAGGGAAGGAGCTCGATTGGTCTGGGTCTCAAACCAGAGTCTTCTACCAAGTTATTAAAAAGGCAGATCAGCTAGCGCGATTATGTCACGCAGACGTTACATTGATCATCCGCAGAAATGGAAGGTATTATACTTATCGATTGACTGATCACGAACGGTGACCTCCCAGCATGAGAGAGATCGTACATATGAATCTGATATATCGATCTTTGAGCTAATTCGAGCTTAGGAAGCCTCGTACTCGTTGCCTGTCAATCTGCTATTCAAAGACTTTGATTACACCATTCATGAAGTTCCACGTAACTCAAAGGTTACCGAATGAGAGGTCTGGTTCAGTCGAGACTTCGGAAGGCATATGAATGTTAAGGGATCTTATGGCGCATCGCATACATTTAGCAGTACGAATAATGCTATAGGGTAGCGATGTTGAGTAGGATGGGCAGAAGCAGGATAGGTAGAAGTAGGATGGGGCAGAAGCAGAAAGATGGGAAAGGAAGTGGGCAGGCGTTTGACCCAGAAAACAAAGGCTTGAAAATATGAATCAGTGATGGAAAATCAATTTTACAGGGAAAAGGAGGCAATGTACCGGTCGAAAGAATGACTTGTTCGACTACATACAGAGATGAATAATTAGAAAAATATACGACGTCAATTATGCGCTGGTAGTGTTAATTATATTCGAGACCTAATCAATCCCCTGACAGAATCGGAAATCAGACTCTGGCCTAGAGTATTAGACGTCTCTACCCTGGCCTTCCATTTCACGAATCATAGACGAATAGTGATAGGAGCAGCTCCGTGTCGTAGGATGGTCCGGGCCCAACGTCTTCGAAAACCCTGCTGAAGCTCTAAGATAGAGAACGGACGCATCATTGTACCGTTGTTGATGGTGAAACAGGTAGGCAAGGCTGTAAACGCTGGTCAATGTGTCGGGATGCTCGACTCCCAGCACCTTCTCTCTCCCTTCCAGCGCTCGTCGGTTCATCTCCTCGGCCGCCTCATACTTCCCCTGATCCCGAAGCACCGATGCCAGATTATTGACGCTAGTCAATGTGTCTGGATGCTCGACTCCCAGCAATTTCTCTACATCGAGTCGACACTGGACGCAGCAGGCATCGCGGGAGGAGACTCTTACGCGCCTTAAATTATTGCGAGACCGAGGATTCCGCACACCGAACTGGAAAGACAACACAAGAAAGAATATGCGAGTAGCAGAAAAGTATTGGAAGGAGTGAGGTACTTGAGGTATACTTAAACCGACATTTAGCTAACAGCGGTCTTGTCAGATATTGCGCACACATCGGTGAGGACTATTTGGAGCTTGCACAGCAATGTGATCCCTTCATTTTTCAGTGCTGGATCGACTGGATAGCTGGCAATTCAAAACGCAAAGTGAAATCGACCTACGAAACCTATTGGAACTGGCTCTCGGAATGCTATATGTTTTGGTTCAAGAAGAATGTTGATAAGTCTACGCTCTCTCAGGTCAAATTGGTAGGTGACTGATCTTACAAGCGCTGTATACTGAGCTGATCGTTCCCTTCGATAGTACATCAACGATGACTTGGTGCAGGACCACCAAGTCAGTAATCATGCGCGCCGAAAAGACATCCTAAGCGCAGAAGATCTAGGGATTCTATTGCGATGTCTTTGGGTGTACGACACTTCCAGTTACAATCATGAGCGGTTGAGGGTTCAAATGAGCCTTCTCATGCTTTTCTCCGCCTTCACCGGAACTCGGCCGGGAGTTCTAGTCCCTCAGTCTCCATCGAAACAAACAAGATCACGAAGCGATATACCATCGTCGGTTCAAGAGCCCCAGAGATTACACACTGTCTGCTATAAAGATATCGATCTATACCTCCTAAAGAATGAAGGAGATACTCATCGGGATATTTGGATTGCCGAAGTTGAATTCGTCAACCTGAAGGGCAAGAAAGAAGGTGATGATGGGTACGTGTCTCGGAGAATGGAAAACCAAAGACCCTAACACTTTCGATAGTACTGTTTTCATGATGCACGAAGACGATCAATTGGCCTTTTGTCCAATCACTCATATCGTTGCTTTAGCCTTTGCCGATGATGCCATTGAGTCTGGGGCGGAAGTGTGGACCCCGAACATTTTCTGGAAACTCAGGGTACCTAGTTCGCGGCCAGTCTTTCGAATTCGATGGAAAGAAGGAAAGAAAGATACACCACTGTTTCAGCACGCCGGGCGTGACACCCTACCAGACTTCAAAAGGCCGATGTCATATGAATCGGCTCATTGGTTACTCCAGCGTCTCGGTCTAAGTGCTGGTTTTCGACATCCCATCAAAAGCTATTGCTTCAGACGTTGGGTAGCTAACGAGACAAATGGTAAGTATCGAGATCTCTCACCCTTTGTTGACTCTAGCTATCGCTTGGTGAGGTCAGTCGCTAACGGTCGCCCTCGTAACAGATAATCTGACTAGCGCGGTATCAAGCAGGATCTTAGGTCACAAAGGGAAAGAAACGTACGAGAAACACTACCAATCCAAGAACGCTAGCCGAAATCGGACGATTCAAAGCATCGTGCTTCTCAGACCACCTATTGAGGATCTAAAACTTTGCCGAAAGGCAGCACAAATGACCAAGGATTGGGATCCCTTAGCACCCATCGGTATAACTGCGGAGCAAGCCCAGGCATTGGGATCTATACCTCACATCGCAGATCTCCATCAGAGGCAAAAGGAGCTGATGATCGATCTGCGCTTCGCCGCGAACGAAGTAGAGAGAACACAATTATCTCATACCCTCACCGAGCTGAAGAAAGAAATAAAGAGAATGAAGCTGGCATATCGCCGAGAGGCCAATGCCCAAGTCCGAAATCAATACTTTGAAGAGATGCCAGTACTCGAGCTTCAGAAGCAGATCAAACAGTTTAAGCAACCTTCGAGCTTTGTTAACGTCTTTGAGCAAATGGACACAGGCGCCGACAATTCGGATCTCTCTATACTTGAATATGTGTTCGAAGAGCGTGCTCGGATAGCCGATGCTTTCTGGGGGCCTGATGCGGGAACACTGGTCGGAGAAGCTGCACTCTGTCAACGGATTCAGGTCGTTAAGGATCTTGCCGCGCTATGTCACCTTCGAGAGCAACGCGTTCCCGGCAAACGCATTAATCGATACAAATCTACTTCAAGTTCGACAGCGAAGTCTTCTTCATCTTCTATTGAGGATATAAAACACAAATCAGATTCACCCGACGTTCCGCTTCACTGCTCGTTAAACCAATGCATCATTTGCTTCAACGAGCTGGGCCCGCTTCTCACACACGAGTTTTCCCGTGTCGATTCCTTAAGACGTCATGTACAAGATAAACATGCTGCTGAGATGGATCCCATGTGGAAGTGCGGACACCCTGCTTGTCGAGGGATAGATCCTTTGGGGAGTCTGAAGACCTTCCTTCATCATGCTGCGAAGGTTCACAACTATGATATACGTATGCAGCTAGGTCGTCGCGGACATCGAGAATTTCTTGCAATCACAGGACACAATCAGAAACTGACGGTTTCAAGGAATGGCGCCGTCATTAATTTTTGACTTGTCTATTCTTGAAGGGAAGCCAGGTTCCACGTTGATATGTTTAATCTAGATGTTTTAAAACCTAGTTTCTCAAATTACAGAGCTTCTCATCTCAATTCCCAACGGGATTGTCATCCATTTGTTGTTCTCTGATAAAGGCATTCAGGTCAAGCTTCAGTCTGCTTGCGAATTCATTCATCGACTTTACGATTGTGCTTCTAACGTATTCAATCATTTCTGTCAAAGTCTGTATCTGTTGTTTTAATTTCCGATTTTCCATCTCAATTCCTTGTGTTTTCAATTTGAGTCGAGTCGCTTCTTTTTCAATCAATTGTTTGAGTTTCATTGTTTTCATCGCCCGATCATTAGACTTTGTCAGCTCAGCGATCAATTTGAGCTTATTCGTTTTTAAGTGTTCGATCATCGTAGTGAAGCTGGTTTCGGGGCCAGACGTATTCTACCTTTTTCATTAATTGCGACTGACAAAGGATGTGGTCTCCACATACTCTAGCTCCTTCTCTCTCCTCGAGAACGTTTTCTCCCGTAGTATACGGCTCAGAGACTGAAATTGTTTCAAATAACACATCATGGACCGGCACAGCTTCAAAAGACACACCAACTTCTCGACATAGTTCTCGGTAAGTCCCCACAGAATGCTTGCTCAAATGCTTCTTGAAGAGGTGTTCTTTCCCTGGGAGTGGATGCCAGGTATATGGATCATTGACACTCGTGATCAGGCGTACGTCTGCCGGCTCAATTGAGATTCCCAGCTTCGTTACTTTCGAGACCCTGTTAGCATTTGATATTCTCTGCTAGATTGTCGAATCTTACAAATATGCTCCGAGAGTTTGTGGCGGCACTTGTCTCTATACTTCGCACGCTCTAAGTTACTCGGTCGAAGTGTAGTCATTGGGGCTTCTCATACACCGAATGTGGACCTTAAGTCTAAGAAATCGGCGGCAGTGAAGGCTTGGATGGTGAAAAGAGGATTTGGGGTTGCAATATTCTTTGAGGCAAGGCGGAAGAAGATTTTCGAGAGTTTCATGAGAAGCTAGACAGGACTTCCAACCATAATTGAAACACAGTGTCGGTTTTGAACCGTGCGATCCAGAAATGAATAACTTGATACAGCGAGGACACAGCGAGAACACAAAAGCTTGTTTTAACCGAATGTCGCTTGATCGGTTGATGTCCTCGCTCTATCAAGTAACTCCTTTCGTATTCGGCAGACACACTCCCACCGAATTCCTCAGCATTTAATCTATCTAGTAATCAATATACGAGTTGCTCAGTTATGCATGCCTAGACCTCGTTACAGTAAATTATTATATCGTGAATATTCATTGCTTGATAGTCTTGATATAGCCGCCAAATTGAATCCTGTCACGCTGTCAACATTTCCGCTCTTCAGAACATGACGACGTCACTACAATGATGTTTTCTTCTCCTGATCATATTTTCGCAAGATCGCAATAAGCAACATCTCTCATCATGGCTAAACTACCCTGAGAGCCGGAAGTCGCTAGGACTATTTTTAGCACGAGTGCAAAGCCTCCAGACCAGCGCTTTCCTTCACAGAGCTGTAATACATCTGACGGTGTCGGCTTTGATATATGCTAAGTGTTGAATACTCAACCAGCAGTGACTCTTGCTTCGAACAGTAACTCAATTGGTCCCGTATATCTTGATGAATGCTTTTCCATGCCTATCATCCAGGATTGCCCGACAAACGGGACAAAATTTAGCTGCCATTCTCGAGCTGTGGTACCAAATGTAAAAACAAGATCCGCACAATTGATGTCCGCATTGCATCACCCCATCACACACTTTCTCTACACATATAGGGCGTACGGATACCTGCCTTTGTTCAAGTTGTCTGATTGTCATTTTGGCGATGGCGAGATCGCTGCTCAATTCTCGCGCTCGTGCCTCAGCTTGCTCTTTCTCTCGCATCAGGTGTACAGCGCGCTTCAGCTCGAGAAGTCCAACTACCTCTCGCCCCGAATTTTGGACGGCACTTGCTGGACCTAGATCTGATGGCCTGGTAATACTCAAGGCACCGTCATCGCTAACGATAGGATTCACTGATGACAGTTCAGCACAGACTCTCATCGGGAAACTGGCTTAGATTACCTGCACTACCCATCAGGCCAACTTCCATCCAGGGAACAAAGCGAATATAGCCAAAGCCGGTGAACAGAGCTGGTACAATCGCTCGGTAGCCTTTCCTTTGAGCTTCAAAATCCCAAGGATAAGCTCGATATTGAACAGGTTCTAGCGGGTCTAGATCCGTCGGATCAATTCCATTATCGGGAACAAAGCGAATGTCGCCAGCACTGATGAATCGAGTTGGTACGATTGCTTGACTAATCGGGAGCTGCACTCGAGGGCCTCGTAGAGCAGGATATATCTTACAAAGTACTTGTTCCGTCATAGCGGTGAGTTTTGGTAAATAGGGAGAATGGTGGGAATGAACGTGAAAAAATGGGGCAAGTTGAGAGGCTTATATGTTTGTCGCCGCCAGCTAATCATGCTTTCTAGAGCTCTTATCCCACACTCGCTTATAGATACTGCTCGAGACATGCATGAAGTTGTCGAGTCCGTGAGCTAAAACCCTGCCGCTGGTCTAGATCCCTCTCTTCGACCTCATTCGCCGATAGAGCTGCAAATATCCCCTCCCGCTCAAGAATGTCGCACCAATCCAGCTTTCGTTGAGAGTATCATCCCCATGAATTCGAGCGAGCGAGTCCATACTCTTCTCCAAAGATGTTGCTTTCCAGAATAGACCAAACCAAGAACCTCAATCTCAGAACCCATAAAACTCGGAAGTATGTAGATGATTGCGAAGCTCGCTTGCCTCCAGATTTCATCGGACGATAAGATCGTTTGGTAGGGAGCTGAGATTGCTAGCTTCATTAAAAACTGGGAATGACAATCTATTTCCTTGTTATTCATAGAAAACACAGCGATGCTAACGGTAACCAACACATAACATTTCGTGATGACAACGCGTAAAAAGGCACGACAAAAGCCGATTGGACAGTTGATAATGAGAAACAAAGCAATCGTCGCAAACAGAGCCATTTTGAGATAAGCAATTCCAGCCGTGTTGCATGACACCTCAGCCAATGGAGGCGCAATGCAGAAGATCAACGTCGCCGCTGATCTAGCTTGCATTTGACTCACAACTGGCATTCAATCTTGAATAAAAGCGGGGTCTCGACCACGGCGAATGAGGTCGTTCTTGGACAATCACGGAGTTATGGATCAGCTGGCAGGGATCAATGCATTATTCGAGGACGCCAGCGTTCTAATTTGATCCCATGGTGGAGGCGCAGTGCAGCAAACCAACGTCGCTGCTGTTCTAGCTTCGGCGAAAGAAGCCCTTTTTGGACAATCACCGAGTGATGGATCAGCTGGCAAGAGAGCAGTGCATTACTCGAGGACGCCAACGTTCCGAGTTGATCCCATAGTGGAGGCGCAGTGCAGCAAACCAACGCCGTCGCTAATTTAGCTTGCATTTGAGTCATAGTTGGCATCCAATCTCGAGCAAGGGCGGGGTCTCGACCACGGCAAAAGAAGCCATCTTTGGACAACCATCGAGCCATTGGATCAGCTGGCAGGGGGGCAGTGCATTACTTGACGACGCCGGCGTTCCAGATTCGCCTTGAGATGGGCGCAGTGCAGCAGCTCAACAATGCCGCTGACTGCAAAAGTCGTGGGCCATTGGAAAGTCCGATCTCTGGCCCAAATCTCGATCCATGAGCAAAGCCGGCGGCAGACGAGGTGTATATAGCGTGGGGTCCAAAACAGAAGAGAGAGTCCATGAACAGTGTTGCAGTAAGTCTCAAAAGTGAATGTGATGAAAGAACAGCGAGGGATGTGAAGGGGTTTAAATATTCCTCCTGATATTCCGTCCAGCAGCGCTTTACCTAATCAGGAGCTAGCGTTGCCGCCTTACCGAGTGCGGTAATTCACATAAGTCGTCCCGTCCCAAGCATTTGCAAGAATTGTGAATACGCTAAATATCCTCCCGCGGCGTCCCCAGCCTCGATAAGAGCAAGTCATTAGGTCTGAAATCGCCGAACTTCTCCAGCTACTGGGTTAAATTCCTGGCGCTCCTGGCCACTCAAGGAGGGTTTCGCCGTCAAACGTTGTGTTGATCAACAGATTTGAAACATCTCCATATTTCATCACCGTGACCAAGAACTGCTCGATCAGCCAGTATGTCTGTAAACCAGCATGCGGATGTAAAAGGGCAAAAGCTGCTGGAGCAAAAACACCAGTGGTGCCTATGGTCAAAATGAGCATTCAAGTCCATCTTTCCAACTTTTCCCTTGGCATATAAGGGCTCCGCATCTCTGTCAAAAGAAGTTCAGGAACATCTTTGAACATGATCGTATAAGCGGGTAGCTGATCCTTGGTAGATTCCCCTTCGAAAATCTGCAGGCGTAGCAGCTTTGCCTTTCCGGAAGTGAACTCAGGCTCCGAAGGCATGGCCCATCGAGAAAACATCCTTTCGCCAATGTCTGGCAAGAGATCGGGTGAAAGGCGTTCAAGGGCTTTGTTAATAAGCTTGATAGTTTTGTTGCCAACTGGCCAGATTATGCTGGCGACCCCATTGGTGACAATTCCAGGTAAAGCCAGAGGGAATAAACGATATTGGTATCCGAGGACTGTTCTCTCGAAGTCGGATTGTTTTTGAGGCTCCGCTGCCCATGAAGGACGAGTCCGGCTATTGACATCTGGTCCATCATATGGGTGAGTCCTGGCAAATGTTGTGATGCCCTTGAACTGGTTGGTGTAGGTCATGACTGTCGATTCTTGGAAAAGTACGACTAAGAAACGGCTTATCTCGGACACGAGGAATAAGACTTTCAGCCCCGGGTTGGATGTGTAGTGCAAAAGAAAAAAAAGTCCGGAATAGATGAATGCTTCCGCTCCATGCTACAAACATACTATAGCGCGCGAAATATTTCGCAGCGGCATCCATCAAGACACTACCGCTTAATTGAACAGTATGTGTGGTAGGTACAATGGGCTTCGGGCGTCCCATGTATGGAACCACGAACTGACATAGATTCTCCATGACTTCGAGTTGTGTAAAGGTGACGTTGGAGTTTTGAAGTTCATGGTCTTTATGCCCATTCTATTTTTACTTTTTAGTACCATATCAGACGCTAAATGGTGGATGGCCCGTAATACATACCGGAGCGGAGCTAAATACAGCAATTCGCGTCACATTAGTGAAGGGACGTGACCAGCTAGGACGTATCTTCAATCTAATCTCTTGTTTCAAGTCTTCTTTTTGGGAGTGCAATAGGGAAAGACGTTTCAAGCGGAACCTAGAATCGCGAGGAGGCTCAAAAACGAAAGTGTAAATCGCCTCGAGAAGGATCAGGCCGATCGAGGAGTCGAGAGAGCTTATGCATGCTCGAACGATAGAATCGGCTCCTGAAAGTCCCGCGAGGTTGTCCGTAGAAAGCACGAAGAACTGCAATGCTACAGTGAGGACCGCGATAACGTGCTGCGCAGGAATGGAAACCATTGCGCTGACTTGGACTCGGTTATCGATACTGTTGAGTTTAACAAATAGACAGATCACAAGACTGGAGATACTAGTTGTTGTACAGAATGAGAAAGCGAGCTGCTACACCGGTATGGAATTGCAACGATCATAGAATCATCAATCAAGCCAGATTCCATCGTGGGCTTCGCAGTTTTGCAAACACGGTCATAAACACCAGAGCTTTTACTAATTATTAAAGGGGTGCTTGTTGAATTCAAATTAACTGCGGATGATCCCCCTCCGACAGTTCCCCGTCGGTTGCTTTTAAACCTCAGCCAACGCTAGTGTATGATACCGGAGGGTCTTTAGGCCGGAGACTGGGGCAGCCACATACCTTGATTAGTAAGAGATCCACATAGTAATCACGGTACCGGCGTGCCTCCTCCCTGCTTCCTTCTCCATACCTCGCCGTCGCCATTGATTCCACATTCCACCCCACACCCTCATACTTCGTGAATCGTGTAATAGCTAGCAAATCGCGTCATCTCTTCATTATGACGTCGCAAGAGCTTGTCGTTCGCCAGCCTCCTCAGTATGGCGGCTTCGAGGATACTCAGGAAGAGTTGGATTGGTACGGTAGCAACCCCGAGGGTATCGATCGTCGTACCCCGGAGGCCATGTATCCAGACGAGGTCCTTGACGTCGTCGCTAAGGAGGATGAGGAGGATAGCGATGGCGAATGGAGCAGACCCACATATTCTGACGCGTCTAGATCACCGTCACCAAGGCCTTCTTCCTCCGCTCCCTCCCTAAAGCGTAAAGCCTCCGGTGATGTCGTCGCCCCCAAGAAGGCCCGGAAGGGTAGCAAGCGGAGCAAACCGGTCCCTACCATGTCCCCCGAGGCGGTGTCAACAATACTAAAATTGCCTCCCCATACTCCCGAGACGCGTCAGGCTGTTTTTTCGTTGAATGCGCCCGTGTCATGGACAGCAGAGCAGTACGAGGCGTATTGGCCATTGATGGACAATCTCTGGGTATGCAACAAGCCCAATAACGCGATGACTGGTAAAGGCACTCAGTCCTCCTACTGGTGGTGTCGTCTACACAAGGGGGAGACTGTTAGCGAGACTCATGGGCAAAAAAATAAGCAACTGCGACACGTCCCTCCCTGTGGTATGAAGCTGAAAATGGTGAAAGCATTCAGCCAATCTGACAGCAGTATCTTAATGACTGTTGTACTCTCGCTTCATTTGGATAAGAAGAGTCCCTGCCAGCAGCATAATCACGAGCGTGATTACGTCGATCAGGTCAAAATCAATTCCTTCGTCATGACTGCCGCTGGTGAAGCTGTTTCCAAAGGCTGGCAGATTGCCTCGATCTATAGCAATTTGAGAGGCGTCAAATGGACTGGAAACCTTTCTGCCCTGGAGGCTGCTGGTGGGAAGCACCTAAAGCTATTGCACTGCCATAACGCCGGCGCCGAATGGAAGAAGTCTCATCCTGACGGGCGCATTCAAGGTGCCAAAGATGCATGGGAAATCCAGTGGGCTGACTGTCTGACGTCNGCGTCTTCGCTACATGGTTACAGACGACTCAGCAGCTGAACAGAAGGCTGTTCGACTAGCCTTCGGAGGCCTTGATGAAGGTGAGCAAGAGGTGGACCATTTTCTATGCCGGAAGCATAGCGAACGCACCTTGAAGCGAGAATTAGGGGGTGAGGGGTGTAAGAAGTCATTCGAACACCTCTACAAGGCCCTCTACTATCGATTTTCGGCGCATGGATGTATAGAAGAGATCAACTCTGCAATTGCTGCTGCGCCTGACTCGAAAAAGGAGTACATTCGAAGAGAGTGGCTCAGTACCAGGAAACTGTGGGCTTATTACGCCCGTCAGCATTCGTGCTTACTTTTGCAGGTAACGACCACTAATGCAGTGGAGTCATGGCATCATTCCCTCAAGATTCATGCGCAGGGCAAGGGCTCTATGCTACGATTCAGCCTGTCCGGGGTAGCCCTACACACTCTGAAGATTGCTGACCAATGGGAGCTCCGCGAAGAAGAGACTGCTGCCCGGTTCAGGACATATCAGTCTGCTGAGTGTCAGCTATATCCTGAGCTAGCTAAGTTTCCTGGTCCCGTGCAACAGCTCATAGTAGGCCAGCTGAAAAAGGCAATAGAGGCGCAAGACGAAGGTATGTACTGCTATCGCTAAGCGACTATTTATTGACCGATCTAGGCGAGATCCCACGAAGCCTCAATGACGAATTATCCTGCACGTGCGTGTTTTATCGGCAATACCAGTTACCGTGCTCCCACCTCTGGCAATTCAATCTCATGAGTAACGCCTTTGCGGAGGCCGATTGGAAGAGGTGGGCCTACATGTTTGAAGAGGGTGGCTTTGAGATCTACGAGAGTACGACCAAGGAATACGTCACCAAGGATATCTACGATGAACCGGACGGCCCCAGCAAGCATATGCTGGACGTTCGGGAGGTACTCGAAGAGATCAAGACGAAGTTCTATGATTTGGAAGCCGGTACCGTGGATTGGGAGGACGATGTGAGGGAGCGGATTTCCGCTCAGTGGGTCGCTATGTTACGTCAAATGACGGGCCCGATTCGTCAACAGGGGGTTGAAGAGGCCCTGAAAGAGCTTACCGATAACGGGCATGATATAGCTAAGCTGAGGAGACGCGACATGGATAGCGACGTGGCTGTTGACGTGGATAGCGACAACGAGTAGATATCCACTCAATAAACCCCCAGATTTGGCGACAGCAAGGTCTCCCTATACCCCATAGTAGACTGCGAACCCCGCTGGATCTCCCATACAAACTCCGCCCTGACTAGCAGTCATATGGGCGGGCCACCATGGCCCGCATGGAGGCCCTCTCCAGCTCTCCGCCCCGCTGGAGGCGACAGCATAGCCCCCCCCAGTAGACTGCGAACCCCGCTGGATCTCCCATACAAACTCCGGCCTGACTAGCAGTCATATGGGCGGGCTACCATGGCGCGCATGGAGACCCTCTCCGCTCCACTGGAGGCGATAGCGAGGGCACCGGCGACGATGACAGTGAGTAGAGCATTTACGATGGTGATGTCACGTTATTTACGTGTGGCGGCCACCTAATTTGCTCAGCCACCTGTATTCGACGCTAATGGTATTTTACTTGGGATTGGCTGAGGTTTAAAAGCATCCTCCCCGTCACACTAGAAACGCCTCCCGCAACATAATCTACAAGCTAAACTCAAGGCTACACCTAATTAAAATATACCCCCAGTCGACCAACTATCAATGAGAAGTATGGACTGGTTCAACTATTAATTCCCGAACCAGTCCAGACTATTGATTGGTAGTTGGTTGGTCGACCATCGGGAGCGTTGGAGTAGAATGTTTTAGAACATCGAGAGTCCATCAACACTCCATCAACAATCCCTCAACAACCCATCAACACCCCCATCAGAGACCCACCACCGCACGAGAGTCAACGCCCCTCTACCTATTGCTAATGCCTACGCGTAAGAGTACTCGTCAATAAATCTCATTGGCTTGATAAAGGGTTTAACTTATGTAGCTCTGGGTTCAGCTCATGCAGACTACATGTTCTATTTAGAGAATAGACACTCGACAGCCTATGATCCTTATCTTTAATTTCTCACCCTCGGCTCACCTTGCTTCTTCTCGGCTCACCTTGCTCATTCAGGCTCACCTTGCTTAGGCTCACCCTTTCAGGGCGAGTTTCAGGCGGCGAGAAACGCCTTAGCCCACGCAAAATTCTCCACGCGGTCCAAGATTATGCAGGTGGGATCATTAGTAAAAAATAACCCCAACTGGAAAGAATCGGCGGACTTCTTTCAGGGGTCTTGGAAATACGTAGTACTCGCAGTAATACTAGTAATACTCGGCAATATGGGCTGTTTTAGGAAACGAGTAGCTGCAGTGATTGGGGGCCGAATCTTAAAGAGAGTGGTCAGACATGTCAATGTTGAACGCCAATCATATTTTTCTGAAGCACACGCCTAATTCCTTATTCGTTTTATGTTGAGTAAAACAAACTCTTCGACATCATCCTATAAAGCAAATCCAGCAGCATGGAGCATACTGTATTGCTAATGAGTGCAAGAAAGATAGCACAAGCCCTATTCATATGCACGTAGACAACGCAACAATTCAAGACCTTTGAGGACTTGATCGCTGCTCCGCTCAAAGTAAAGTTCATCTTTAACTCACACGAGGAAGAGATAGATTGATGTTTCAAAAGAGAATATTTAAATATTAATATTGATTGATTGATTGATTGATTGTTTTATACGCCTATGCTAGCTACTTGATGTAAGCTAATGAGGGTAACATTAACGCTGAACCAGCTTTACGGCTGGGCGTTGAAGAAACCTGAGGGCGAACCTCTGGACAAAAACTTCAACTAAACAGTACGCTCTCCCTTCTGCTGTGCTCCTTAGGAGCCCTATTACACCACCGCACATCTCTCTACCTCTTTGCGCCGACTCTTCTATTCTCTGACTTTTGTATCTCTGATCCCCCCCGCCTCTAGAGGCGGGTACGATCGCTTCTTCGTGCGCCCTTTTTGGGCTTAATGGTCTCCTCTACCCCGAGGGGATTAATATTGATAAAACGCTAAAAATAATAACAAATAAAAAACTCTTAATCGAGTTTAAAAATATTTACTTAAATAAAAATATAAATAGTAAGTATTTTTCGTAATTATAAAAATTATAATTAATAAATATAAAAAGAGAATATAAACGAAATACGCGAAAAATATTACGAGAATATAAAATAAAAAGAAAATAAATTAAATAAAAAAATAAATAAAAAAATAAATTTAATTTAAATATATATTAATATAAAAAAATAAAAAATAGTTTAATTCGAAAAATAAAATTAATATAAAAACGTAATATAAAATATGATTTAAATAATTCAATATATATAAATAATAAAATAAAGTATTTTTAATTACGAGAAATATTAAGATATTTGTTAGTATGCATTGATAGCATCTATGTTCATAGCACAGTAGAGGCTGGTGATAGTTGACTGCGCGCCTAGCGCAACACTAGGCACACACACTAGCTAAGCGAAGAGGTATATCTTGCCTCTTCGCCTGCACCTCTTAGCAATGCATCTACATTTACAATTATCAAGACTATGCATATGCAAGTAGTGATAAGTAACTGGACAATCACACCTATGTGAAACCAACAATATTAAAATTAAAATTAATTTTAGTTTAAAAAATAATAAATAAGTTTTTATACGAGAAAAAAAAATAAAGTAATTTTTAATATATATAAATTTTCGTATTGATTGATTGATTGCTTAATACGCCTATCTAGTAAACTATTTTACTAATCAGGGAGTTCCTCGAATATTTGTAGCGCTGAAGAAACCTTTCGGACAAAAACTTCAACTTATCCTCTCGTGTTATCATTGTTGTCAACTCTTAGTCTTTGACTGTCAAGTTGTTGCCACAAACCACTGTCACTTCCGTTCTCTTTCAGTCTGCCGCTATTGTTTCCGTGATTGTCTCCTTCTATGCCTTCTTTTTGCTTCCCCTCTTCTCCTTACCCTTTTTCTTGTTTTTGGTTTCTTTGTCTAGTCCTAGCGGTAATTTGGACCGAGCCAATTGCTCTTGGGCCAGCGAGAATTGATCGAGACGTCCTATTTTGATCATCCATCGTGCGGCAGCGCGTATTCCGTGCTTCTGTGTCAAGATTTGTCGATAATCTGACGTGCCGACTTGTTCAATGAGTTCTCTTCTCNACGCTGCAGATCTTTACCTCGCAGCTCGGACTACCGCTGATTCCAACGATCGTTTGCACGGATTCGTATTCACTCTACGAATGCCTCGTCAAGCTCGGCAGCACCAAGGAAAAGCGCTTGATGATCGATATCATGGCGCTCAGACAATCCTACGAACGCCGCGAGCTGCTCGAAATCCGATGGATCAATGGCGCTGATAACCCTGCCGATGCCATGACGAAATCGACCGCCAATAAAGCCCTAGAAGCTTTTGTTTCTGATAACACGATCACGGTAAGAATAGATGGATGGGTCAAGCGTGGATAGGAAGCTCTATGGAGGCAGCAGGGTCCAAGCACAAAAGAAGAGTTGCCAGTGTTAGTATGCATTGATAGCATCTATGTTCATAGCACAGTAGAGGCTGGTGATAGTTGACTGCGCGCCTAGCGCAACACTAGGCACACACACTAGCTAAGCGAAGAGGTATATCTTGCCTCTTCGCCTGCACCTCTTAGCAATGCATCTACATTTACAATTATCAAGACTATGCATATGCAAGTAGTGATAAGTAACTGGACAATCACACCTATGTGAAACCAACATCAAGTTAAATAATTTATATATTGACGATATAATTAATTTAAATAAGAAAGGTAAGAAGAATAAGACTGTACTAAAAGTTTTCGATCTTTGTTAATTTCTTCGCTACTTCGAAATCTATAAAGTCGTTATTTATTATTTCGTCGTCTCTAAAATAGTAATATAATTAATTAAAATTCTCGCACTATATCATATTCGAATTTTCGACTTTTCTATTTACTATCGCTTTAATTTCATTCGAAGCTATTATATTTTTTTATAATCGCTCGTATCTACAGCGATTAAAACGACTCTCTCACATAATTTAAAGAGAATTAAAATTATTTAAATCTTTTAATAAAAAAGACGATCGTCGAGAGAGCGTTTAATTTCAGTGAAACGATGAATAAATCTGCGAGAGTCTTATCGTCGTTAATGTTACGGACGTACCCTAGCTGTCAGGTACAAAGGGAGTGTTTATGGCTATGTGTCAGGCACATAGAGTATTTATTGGTCATTGACACATTCTCATTATCACATAGGCTAGCGGGGATTCTTCCTAGTATTTAAGCGCTCTTCTCCTGTGTACATATTCGCTCTTTATCTAGTTGTCTTATTCAATTTACCCCCATTAGACTTGACTCTGGGCACGGTTCTGACAGTTAATAAAAAACTGCTATAATTTCAACGTCTTTTAATTGTATATTCGCGAATTATATTCTTATAAGCATTTTTGTAATAATTACGATTAAGATTACTCTTTCTTAACGTGTTTTAAAGTATTTGTCACGGTACGCCAAGGCCTCCTTAGAGGCTACCGCCTGAATAGGCTTAGCGCGGCTATCTCCGCACATATCTGCCCTGCAGGCACATAGAATAATCAATAATCTTTCCACTACACATAAATATATGACATCCAGTCCTATTTCCTTGACAGTATTCTTCGAATTTAATTTTAACTTTATATCGCTTAATTGTCATAGTTTTAGCTTAGCCCAGTAAGCCCCGGAGCTTGAAAGCCTCCGAGGCTTGCCCTAATTGGGAAATGAGATCTTGGCGCGAAGAAGACTTCATAGGTTTTCCTTCCTACTTCGTGATTCTTCTTCTTCTTCTTCGCGCAATATGTACTTAATCACCTTACATATATAGTTAGTATATATGACTATTTCTCACCTGTATCAAGATTTCTTTCGATAAGACGTTATATTAAATATAGCGATAACAAATAACGATACGTGCGCTATTCGTGTCTTAAGATAATTATTTCGAAGATTTTCGTCTTATAAAGACGTCTCACTGTTCTAGAACAGTTCATATTTTACATTTATAAAAAATGTGATTATTAATACTTTCGAGAATATTCTTCGCGATATTGATTAGATAGATTATTATTTAGATTATTTCTTTCGACGAGAGATTGCTATCGAAATAAGACAAGTCGATCTCAGCGACTTCGAAATTATGATTCCTGAAAAATGAAAGTCAGACGTCTTTCGTCTTTATATGATAACTTATCTATTATATATACTTATCGTCTCACGTCGTTATCAAAACAATTCGATTTTATTCGACTACGATTAATTTCGATATATCGTCTTCTATTTTATTTAGTTTTAATGCGATTAATCTTTAATTATTGCTTGAATTTGAGAGTTTTTCTAATGCTAAGATACGAGAATACGTCTATAACGATCTCTATTTAGTGATTTATCTCGATCTGAAATAGATTAATTAAGTAATTTATTGATATATTGTTTAGATTACATATTTTCTGTAACGGGGTCTAGGCATGCGTGACTGAGCAACTCGTATATTGGTTACTAGATAGACTGAATCCTGAGGAACCCAAGTGGGAATCCTCAGAGGCAGCATATTTAGCAGGGGAGAGTGCACCCCCATGCCAAGCAAACTTACTATGCGACTGCTATAGCCGCACAGCTACACCAGAGGGATAGTCTCCCGGATCTGGCCTAGATGTATGTTGGATTCCTGGACTTCTGGCAGGCCGCCTCATGCCTAGAGACCTCATGGCCCTTACATTTTCGCGATAATATAACGAAGATTAATCGTTATAGCAGAACTGAGAGTTAGTCGTTTATATTAATATCGCTATACTTCTCGCATAAACATAGTTTATATACATTTACTGTTNGTGTTTTAAAGTATTTGTCACGGTACGCCAAGGCCTCCTTAGAGGCTACCGCCTGAATAGGCTTAGCGCGGCTATCTCCGCACATATCTGCCCTGCAGGCACATAGAATAATCAATAATCTTTCCACTACACATAAATATATGACATCCAGTCCTATTTCCTTGACAGTATTCTTCGAATTTAATTTTAACTTTATATCGCTTAATTGTCATAGTTTTAGCTTAGCCCAGTAAGCCCCGGAGCTTGAAAGCCTCCGAGGCTTGCCCTAATTGGGAAATGAGATCTTGGCGCGAAGAAGACTTCATAGGTTTCCCTTCCTACTTCGTGATTCTTCTTCTTCTTCGCGCAATATGTACTTAATCACCTTACATATATAGTTAGTATATATGACTATTTCTCACCTGTATCAAGATTTCTTTCGATAAGA
>NKYR01000131.1:0-64620 GCA_003184365.1 Evernia prunastri
AGTTGGAATGTACGGTTCTTAGTGGGAAGAAAGGATGATATTCTATGGAAGACGAAGGATCCTGCAGGAGGATATCCCTGCCTGCTGACTAAGTATATGCTAAGCTAAACTCAGTGCCTCCCGGTACCACCTTCCAACTATAGGAGCGTTTTTTTTAAAGCGGCATCCTCGACTCCAAAATCACACGCCTGCGTCTGGCGAAGTCAGTGCTTTAGGAAAAGCAAAAGGGGGGGGAATCATGAGCTCACGGCGCTATCCTGATGAATTCACCGACAAGCACATTTGTGAGCATGGAGCTCGTATGTACGAAGTGATCTTCCCTACAGAGTACGACCTATCCCCTCAAGCGGACATTATGTTGGAATAACAGAATAGTACTTATGGTGGTGAGTCTTGTATACATACCTTATGAGGAAATCTAAAATCCTTCGACTAGATAAATCTGGATCTCCAGTCCTAGGACAACACGACCTGGTCTCCACCAGAGCTCACGTCTACCGAGGGGCTTTCGACTTTGCTTCGGTGATTGGAGAGAATGGCAGTTCTTACATGGACTACATCGCTGCTTTTGCGTTGCCTCTTTCAAAGAATCCCTTGAATCTCACACCCGTTACCGGAAACGCAGCAATATCCGCTCCTGGGGGTTATGGGTCAAGTAACCCAGGCAGCATGGCAGTGACAGGTCCGCGTCCAATGAAGATCACAGCTCCAACATCACCGACGTCCATCTCCCATGACGAAGCTCATGTAGAACGACAGTGTCGCTCAAGGTCGCAATCTCTGACTGTCACAAGCCAGTTAACTTATGGTAGAGGAGGAAGGTGTTATGGACGTGCTGAGGACTGTAGCACTTGCACTGCTTAGTGGGTTATGGATTATTGGCGGAAGCCCAATCGGTGCGCTGAGGATTAACTATTCTGACTCCGCTTGTAAAATCATAGCGTAGACGATGTCCGCTGAGAGCGCCAGGAAAGATGCTCCTGGTACATAAAAGTCCCATGAAAAGATCAATCCTGGCTGAAGCTACGCTGAGCGCTCTTTAGTCAGCAGAGTTTTATCCTGGCTTGGAAGAGAGTCCCCGAGCAAAATGCTTCGAAGGAACCTCATTGAATTATTTTCAACCGCCTATTCTCTACGGTGCCACCATCGACCAGCCAGCTGGGCACCATATCGAAGCGTTCCTAGGTCATCTGCAAGCCGCTTTACAGCAAATAATTCACAAATCTGTCATGGACGGGAGTTCAGAAGCGCGCTTCATTGATAACATCAAAGCAGGTGCTCGCGTGACCGGCAAAGCCGTGCTTGCTGTACCCAAGCAGGGCCTTCCCATTCTGGTGAACGTACTCAAACAAGCCAGTGACCCGAAGCCTACCAGGCTCTGGCCCAGCCGCTCATCTTAGAGCTGCCGATCCTCTTAACCAACGTGCACTCGTCGCTGACGCTGCGCTCTAAACAGCTAGATGAAGAAGCTTTCTTTAACTTCGCCGGCAAGACCGTCAAGGTGATTGCGCCCATCTCCAAGTATATCTTCCCTTCGCGATGGTGTAGCGCGCCAATCGTTCGGCCAACCACCCACCAAAGGTCTCAACATAGACCAAGTATTCGGCCCTACGGCCGTCTAGCCTACTGGTGGCACCGTTCGCCTTGCAGTCTGTGTACGAGTATTGCGGGGAGCAGGGGCCAGAGGATCGAACTCCAAAGTTCCGAAGCCGTAGCCATTGATTGCGACTCGACACCAGCTCCCAACAAGTTTGAACTAGTGTTGATAACCAAACGTGTCTCTCGTTTTGCTCTGTTTTTTGAAGCACTGCAAAGCCAGCCCCTAGTACGCCTTCGATTGGTCGCGTCGCCCTTGATGAGTTCAGTTTTAATCTACTTCATCCAAGTCACTCTTTCAAGCACTGATAGCTGTATGTCCTCCTTCAATACCTAGGCTTAAGCTTCTACTTCCAAACTATGCTCACACAAAACGCTAACAGCCGTAGGCTTCACGAATGTTTCAAGATTCCAGTTCATTACAACCGCGAATTCGAATGTCTCAACCATCCCCCAACATATTGCCCTTACACAAACTACAGTCCGTTCAAAAGCCTAGATCATCATCACCCACTCCACTTCATCTCATCTCCTCTCTTTGCACCACAACCACACCCGTAGCACCCATCAAGCACGAACCTACCACAAGCCTCTGGAGAGCAACTCAAAGCATTTTCCTTACCCATGTCCATGACTTTATCACACGTATTAAACATCAACGACCGGCACAACGCCAAATCCTCACGGGCGTCGAAAGAGCACATAGACTCGGTGACTAAGAAGACCTACAGATCATGTAATCGACAAACAAGGCACCAAGACCAGACTACCCGGCTTCTTGCAATCTATTGCTAAATGGGGTATGAAATCAGCCATGGCAAGTCTTCCGCCATCCCAGCGACAGCAAGAGTATCCATCTCCGACATCAAGACCAAGCCGGTGGGGACGAGCATGTCAGTCCTAGGGGAGGAAAGGGTCTTCGGCGATGAGGTATACAGGTATGGCATTTGAGAGAAACGCAACTACTATGCCAAAGCCATCCGGCCTCAAACATATAGCTTTCATGCAAACTGCTGCCTCCCAGCCACGCTCTGTCATCCGCAGCTGCCGTAAGAGTTGATCTGGCCGGCCGATATCGGGCCCGTCATGGGCATAGGCTATGTTGTGCAGTAAGATATTGGAAGCTACGAGGAGAGACAGTCGGTGCTTGATCCGACGCAATATAGAAGGGTTTCTAGCACCGGGCACAACATGACGCGGTGTCATCAAAAGGAGCTGTTGCGATTACGGCCACCTTGCAACGCAGCCCAGTACGGCTAGATTGAGAAATCATGGCTCTGAGGGGTGATTGAGCACCGTCATACAAGCTCAGCGCCCGCATCAGCGGTGCCGACGAGAGCGGCTCTGAACGAAAGTGAGCATGGGGAGAGAAGCCGGGAGCGGAGGCTCGAGAATGTACACTCAGCATAACGATATACGAAGCTGAAGAGCCATGTTCCCTTTTCCCCCGCTTTACGCAGAACGTCGCACCCATGCCAACGTAAAATCTTGCTTCCAGACCTGCTGCCCGCAGGTCTTTTGTGGTTGTTGCTTCGATACCTAACGTTCTGTCCTGGTGACCTTGGGTGTTTCGGTGGCTGGCTTTATGGCAGTCGTGGCGGTGAGAGAGTGGGGGTTATATCTGCACTTACCGCTGAGAAGAGCGAAGGTTTGTCGCAGCTGCCAGTCTACGGATCAGTGTAAGAGTCGCAGGAAAGATCAAACCCCCTTGGCTAAATCAATATCTGGGCAGTTGCGGTGGAGAGTGCATGTCGATAAGACATGTACTTTTTGAAATATGTTGATGGACTGCATATCGCCAGCCGGGCAGCGTCATTTCATCCATCTTACAGCCTGATATGAGGGACGTTGGAGGCGTTGGCGGCGTAGATATGTCAATGAGCTAAAAATTGGCTCTATCGGGAGCAGTTTCCGGTGCTTTGGGTGCAATATCCGGGAGCTTCCACCCCGGTAGCTCACGCTTTACCGCTATCGGTTAGGGCCTTACACCCCCACCATCGTGCCGCTGTCACATGGTATGAGGGGCACCGCGTCATTTTGTATGCTCATCTGCCATCATTCTCACCACCACTCCGACTCTGACAACGACGACGCACATCTCGATCCGTACACCTTGATACGCATAACTCTCAATACCCACAACCAAAGGCATTGTTCACTCACCATGGCCGAAGCCAAAGAAGAACTCAACATCCAACAAGCCGAGCAAACCGACCAGAACGAAGCAGCCACCCCCGACCCCTCCGCCCCCGCGGAAAAGAAAGGTACTACAATCGGTATCCCCCCCTCCCGCCTTCCCAAGGCCCCGCTTCACTCTACAACCTTCACCTTTGCTAACCCTTCCCCCAACCCCCGGCAGGCTCCATGCTCTCCGCCCCCGGCAACTTCGGCAACAGCGCCGGCGACAAGATCCAAGGCACGCTGGGTAAAGTGGGCGGACCGGTCGGCAAGGGCCTGGAGACGGTGGCGGCGCCCGTGGGCGGGCTGATCGACCCGCTGGTCGGGGGCGTGTTCCGCGCGCCGGAGACGTTGAAGAACGCGACGCAGGAGACGGAGAAGGTGGATGCGCACAACGAGGAGTTGGAGAAGCCGATCGCGGGGCAGGAGCAGACGGGGAGTAATCCGTTGGGGTTGAACTCGTGAGTTGGAGAGGCGCGCGCGGGAAGGGGGAGGATTTGGGGGGTGGTGGGGTGGGAAGTTTGAGGCTTTGGTTGGGGGTGGGGAGATTGGATAGCTGAGTTTTGTAGGAGGCGGTGAGGAGGAGCTCTGATGTTTCCGTGTATCTTCATTTGCGGTCCTGTGGACGGGTACAGTGTCCACTTTCCATCCCATCAAGTCTGAGCCGTCATTCTTCTCCTCTCCATGACTGTGCCCTAATTAACCACACATTACAATGGTACACTCCAGCATCTCTCCGCCAGGGCACATTATCGTGAGAAAGGACCATATAGTCTGAGAAGCTGAAAATCATTCCTCATCTTGAGAAACAGTACTAATGCGAGCTGATCACGATGGTCCCAGAGCCCCGAATCTCAACTCGGCCGACTCTGGCGTCGTTGGCTCTGGAACCCCAGAACCGAACATTGTCCTATACCGAGAAATACAACTCGCGCCCAGTCCCATTCCCCCCGGCTCCTTTAGCCTAAGCTACCACAATATCTTAAGTACCTGAAGTGCAAATCCCCCTTCCCGCCCCACCCCTTCCCCCTTCCCGCGTACATACCCAGCGCTTCGAATTGAGCTTGAACAAATATTCGGTATTCGCGTTCGCCCCTGCGTCCTCAGCACTGAAAAAGAGCGAGGCAGATCTCGAGTTCTGTCGCGGCTGTTTCTTTTTTCTTTTGTTTTTTTTCGAGAGAGAAGGTGTTTGTTATTGTCATGGTCATATAAAAACATAGAACTTTAGGAGAATATACATACACAGAGAGAGAGAGAGAGAGAGAGAGAGACAGAGAGAGAGCACCCCCCAGAGCCGGGAACTCCCAAGATGAAAGCGCAAAAGACCACACCCTTCATCCCACTCCCCCCACTCCCCCCACTCCCCCACGCTCCCCCTCCCCCACAACCCTCCCAACAACCCCCCCCCCATACTTCCCACACGCACCACTCCCTCCCTCCTCTTACGCACCACACCGAACCAACACATCTCCCCAACGCGACCAGAAAACACGCGAACAAACAACCTTTGTATCCACGCTTGCACGAACACCGACTACAGAGACCGTTCACAAGCAAGGGCTCACGGGGTGATGTTGCTCCGGCGCGGATAGAGAGTGTCCGCTCTCTATCCTGTCTGACCTTTTGGTGCTGGTTCGATAAGTGTTGGGCTGTGCGGCTCGGTGCGACCGCATATGAGATCGAGAAGGGGGGAGGGGGGAGGATCGAGATCTTTGGTTGGGATGGGGACGGTTGCTTGTGTGGGGGGATGGTGGAAGGGAAGGGTTGAAAGGGGTTGGATGTTGGATGTTGGGTGCTGGGTGCTGGGTGGGTGCTGCTCATGGAGCCGGGAAAGGAGCTATGAACGAAGTTCGACTATGTTCACCGTGGTATAATCGCCCTGCCCGGATAAGATTCGTTATATCTGCGTTTGATGGAGATAGGTAGTGTAGGTATGTAAGGTAAGGTAAGTAGGTAAGTCAATTCAAGGCAAGGCAAGACAGGGCAGAACCCAAGTCAACCCAAGACAATTCAGTGCAGTGCAGTGCAATACCACCGTCGCTCGCTCGCTCGCTCGATCGATCCAGTGAAAGGGAATAGAACACTCTCCGTCAACATAATACGATCAAAGGTCAAGCTAAGCCAACCCAACCCAACCCAACCCAACCCAACCCAACCTGATACTGTACGAACCACCTAACCACCCCCGCCGCCCCCCGTTTCCAGTATTCCATCCATCCATCCATCCATCCATCCATCTATCAATCAACCATGTGTAAGAAGAAAGGGGCCGGAAAAAGGATCGGAAAGGGGGCGAGTAGAAGTGAAAAGCGAGAGCAAGAGCAACAGCAAGAGCAACAGCAACAGCGACAGCAAGGGCAAGACCAAGGCAAGACCAAGACCAAGGGCAAGAGCACGAGCAAGGGCAAGACCAAGACCAAGACCAAGACCAAGGGCAAGAGCAACAGCAACAGCAACAGCAACAGCAACAGCAACAGCAAGACCAAGACCAAACACAAACACACAACACGACAGGAACAGGAATTACATGCATGCAGATCAACTGATTTATGAATGGAGAGAGGGAAGCGACAAAGGGAAAGCAAAGCGCACAAAATCGCACGGTAGTCAAGTATTAAGATAGCAAGGCAAGCAACCACCACTATGTAAAGTCTAAAAAAAAAGCGCAAAAAGGCCCCATATGTTCACGAAAAAAAAACAAAAAAACAAAAGAGGCAAACCGTTGAAGAAAAAATCCTCTCTATGCCAACCAATCGGGGTCAAATTATTCCTCTCTCTCTCAAACTGTGTCGTCCCGTTCCCCCTTTCCTGTTCCTACTCTTTGGTTTTCCCAACTGTATTACCTCCTCTCTGCTTCCCAACGCATTACCTCCTCGTCTCCAGCTCGCACAATCGATCCATTCCCCCTGACCATCCATCTCATCTCATCTCTGCCTCTCCCGCCCCCGTTTCGTTTTTCACGCCAGCGCCTCCCTCAGAAACGCCGTCAAGCGATCCACAAACGGCGCCTTCATCATGCTGAAATGGTTCCCCGGCATGCGCCGGCACGTAATCTTCCCCTCGTCGAGGAACTCCTCCCACAGGTTCGTTCCGAAATCGGTGCGGTTCTCGAGCAGCCACTGCGCGTGGCCGTACGGGTAGGGGTCCGGCCGGGGGTCGCTCTCCTCCTTGCACACGCCGTCCTCGCACCAGATGGCCGTGACGTTGGGGCATTTGTCCGGCGGGATGGGCGCGGCGTCGTAGGTGGAGAGGGCGTGGACCGAGGCGGCGAAGTGGGGCAGGAGCCAGGGCGGGAGGCGGTCGATGGCGCCGTCGCCTTCGCCCAGGAGGCCGATGGAGCCGAAGAAGCGGTGCAGGGTCCCGGGTAAGGGTTCGATGATCAGCGGGCAAGGGGTGTCGATGAAGACGAGCGTCTCGACCACGTCGCCCATGTCGATGAGTTGGCGCGCCGTCTCGAAGGAGATGACCCCGCCGGCGGACCAGCCTCCGATGTGATAGGGCCCCTTGGGTTGGCGTCGCTTGATTTCCTGGATGAATTTGGTCGCGATGCCGACGACGCCGCACACGTATTCCTCGGGCGTCTTGCAATAGGGCGAGGTGAGGCCCCAGACGGCGGTTTTGGGGGAGATCTCCTCGAGGAAGATGTACGAGGTGGGGGCGCCACCACCGTCAGGGATGAGCCAGAAGCTCTTTTCGGCGGTTTTGGGAGAGCCTTGAAGAAGAATGGAGCTGGCGAAGCGCTCGGGGATGCTGGGCTTCTTGGCTTTTGGTGCGTGCGAGGTCGGTGCCTTGACTTGCTTCGCCAGCTGCATCACCGGTGCGTCCTGCTCCGGAGTTGATCGCCTGGACCTTGCCTGGGGCTTTGGGGGAGGGGGGCCGATATGCAAAGCTGTCTCGATGGCTTTGATGGTTTGGTTGTCCACCAAGAAGTCAGACGGTAGGGAGAGGCCAGCCTTCTCCCTTAGCATTCCCAGAATGGATAGACTCATCAGCGAGTCCATACCCAAGGCGCTCAAATCGTCAGCGGCCGAGAGCTCCGCAATGTCAACACCCATCTCTTCGGAAATGGTTTGTCGAATAATCATGGACAGCGACTCCGAGTCAGAAGGGGTACTCGGCGAATCCGGAGGTGACAGCGGTGTGACGGCGGACCCCTGCGAGGACATATCGTCGGAATCCAACGATGGGGTAGTGCTTCCAGAGGAGTATTCCGCTTCTGCATCAATGACCTGGGAGGAACCGAACTGACTCAGGTGACCTTTGAGGGCGCCAACGGTGGGGTAATCGACGAACAACGAAGACGGTGCATCAATCTCTAATTCCTCACGTATCCTGCCGCTGATCGAAAGTGACATCAGTGAGTCGACACCCATATTGGCAAAGTCAATTCCATCGGCAAGCTCGTCGACGGGTATGCCGACTTCTGAGGCGATGATATCCAGGACATGAGTCGTGACTGAAGGGCCTGCCTTCTTTGGGATTTGGACTCGTGTAGGCGCTGATTTCCTGGCCGATTTTGCCGCGATCGCTTTGGGCGCTGGTTTCGTGGCGATGGCGTTTGGTACTGGTTTCGCGGCGACAGGGGCTTTCTGCGCGGCCAGACCTCTGGGTGGGAGGAAGGTGTTGAGCAGTGTGCGTGGAATGCACTGGAATTTCAAAGATCCGCACATGCCGACGATCCTGTCTCCATCGAAGATGTAGACGTCACCTGCTACCATGTTGCCTGGCAGCGGCTGCATCTTGACATACGACCGGTAGGTCTTGTCGGCCTTGAGAGGCTCAGCGAAGCGCATCGACTCCCATCCGTGCGAGACGTAAACTTGTTTGCTCGAGTCCACAGCATCATTGGCGTTAACGATGAAGCCGGCAAGATGGCAAACACTGTCAATCCAGTAAGGGCTGCAGACGAAATTTCCGTCAGACTCTTTGGTTTGAAAGGCGATGTGAGCAGTAGCCTCGAGCTCAGGGCTGTCAAGGATGACCTCTTCCATTCCTCTGTACTTAGAGTCGTACTCGACGAAGGCGCCGAAGAGCTTGTAGGCCATCCCGCGAAGCATGCGGTGAGCTTTGCCGGAAGAGGCATCTCTCTTCAGGCTTTCGATGCGTCCCTTGATCAGGTAGGCGTTGCGTTGCCATTCGGCAAGCCATGCAGTGCCTGAGCCATAGTCGACGAAACATTTGGCATGCTGAGTCTCGCTCTTCCCAGACCCACTAGCGAAGACCAGATTTGCCCGACCTGTGGTAATGTCCGGTGTCGTGGCAGACAATCGAAGCGTTTGGCCTTTGCCGCCATCGTTTGCGATGAAAGGTTTAAATACCTCCATGTGGCAGACATTCATATGGACGGTCTCGGTATCTGGTCTGACAAGCTTGTATAGATACTCTGCTACTGTCATTGCCATGTCGCCGTAAATTGACGAAGGGCAAAGTGCAGTCCCGTTGACGACGTGGCCGCTTATAGCAGCAAGAAGATCCGGGCGAGAGATGTCTGATTCGATGACAACTGTTGCCTTGTCCTGCTCTACGACTTCTGAAATGACTTTGTGAACAGTTGTCGTAGAGATTTTTGGTGCCGCTTCGATGGCAAGGTTGCCTGCGGGTCCCGTGACTTGCCCTTTGTGCAAGTTCCAGTCACCTGTGTACTGGATCCAGTAGTTCTTGTTATCAAAGGCGTATGTAGGAAAGTCAAGCATCTGAACACTCTCAATGAAGTCACGGTGGTACTCGTTCCAGTCGATTGAAATTCCGTTGATGTGCAGCATTGCTAAGCTGTCGGAGATAGTCTTGTAAGGGGATATTCCTTTTCGAAGCGATGATGCTGTGAGAACATTCTGACCAAGCTCCTGCTTGACAAAGCTCATGCACACTGGGTGGGGGCCTAACTCGACCCAGACCGTCTGATCGTTGATGAGACCAAGCTGCTGGGCTGCCGCCATGCCCCCTGAAAAATTGACTGTTTCCCTAGCATGCCGACTGAGGTAGTGCTCATCGATGCTGTGGCTCTCACTCAACACACTCGATAGAAGTGGGGAAATGACGGGGATTTGCGGCTTGTTGAAGGTGACTGATTTGGCCTTGTTCTCAAATTCCGAGAGAATGGGATCCACCTGAGATGAATGGAAGGCATATTGAGTGTTCAGCTTGGTGCACTTGGTACCTTGGTTCGAGAGTTTCTCTGCCACCTGGTCAATGTCATTGACGGTGCCGCCCAGAACAGTCTCCCGGGCCCCGTTGACACAGGCAACCTCAACGCCCGGGAAGTCGGCAAATGATTCTTTCAGCAAGCTGGTGGCAGACTTGGTGGCCAGCATGGCGTGAGAATTGGCAGTGCAATTCTCTTGCAGAAGCTTCGCTCGCTCGCCAACCAGGTAAATGGTCTCCGAGACGGACAGGACTCCTGCTGCGTTAAGGGCAGCATATTCTCCCAAGCTGTGGCCGATGACGACGTCTGGCTTCACGCCCCATGATGCCCATAGGCGTGTCAAGGCCATCTGTATGCAGCTCAAACCCACTTGGACAATCAAAGGCGACAAGTCTTGAGCGTCGATATCACCAGTTAGGAGAGGAAGAAACGACGCGAAGCCCAAATTTTGAGCAATGTTATTAAAGTGCTCTATGTCGGAGCGGAAGTGTTTCGAAAGATCATAGATTTGCTTGCCCAAAGCGGTATAATGCGAGCCTTGGCCAGTGTATGCAAATGCGATATTTGGACAGACGCTGGGTACGGGCTCAATGGCATCATCAAGTTTTGAACTCAGGATCTCTGACGCTTTGCTGAGACTGTCGCAGCTGAAGGCAATGCGATAGTTGTGCTGAATGCGGCGAGCAGTCGTAGTGTATGAGAGATCCGGAAGACGGGTGTTGGGGTTATGCTTGATAAAGTGCACGAGGTTCTTGGCATTGGCACGAATGGCGGACTTTGATTTCGCTGAGACTGTGACGACATAGTCACCGCGACCATCGTCCTTGAGAGCTGGACGCGCCGGCGCGTCCTCCAGAAGCATAGCGGTATTGCCACCAGCAGCACTGAAGTTGTTGACAAAGATGAGCCTTGGCGAACCATCGCTTGAAGCTAATGGCGTCGGCTTGAATGCTATGTGCACATTGCGTGCATTCAGATCCTGCGGGAACCCCTGATTGATCGTCTTTTTGATTCCGCAATGTGGTGGGATCTGGTTTTTCTGCAGCATGAGAAGGCATTTGATCATGGCGGTCACGCCCGATACAGCTTCTCCGTGGCCGACATTGGCCTTGACGGACCCAAGATGAAGGGCCTTCTTCCTCTGCCCTGTGCGAGACGCAGGTGCAAAGACATTGGTGACAGAACGCATTTCGGTGCCGTCACCTGCTTGTGTACCGGTGCCATGCATCTCAACGTAGTTCACATCGTGTGGGTCTTTTCCAGCGTCATCCATGACCTTCTTGAACAGTACCTCTTGGGTCGGTGCGTGAGGATGTGTGATGGAGATTGCGTTTGAGGAATGGTTCGTGGCGGTTTCGAGAATGACACCCAGGATGCGATCGTTGTCGGCAAGGGCGTCGTCAAGTCGCTTTAGAATCACCGTACCAATACCGTCACCTCGGCAATCTGTATCAACATATTAGATACATGCTTTAAAATATTCGGGGCTCAGAATATGCTTACAGCCGTCTGCATCATTATCAAAAGTCTGGCAGTTGCCTGTCTTTGACAGGAATTGTCCACGACTGAGACCAGCAAAGATGTCCGAATTTGTCATGACGTTGAGGCCGCCGGCGACTGCAGTGTCGCAATCACCTGCCCACAAAGAAGTGCATGCCAGCTGCATAGCTGCGGCACTGGAGGAACAAGCGGTATCAACGCTGAAGCTGGGACCACTGAACTTGAAGTAGTAATTTATCCTTCCCTAGGATATTGGTTAGCGGAGTAGTCGGACAAGCTATAGGGACCATGACTGACAGGTGCAAATGCTCGGACTCCGGCAGTGATGAAGTAGGTATCAATGTCTTGTGCTTCATTGATCTCTCTCCAGTCGTCACTCGTCTGACCGTAAAAGGTTCCTATCCGCTCCAACCTGGTAGATGGTGATCTGTTGGGTACATAGCCAGCCATTTCCAGGGCCTCATACGCGCTTGCCAGACCCAAGCGGTGCATCGGGTCTGTTTGCGTTGCTTCACGAGGGGACATGTTGAAGAATCGTGGATCGAAGAGACCAGGCTCGTCAATGAAGCAGCCAAATGGAGTATGACTTGTATTGCGAATCTTTCCTGTCGGGTCATAATGGGTCTCCACGTTAAATCTGTCTTTGGGTACCTTGCGAAGAGAGCAGTCAGTAGCCATCGTGATAAGTTGATAGGGGGACCATACCCGCTTGTGAACGTCTAGACCCGCTTCAAGCAAATCCCAAAACTTTTCGTGGTCGGCCGCATTAGGGAACCTGCCGGCCATGCCGACAATGGCAAGCTTTGGTCTCTTCGAGGTTCTCGGCGCATCGCCAAAGGCTGAAGGCACCTCGCTCAATTTGGCTGCCAAATCTTCATGGAACTTCACCTTGAAGTCGGTCGCGGACTCCAATGCCTTTGCAAACGTACTCTTCGAGCTGCTTGGTCCGAACGAGAAGATGCTGCATTCCCCACATTCTGCTTCCCTGACCAGTTGTGTACACCTCTCAACCATCTGTTGAACATTGAGAGTCTCGGTCAGGATATCGCGGATAACGGCGGTGAATAACGCTAGAGCATTGAGATTCCGGTCGAAGCATGCACCGCTGCTTGTCGACATCAAGGGCAGGTCCAGAGTGTAAGCGGAGAGCAAATCGAAGGTTTTCGAGTCTTTAAAATGTAGGAATTGATCTAGGTCGACGCCTGTGTGTAAATGTGGTGCATGATAAGGTCCATAGACTGGTATGGCGGCGTGGTTCGAAGCCCAATACGAAGACGACTGGAAGAGTTGCTTCAATGTGGTGGGTGGTCCGCTAATGGTCACAGAATCGGCACCGATAGCAGCAATATACGCTCGATGAGACTGCGGGATCGTCTAAGAGAATACTGTCAGTCTATATTGGTTTAGAGGTCATCGGTTTTTGTCACCTTGTGGTGATGGTAATCATCCAAAACACTCTGTACTTCGGGCTTTGTCGTTCCAGAAATGACATAAGACCAGCTTGAATCACTATCATGAGCAGGCGACGTCTCCATATTACCAGCTGTGGTTCTGACGTGGAGACCAAGTCGGAAAGCGATCAAGACGGCCTCCACAGCCAAAGGCATGAGAGCAGGTATCGTTGGTGACAAGGCCACAACCGCTGCGGCCAGTAGTCCAGTGGACAGACCAACCACACATGATTGCAGGCCCATGCTATCCCGGCCACGTATAGCACCGACATATCTAAGGGGGTTAGGTACTTCACGCCATAGATTCAAGGATGAGCAAACTCACTGTGTATAATGTGCTAACTGGGAGATACACAACAGAGCATTCTGCACCCCTTCGTGGGCATCGCTGTTGCCTGCGCGGTCGTTGAGTTCGTCGATGGTGTTAAATGCTGGGATGCATTTTCGCTCCAAGGGGGAAAGCTGGGAAACCTCGTGTCTCAGAGCATCGCTACATCGCTGCAGAAGGAGGCTGAGGAATGGGTTGCCCCTACTGTCGACCAATTGTTGCTGTATCTGAGCACGATTGACGAGTGCTTGATTCCCAAAGAGGAACATGCGCATCTCAGCCATGTTGAGGGTGTGCTAGGAAGAGGTTGCAGGAGCTTGGCATGGGGAGTTCAAGTTATACGTTTTCCCACGAGAGCAGTATCTATAACAGCCTCAATATATGGAGGGTTTGCCTCCACTATTTTCGACTCATGACACGACCTGCTTACATGCAGCGTGATGGAGGCTGCCAACACGGGGTTCTTGGAAGCATAACCCAAACGGGCACGATAGGGGGCATCATCGATGCCATCGCCTATCCGATTTGCCTAGCTGTTCATCGTACAGTCATTTCCTCCGCGATGTTCCACGTCCTTTCGGCGATGGAAATCACGTTGCCACTACAGAACGAAGGGAAGAGCATGGTGGAGTCTGGATCGCCGAATGCTGTGTTACCGAGGAACAACCAACGTGAATCGAACCCTACGTGTCTGGGGCAGGTCGCGTACTCGTAAATGGAATGACGAGAGTGGAGAGAGTGGAGAAAACCGGATCCGAGCATCACGGCCGAAGGTATTCTGTACAGACGGCGACCAAGCCAAATGGAAGATTTGGCGATTCCAGGGTCTAGAGCCAGTTCCCATTAACACATTTACGATATTGTGTAAGCCGTATGGGCTATTTGTCGGTCAAAGCTCCGATTCTTGATCTTCGCTTTGGGTTCTTCACCTCCGTAATCTTTGGGGAGCAGTGAGAAGAAGACATCATCATGTCATTTTGTATTCACCGAAACGTGCTTCTCTCGATTGATGGGACCAGGCTTTTTTTAAGAAGCTGGCGCACCTATGGGTACGCGATAAGCGATCCCGGTTCCAGGAACTAGCAAGGTAGGTACATGAGTACATGGTACATACCTAGCTTAGTCCATGCCATGGGTGTAGCTAGAGCATATGCAGAGATGCCGGTGTTGCGTTTATTGGAAGTGATGGAAGTCCAATGGTAGGGCGGTGTGGCGATGTACTTTGTCGATTTTTCGTATGATTTGCACGTATCACATTGCGAGATGGAAAGAGTGAGCATCAACCATAGCTACCATTGCTGCCATTGCCGGCATTAGATTGAAGCAGGATGCATGATGTGCATGAGTCGGGATTACTTTCTTTCTGCCTCTTTTTCCTTTCCTTTGCGTCTTGGGTTGAAAGATTGAGGGAAAAGGGCAAAGTGCCACGGGTCTGGGCAGAATAAGCTAAAGATCCTTACGCTCAAGCTGCCGATAATATGATACCGCTAACGGTACTGTGTGTTAGTATGATACAGCTTCTAGGTCCTCGCGGACTTTTTGATTTTGATTTAGTATTTGGGATTTTGAATTTGAAAAAATAAGGGTTTTCCGCACAGACCAGTGAGATCCTGCTAGAGAGTAATAGAGACTACCTTGGAGACTACCTTAAAGCCTACCTACCTTACCTTAGACCTAAGGTACCTAGAGCCTAAAGGTGGCAAGGCGAAGGAAGGAAAGGAAGGGGGGGGAGGATTCATGATTCGAGTTCGAGCCTTGATGATCCATTATTATTATTATTATTCTTACTACTATGATTTCATGTATAGTAATCGATATGTTACTAAATCAATAAATGGCCCCCACTCCTTTTGCAGTCTTCTTTAATCTAAATCTTCTTTTGAATCTCAGGCTAGGCAAGTGTCAAGGTTTCATCAGATTGCTGCATCTCAGATCTATACAATTTAAACCTTCCACCCTCCATCAGATCAGTTAACTTAGATGTTACATACACTCACTCATACATCAGCTCATGTATTTTACCCTGAAGTAAGCCTTACAGGTCTTTGCTACTGGTTCCCATGTCAAACCGGTCAAAACTGTCAATTGACTTCTTCTACCCGTTGGAAATCTAGAGAAACAAAAATTTAAAAATTTAAAAATTTAAAAAAAGGTTCTCCATGGAATTTTGACGTGTCTGTCCGCTTCGTCTACCACATCCTACCATCTCTTGAATCCTATCACGTTGCATATATAGAAAGGTGTATGATGGGGAAAGTAAGATAATCCCTCTCTATCCGTAAAGGAATTACGGTGAAAGAAAAGACAGGAATGATCCGTTGCCCACGTCTCTTAGTTTCGGCGTGTAGTTAGTTACTTTAGGTACTTGGTACTTGGTACTTTGGAAGCAGCTAGAAGGTCTTGTCTTGCGTGTCCGCATCTTCCGAAGACTAAAGGTACTTCTACTACCTACTCCTACTAATACTACTACTATTACTACTAATATTACCACAACCATACGACTAAGGAAGTAAATGCTCCTATACACCCCCAAAAGCTCCCTCTGCCTGTCTTCCCTGCATCTCCCGGCGCACAGTCTATTGGATCATCTTGAACAACGGGTTTTTCCCAAAGAAACTCCACTTCCCTGCATGACGACAGCGTGGGCTCGCGACATAAAACGCCTTTTCCTGCTTTTCTTCGCCCAATACAGAGTACTTCGATGAAGTCATTATCCTGGACCATGGGTGTTACTTCTGAGACCAAACCGAATGATAGGCGCATCTCTACTCCCCTTAAAGCTCCCTAGACTCATCGGGCATCCCTTTCCGTGGGATCGTGTATCGTAATACCGATAGTGTTGTAATCAATTACCAGATTGTGTCCAGATCCAAACCAAATGATAATGAATGACATGAATGACATGGCTCACTCTCTGCTCACTCTGATGCCATTAGCCTAACATCCACCACTTCTCCAACCCCTACTAATCCATTCCTATTGCCGTCTTGACTGGCTTACATCCAATCCTCATTACCCCCCCCCCCAAGACTCAATCATCACCATTATTATCCTTCTACCTTTAATCAACCCAAATTACAATAATGTCTATCCATCATAGATGAGTGATGATGAGCTCCATCTTCCCCGTCTACAGCCGCCCACCTAGTCCCATCCTTTAGCGCTCATGATTCTCTTCCGGCGTGACAGGGGGCCCAAGCCCTGTAGATCATCCTCTATACTAAAGACCGTGCCGTCTACCTTACCTTCCCTCCCATCTGCTTCGAGAAATTCCCAACTGCTGCTTCGGAGCAACCTCCTACGCAAACCGCAACCATGCCTGACCAACCCGAGCGCTCCAACACCCCTCCCAAACCCGTCAAACTGAGGGAGTCCTGTGACAGCTGCCTCATCGCCAAGGTCAAATGCAGCAAGGCAAGACCGCTGTGTGGACGATGTCTGGCCAACGGCGCCCCGTGTGCCTACAGTCCATCGTCCAGGTCGGGCAAGAGGAATCGCAACTCCGCCGGGGTCACCAAACCCATCAATACCACCGCGGCCCAGAACAACCGCAACAAAAGCCTCGAGAGCCCGAGGAACGCTCCTCCTCCACCGTCAGCGTCATATCTCACTCGCTTGATGTACCCTCTCCTCGACGATGCAGACCGATCGCTCCTCGACCCCAACACGGGACCGTTGGGTGGCACCACATCACCTCTCCTACAAATCAACCCAGGCATCTCGGCTCCTATGATCGACGCCAATGCATCGGGCGGCGAAGATGTATTCGACAGCTCCGACTTCCTTCCCACCCCACCCTTCCACCAAGGAGATTTCATGGACTTTATGCAAATCTCCCAATCGACTCCGTTCGACTTCTCCGCCGCTCCCGTTTCACCCCGGGCCAGTCCGCCCGACCACTTGCCTTGCAGTCCACCGTGGACAACGAAAGAGAACCCATACCTACGACAGAATCAGTTCCAAGGTCCCCTCGACCTGATACCTATGAACCACCCATCTACCTCCCTCGCCACACCACGCCACCCGCCACCACCCCAAAGCAGCACCAATGGTCCAAGCATCAACAGGGATCAGACCGAAGGTGAAAGGGGACAGGCCTGCGACTGCTTTGCAGCCTGCCTCTCGGTCCTCCAATCCCTACACAATCATTCGGCGTTGCTATCTTCCACGCAGCAAGGCTCACCGCCATTCGACATCGTTCTGAACATCAACCGCGAAGCCATGGAAACCTGTTCGACGATGCTGGATTGCGCCCACTGCGTGTCCAAGAGCGGTCGGAGCATCTCCACCATGATGCTCGCCACCATTTTCGGGAAAGTGATGTCATTGTACAGGGCGGCCTGCTTCCTTAGGTTTGGCCCGTCGACTAGCATGCAAGCCACGGCGCAGCTGGCGTTTGGCGCATACACGGTGACGGGGGAGAACCGGCAGCTGCTGGAGATCGAGATCCTGCTGCTCGAGCTGCGCAAGGTGGACACCATCCTGGCCGTCTACTCGGAACGGTTCCGCAACGCACAGGCGGAAAAGGACGACGAGACGGGCGTGTACAATGCTTTGACGGCATATCTGGACAAGAATCTACATTACATTATGGATTTTTTGCTCATGCGCAAAGGTGGAGCCTCCAAATGATCTTGGGATTTTCGGGGACTCTGCAAATTAAATTATTTGTATGATTTTTTTCTTTTCTTTTCGCGTTTCGCACGGCATCATGCTACGGTTATGTCGCGAGGTAGTAAGTCACACCCAACCCCGGAACTACCCGGATAGCGCACCCCCCGGGGTAGGGTGTGACTTACTACCTCACAAAGGGATATGATGGTATCGGATGATATTATTAATGCAGATTGAATCCTTTTCAGATTGCATACAGCGAGCATACATATCCACGGGTGGAATAGATTGTTCCTTCTTAGAAGAAATCTTGACATTGTAAATCCCAACCATTTATTTCCCTCCACACCATGAGTCCTTCAATCCACACCTCCACCTCCACACAATAAGTCCTCACTGCCCCGACCCACCCGAAATCGTGATGATTTGGCCTGTGCACAACATTAGCCACCAATCTCCACTCCAACACCCACAACAACCACCGACGCAGCGCCGCCACCAAACAAATAAAAAAACGAAAATAAGAATAAATTAAAAAAAAACCACACCAACTCACCATTAACCCACCCCCCATCCTCCCCCGCCAGAAACGCAACCACCCTCGCCACATCCTCCGGCACCGCACACCTCCCCAACGGACAATGCCCCGCCATCGCCCCCTCGATCCTATCCGCGCTCCACCCCCCGTCCGCGCCGGGGATATACTTCCACGCGACCTGTGCGAACATATCGCTCTTGACGCCCCCCGGCGCAATCGCATTAACCGTGATGCCCCTCCTGCCGAAATCCTTCGCGAAGCTCTTCGTAATACCGTTGACCGCGCTCTTACTGCCCGAATACAGCGCATGGTCCCCAACGCCAATCAACCCCGCCGCGATGCTGGACATGAGTATCAGCCGGCCGGTGTTGGGGGTGCAGTAGCGGTAAGCGTGCTGGCCGACGAAGAACTGCGCCCGCAGGTTGAGCCCGAAGACGAGGTCGAAGCGCTCCTCCGTCACATCATCCACATGTTCAAACGACTCCATCCCGCTGTTCGAGCAGACGATGTCGATCTTCCCGAAGTGCGCCACGGCCGCGTCGAAGAGGCGCGTGATCTCGGGCACGCGGGACACGTCGGCTTGGATGGGGATCGCGCGTGAGCCCGAAGCGGCGATTTGGGCGCAGATGGATTCCGCGCCCGAGAGGCCTTTGACGTAGTTGACGACGACGGAGGCGCCGCGCGCGCCGAGCTCGAGGGCGATGCCCGCGCCGATGCCCCGGGAGGCGCCGGTTACGAGGGCGACTTTGCCGGCGAGGGTGGGGAAGGGGTGGGCGGTGCGGGGGGAGGCGGCGGTGGTGGTGGTGGTGGTGGTGGTGCCGTTGGTTGGGGGGATGTCGGTGTGGGCGGAGTGGCCGTTTGTGGTGCCGTTGGCTGCGGGGCCGTCTGTCTTGGCGGAGTGGCCGTTTGTGAGTTCGGCGGGAGCGGAGCCGTTGATGGCGATTTCGGGCATGGCGGTCGCTTCGGTGCTGGGAGGGGCGTAGGTGGTTTCGGACCCTGCGGGCTTAGGGGGAGGAGCGCCGTTTGAGAGAGAAGGAAGGGCGTCGGTTGTGGTTGTGGGCTCAGAAGTCGTGGGGAGAGGGTGGGAGATTTGCTCGCTGGTGATGGAGTCCATTTTTATGAAAAGCGAGTATTATTCTATAATCATATATTTTGCAGGAGGGAGGAACTGGGGATGATTTCCAAGATTCGAATCTTATGAGAGGACGGTGGAGCAGTTTGCAATATTAATAGTTACGAGAAAAAGCAACCGATCTGTATCTTGCCTTCACTCACTCACTTCATCCGAAATATACATCCAGACCTTTTTAATATAAAGAAGAATCTATGTGACATTGTTCAACCCCGAACCAAACCCAAAATCCATTCCCCACAGTCGGTCGCTCTCGCTGGCCAAAAGAACGAGTAGTATCCGCAGTCTTCGGCGAACTCGCCCAGTTGCCGCGTGCACGGTGTTTTAGCAGCAAACATCAAGCGCCAGCGAAAAATGCATCGAGTCCAACAAGAGAAGAGGCCTATACTATACCGACCGAAGGCGAAGGAATACGTTTCACATCCAGTGTAGGGGGGAAGGGAAAAAGGGACATGCATTGCCGTGAAGAAAATACGGGATTTCCAAGGGGCTTGCTTGCCTCTTGATTATTGATTGGCCCACCACGCACATCTCGATGACCGACCACCGGCGACTTCCGATCCCGGTCATCGTTTCTTCGCCCAACCACCAAAGGAGGAAAAAAAAAAAGAGCATTATTCCCTTGATCGAGATTCGATTTCCGTATATCGGCGATGCAACATTCAATGCTCCATCATCCGTCTGTGTATGTATGCATATACGGGCCAATTGTGGGGTATGCGTCACGCCGATGTTACAAAGCGGGCACAGGACCAGAGTAGGAAAGAGAAAAATGTAGAGCAAGAGGAGTCCTCGCCGCCGAATGAAGGCATGGACGAATGGCGACGGATTTTCTCGGACCATTGGTCGTGGTGAGCAGAGGGAGATGAGTGGTGGTTGGTTAGAGTTCTCCATACCTATCGACCGTCTGCGTTGTTCCACAAACATGCGCATCTTTCCTAGAGAACACACGCGTATAGACACGCGGGGTTTTTGATTTGGGAATCAGGAAGAAAAGCCGTGCAGACGGAACGGTTCAACAATATCACATTCTACGGTAAAACGAGTTGACTGGCCGTTCCGAGGAAACTAGACCTGTCTCTACAATTAAAACCCCATCTGTCTCACATCGCATCCTCTTCTCTCAGTAACCATTTCTTCGTCTCTTTAGCCTTGTGCTTCTTTTGTTAGCCTCATGTCTTAGCCGGGAGAGAAACGTCATCGCCAGCACCAGCAGAGAGACGTTGCCCTCAAGGGTTTACCAACCTTGCTGTCGCTTACTGCAACTGATGCCCCGACGAGATCTGTACAGCATGAATCATGCCGCCACATCTTTGACACCTCCACCATCCCAAGATACCCCCATGACGGATACAAAGATGTCAGAGGCACCCTCCATGGAACCTGCTACAATAACAGACCGCCAGACCGCTGCTCCTACTGCCGACAGAGTAGACCGAGCCCAACAACGACCACCACCACCACCGCCACCACCACAACAACAAAAATACACAGCACCGGAACAGGCTTCTCCAAAGACGGATATGCCTCCCACAAGCACCTTCCCGCGAGAACATCCACCACGAGAACCACCAACACCCACTCCAAGACTGTACGACACCAACATTTTCACTGACCGAAAGCTTCCCCACCTCCCCAGCTACCCCACCGCTTCTGATTCCTTCCCCCAAATACCGCACGCTGGAATGTCGCCGCCAAGAGCTTCTCCTTACAATAGTACCTCCGCCGCTGCGGCTACCGCCGACAGGATACCCCATCTCACCAGCTACCCGACCGCGCCTGCATCTGCTCCTCAGACACCGAAGCCGGGAATGACGCCGCAGACGCCTCAGCAAGGGGGTTTGCCGACGGCAGGCTGGCTCGTGCCTCCGACCGCGAACCCAGCGTCGAGAATCACTTTCGAGGGTACGTTTGGAAACAGTTCCTCTTCCCTCATAGTACACGATCATCTGTCTTGTCTTTCTGCTTGTGGGAAGGAAGAGAGAATGGGAGGAAAAGGAAGAAAGAAAGGCAAAGAGAAGGAGCGTCCGCATCTAACACCGGTTGCAATATACAGACTATCTCTCCCTCTCGGAAATCACCTTCGAATGGAGCGATAGCTACGACGCTAAAGACTGGATGAGACTACGAGCAATACTCGCTCCAACCCTCATGGTTCGCCTTCCCCCTTTACGTCAAACCCGCTTTCCCCCTTTTTCCCCCAAGCACAAAGAAGAAATGGTCAGAGGTAACCCCATCCACTAACATCCCTAGATCGACTACTCCCAAGTAAACGGACACGTCTGGTCCTCGATGCCGGCCGAAGAGTTCGTGCGCGTCATGTCCAACGTCGGCTTCGTCGGCGACCCCCTCGTGCACACCCAGCACCACATCGGCGCCTCCAAGTGGTCCAAGGTCTCCGACGACGAAGCCATCGGGCACCACCAGCTGCGGGCCGCGCACCAGCGCTACACGGCGCCGGACCGGAAGACGGTGGAGAACAAGGGCCACGGGCACGCGATGGTGAAGCACTTCTACAGAAAGGTGGACGGGCAGTGGAAGCTGGCGGGGCTCAGACCCACGGTGAGATGGCACGAGTTCGAGTTCGAGAAGGGGGTTTAAGGGGTTTTGATGATTGATTTACAGCGGCTTTGGGCTTGGACGACGAGTACGACGACGACGATGACGAGGAGCATGACGGGAAGCTCGACGATGACGGCTGGAGGGATTGGCGGGATGAATGGGGCTAGTTCCCAGCAGCTGGAGGAGCAGGAGGAAAAGGAGGGCCGCCGTCGGAACGGTAGCGGTCTCCAGGGGCTTCCCCGGATCATTGCGCCCCGGAAGGCCTTTCAGAACGAACCCCAGATCCAAGGGCATCATGCCCGGAGAGACGGGGAGCCCCCCTGAAAGAAAAATCTTAGGTTCCGGAGTCGTCTCCGCCAGACGCACCACCGAAACAATTACTTTATTCTGAACCCACCCATTTCCATTTCCAATATCTCAGCGCACGTCACCCCCTAAAAAACAAAAAAAAGCAATAAAAACCACAAAAGATAAACAACTCCCAGGCCCCCATCTCTCTCGACCCAAGCGCCTCCCCCTCCCCTCTAAGCGCTCAACCTGCAAACAGCAAAGCCCCAACCCTTCCTGCCTCCTTCATTCCTTCCTTTCTCGCCGTCAAGAGGGGGGAAAAGGGCATCAAGTCATGAAAGGGAAAGAAAAGGCGGAAAAGAGGATGTGCAAAGGGACACAGACAGAGAATCTAGTAAGAAAAGAAAAGAAGAAGAAGAAGAAGTAAAAGGGCGTAAACGAACACGAAGAAGACCAACGAATTGACTTGTCGCGAAATTATGGATTTCGCAATCAGATTTGACTTTCCCTTTAACCTTCCTCAAGCTTTTGGTTTGCAGCGGCAGCGGATACCAGCACCAACCAACAGTTACAGAACCAATAATCCCTGAGGCAAAAAAAGCTTGCCACCCCCCTTTAGAAAGCCGTAAATGCATACATACATACAAGCGCCGTAAGGGAAACTCACGCTTAGAACGAAAGAAAACATTCCACCCAGAGCCAAAAAAAGAAGGGGGCAACTCTAACCTTGCCTTTTTTCCCTCGCTTTTTTTTTTTTTTTTTTTTTTTTTTTGGCGTTTGGACCCGAATACGCGGACGCTGCAACGGTGGCCGATACTGCCGCAGAGGTTATTCGGGCCCCAAGCCAGGGGATAGAAAGAGCCTCCCCTTGCTCTTGACGATCTTACCTGTAGGGCTTGGATCCCTGTGGTCATCCTTTTTCTGTTCGTATGTATGTACATACCATAGGTACCTCGATCCAACTCCAACCCAGCGTCTGACAAAGCTCTCCAAACAGGAATACCCAACCCTATGTTGTATCGCCCACACATATACAATCTGCACGATTTTGCCTTTTCTGCCCTGTGGGGCCCCTTTTGACTAAACTGAGTCAAAACAATCGCAATCCGACTGGCGAGAAAAGCCTCCGGAGCGCATGATGATGCAAGATGAAAAAAAGGGTGTGTGGGGTGGCCGAAGACTGCATATGCCAAGCGCCCCTTTTTTTCCCCCTTCTTTCGCTCCCCCCAGGGGCCCCAGGGGTCCAGCTGGGGGTCCCGTGATGTTTTTTCGAGATTATTATGTACATAGGTAGGTAGGTACTGTACCGCACTGACCGTGAAAGGTAAAAGTTATATGCGCGGGGGGGCCTTGGATGATGCCTGGATGTGCCCTACGATGCACGGTGCCCTGCTCAGCCTGTTCACGGTTGAAGAGGCGCTGTATTGGAAAACGAAACGGGAACGAAACGGAAACGGAAACGCCCCCCTAACCCCCACTTGGCGCCGGTTACCTATCGGACTGTTACCTTATCTCGCCTTCCCTTACCTACTCACTCTACTCTACTCTACCATCTTCCTCGAAGTTTTCCCAAAAAAGCCATAGGTAACCGAAAAAAAACCAAAAAGGAGCGTTATCGCCAACGGTAGAAATCTCTCACGTCTTGTTTTCCGCTTTTCTCTTTGAAAGAGAAGAAGAAGAAGAAGGATTCTAATAATAACCGGCCTGGCCTCCAGAGCAAAAAAGCAGTCAGTAGTCACATTCCCCAACGGAGGCTCGTCCGTGTCCCCGTGACGCTGTTTTGAAAAATCCTTCCCTCTATTTCCCACTAGGTGCCTTACTTCTAGGAAGGATGTTGCTTGCGCAATCATGACCTGGCAGCCAAAAAAAAGGGGGGGGGGAATCCGTCTCATTCTCACACCGCAACTGGCTTCCATCAATTCATACTACGGTCTATCCCGTGATGCATTTCTTATCCACGCATGCTGTTTTCATCGTCCTCGCGGGGTTGATAGGTATAATGAATGCGCGATGCAGCAAGACGCTTCGCTCGGGACAACTTTAATCGCTCTTCCAATTCCTAAATGCATTGCATTGCATAAGCGGGCCCTTTTTTTTCCCCCCCTTTTTTTCCTGTTTTCCTGTCACCCAAACGAAATCTTCCTATAATCCGATTCTTTTCAAAAAACCACACACACATTTCCCTAATGTCGCAGCGACATATGCCACGCCATGCCATGCCATGCCATGCCATGCTGCCGATCGCCTGTCATGCGAGGTAAAAAATCAACTCAAACCCACATCAATTGTCCGGTTCGTCAGCTGCCCACCCCTCTCCCCCGTCCCCTTTTTTCCACCCAGCAACGACCTGCCCCATTCATCTCTCTACATGCAGACCTTGCAGATCACTCGCATGTGTGTGCAATTTTCTCATTTTTCCAATATCCGTTCCTTGTCAGCCGCAGGATCTAGGATTTTCCCTTTAATGCAAGGTCGATCTTCTTTACCCCCCCCCAAAAAATCCACCCGAGCATATCGCCCTAGAGTACGTTAGCTGCAGATTCGGATCACGCATGAAAGATGCGCATGTTTTTCTAATTCCCCAAATCCCTCGATAAATGATGCTCGTCTGTGGGTTCTGCAGGTTTGAAACTCGAAAGAAGACAAGAAGAGAAAGGGGACAGACGAATTTTGACAATGAAAAAGCGAACGGCTTTATCGGATTCCATTCATGGATCCGACCCGCACATCGTCCAATCCGCCCCAGCATCTTTCGCTCTAAACCCATTCCACGAGACCGGAAACGCTTCGCAGATCGAGACCGCTTACCGAGGGCGAAACATCTACAAGTACCGTCTACTTCACCCCCCCCCCCCCCCCCCCCCTTCCCCTCTCCTCTCTCCACGAATACGATTGGACCACGGGCCTTGCTCCGCTAGCGACGGCTCCGTTGCTTACGCTTGCTTTGAGTGGAGAAAAAAAAAAGAAAACGGACGACGTGGCTTTTTTCTCTCGCGCGGGGAATATACCGTAGGGGGGTTTGGGTTCGCCATGGCTGCTGTCTGTCATTAGCAAAAAAGTAAGCAAGCAAGTAAGCAACGCAACGCATCCGCAACCGTATCGCATGGGGGCAGGGTATGGCTTGCATGCATGCACGCATGGAAAAACCACCACCCCGCCACATTCTCCCCTCCCCTCAGATCGGTCGGTCGGTCGGTGGCCATCTTGATCGGTCGCTGAACCAGCCCCACAGCAAGAAAAGTCCCAAACCCGCTCTACCCACCTCCTCTACCTGCGTAGTTTTCCCCCGGCTCTCCTGCGACGCGATGCGCTGGCAGGTCGTTTGTATTCGCCGGGGGACAAAAACTCGCACGTGATGGGGCCCACGCACGGACTTTGGGAGCGGTGAGATGGCGGCGAAAAAGGGCTCTGCTCGGTTGTTCGAATCGCGTCCGTTTTGATCCATTCCGTCGATTTCGTGTTCTGGCTCGGTCGATCTGGTCCGTCCGTCCGTATGATTTATCGATTCGTGTCTGGCTCGGTCGATCGATCCGTCCATCGGTTCGCGTCTGGGGTTGATGTGAAAGGGAAGGAAAGGAAGGAAGGAAGAGAGAAAGAAAGTGAGAAAGCGAGTTCTTCGCCTCGCCTGTCACTGCCGAATCGAGCCTCACGCACGCACGGACGGGTAGGTAGGTAGGTAATCCTCCGCCTGCATGCATGCATACATGCATATCCGTCCGCCCCATGTCGTTTCGATCACCTCCGTCCTCTCGAAGCGAAGAGGGTATTTTGTCGGTTAGCACGGGAGCAGATGTACCGTGCTGGTCGTGTCGTGGCCGTGGCATTGAGGGGGGTTTGTGCTGTTTATACGGCTTGGGTTTGGCTCTGTCTGTCTTTACCGTTTTCGTTCTTTACCTTACCTTACCTTACTTCACCTTTCTTTACATAACCCAAGATCAGGTGATGGAGATGCGCTGTTCGTTCTTGTTTAGCTTGGCTCGGCTCGGCTCGGTGGAGGTCGGTGGAGAGCGCAGAGCGAGGTATTGCGCGAGACCGGGATCGCTGGCTGGCGTGGTGGTCTGTTTCGTTTCGTTTCGTTTCGTCTTGTTTCTTTTCGTGTCGTGTTGTAGATTGGGCACGGGGTACATGGGATCCGGATGAGGTGGACTGGGACGGTGAGTGCACGGATGCGGATGTGAATGAGCGAGAGCAAAAATCCCCTTTCGGCGAGGGCGGTTGTTAGCTATGGCTATGGTTGTAGTTGTAGATGTGAGGGGCTTGAGGAGGCAATTCACGCGCTGGCTCTACTCTGCTCCACTCCACTCCACTCCACTCCACTCCACTCCAGTCTACTCTACTCTACTCTGCTCCACTCCACTCCAGTCCACTCCACTCCACTCCAGTCTACTCTACTCTACTCTACTCCGTACGTTGCGGATTGTTGTCAAGGGAGGATGGATTTGGGGGCTGATGGGGTACGGGGGGATAAGGGTTAGGGTGGTACGGGGTAGGGGCCATGGGGTTCAGGGTAGAGGGTAGGAGGAGTAGTAAGGGGTCACGGGGGCCAGGGTAGAGGCCCGCGGCTTCGGGGTTCAGGGGTAGGGTATTGAATAAAGCAAACCAAGCGGCAGGTCGGATTGATGGTTTCGTTGGCTAGGCTCATACTTGCTTGTGATTCACGTGGAATGGGACATGGTTTATGAACGAGTGGTTCGTGGACGGACGGACGGACGGATGCACAAACAGACGGACAGCGCTCGCGCTGGAGTACGCTGTTGGGGTGGGGGGTGGAGTTGCTGGGGTGGGACATGGAATGGGGGTGGGAGATGCTGGGGTGGGAGTGGGAGACTCTGGAGGTGGGAGTTGTTGGGGCGCGTGGGGATTGGGACTGGGTTGGTTATGATTGAATTTGATTGGATTGGGATTGAGGCTGGGTTTTTGGGTTGGATTGCTCAGGTTGGATTGAACTGGATCGGATTGCTTGGGTTGGGTCGAACTTGAAGTGAAACTGGATTGAGATTGAAATCAAACAGAGAGTGGGATTGGGACTGGGATTGGAATCGTCTGTATCTGATGCAGACGACCAGGGGGGGTTTTGGCTTTGGCTTCTCGCTCGCTTTTGTGCATGCAGAGATTACTTCTGCATGGACGGGTGAGGGGTTGAGGATGACTTGGGGGGAGATGGATGATTTGGATGGAGGAGATGCATGATGATGACTTGTAGGAAGTGGACAACTTGTAGGAAGTGGATGACTGGGCGGAGATGGTATCTTGGAGGGGTGGTATCTTGGAGGAGATGGATAACTTGGAAGAACAGACTACGGAGATAGATCGCAATGACAGAGAATCTGGAGCTAATGTGATACTTACACCGTATGGCAAGGCATAGCAGTGACTGTACATCATGTCGCTCGTGTATTGCGTGCGAGATGTATAGATAGTGCTGTAAAGCCATCAATGGCGCTGTGATATTGTGAAGGGTAGGTATGCGATGGGCCCGTATTGTTTGTCTGTCTGTGCTTCTTCGCCATACTCACATCTCCCGTCTCCCTTTCACCTCACCAATATGCGCTGGCAAGCAGCAGCACACAGCGTTTCCACGCAAAGGGACTCCTGAAATTGCTCGTGACGTGACGTAACCTCTCGACTCCCAAGCTCAGAGAAAGCTATTTTCACCATCGGTCTTTCAATTGCGGCTCCCTGTCCCTGTCCCTGTCCCTGTCCCCTCCCCTACCTTAGTAGATATTATCGATGGTGATCTAGCTAGCGGCTACTCGCATCTCGACTATCGAAAATGTATTGGAAGAAAACTGAAAAACCGTAGCGTGCATACATTTAGTGGAGCCCCCTCCGGTCTTTCCGGGAACGAGAACGAGAACGAAAGACTCGAGACTCGGCGACGTGCAGACATCCGTTTATGCATTTATTCAATTCATCCATGCATGCATTCTTTCATTCATTTATTCTTTTATTGATTGATTTTTCGTGGAGATGTCCGGGCGCTTTTTTTTTGACGTTCGGCCGCAGGGTTCCGGTTTCGGTCACCGTTCGTTAATTAGAGTATGGCAAATGGAGGACTTGTATCCTACTGTATCGTTTCCTGCGGCTGCCGGTGGAAGAGGCAGACCTGACCGAGCGAGATATCCCAGTTACCAGTTGATGCGTGGTCACCGACAAAACAACGGTTGCCGGTGGCTTGCATGGTGGATCTCGTGGATCTCCCAAACGGAGATTTTATGGCGCGATCTCTCAACGACAAGATCTCGGACGTTTTCTTCCTTTTTTTGCAGGGTTCACAAGGGCGCTTCCTCGTCTGGTTCAAATTGAGCAACGATGAGAGGGTTTCTCCTGGGCCAAAGATAGTCGAGGCACTGAGCTCGTGCACGTGATAGAACATAGCGTCTTTTTCAGCAAAGCTCCAACTTCTTCCTCTAGCCAGCAGAACATTGCCGTCAGTCTGACAAACGCCCCCTACTGTTTGCAATGCCGCGAAAGCTCGTTACACTCGCTGCTTCCCAAGAGCATTGCGAATATTGCAAGCTCCTTCCCTTCAGCGACCATCTCTGTTCCTATGCTCCCTCGTCCTGTACCTGCTCGAAAAGATCCACGGTCCTTCTGCGGACACTCGGCACCGTCTGGCTCAACCCGTTACGTCTGAAATCCGTACTTCACCGTCCTAGCACTCGAGAGCAACTACATGGGTTGGTTGGTTATCTAGACGGTCCACTTGAGGCGGAAGTGATCAGCGATTGGTGGGTAGGGCCGGAGAAAAAGGTGTATACGATCTGGTGATACTGTTGATCCTCGATGACGTGAACCGGTGGCAGCCAGAGCGCTGGGATCGGGAGTCTTCCAAGTAGCGAGACTTGGAAATGTTGGATCTGCCCGGATCAACAAATTCTGGAACATTCCAAAACGAGTCCTGTCTTCGAAGCACGATACCACGATCACCATTCGCAGATATAGGAACCTCATCCGGTACGCTTTTTGGCTGTCCTGCATTCCCACGCTGCCGAAAATAAAAGCACCAGTCTTTTGCTAGGCTGCCTTCTTCAAGCCAGTCACAGTATTGGTCTTCCGACAGCTATCTCGCGGTCATCCCAATATTAAGTCAAGCCTCCAAACGGCCAACTCGAGACGGAGCCTGGCCAGCTTCCCATTCCAGCTTATACAGCGGTATGAACGGGGCCATATCCAGCGGCTCAGTTGGTGGTTGGTGGCACTACAACGGTCAATGTGCCAGCAAACGGTGTAATCTCATGCGATGGCATGTTTGTCCCGAGTCCTCCCACTCTTTCTGCTCCTTCGCTGACTCGATGACATCAGGTCTTGCCCGCATGACATTCGTATCGAAACAAGTGCTGATAACAGACGGTGGAAAGGAAAGACATCGATAGCGATCTTCATGGGACTTTGAACCTCGCTTTTTTCGGCAGGAACAGCTTGCGTAGGTAGGGAGGGAAGGTAGGAGGGCTTTCTTAAAGCTATGTCATCGTTGAAGAAGGACGATGGAACTCCAAAGGGAAGCAATGATGAGCTCGAGAGCAGGAGGTGTGGGTGCTCAATGTGGTTTTAAGGCGCCCTATGTAAATTTCGATTAGCATGCAGAGAAGAGATGAGACCACTTCCAAATCCTGTACGACAGTGCCGTGAGGACATTAAATTCGGCTTCACAGTGCTGTATTAAAAGCTTCTTGATTCTATGTAAAAGCAGCCTTGTAACCAACAAGTACCGGAATACATGCGTAGAAAGGAAGATGAGTGCTGGTGACTGAGTCGCAATCAGAGAGTCGGACCAGCCAAAAGCAGAAATCCAAGGCGCCAAGCCATGAAGGTCACGTGAACGCGTGTCGAGTTGTCCCCGAATGGCGTTCCAGTTAGAAACGCCCGACAAGGTAGGACGGTCTCCCTTAGGAACATCCAAGGAGCTTTTCTTGTGACCATCGACTAAGGTGATATCAGCATGAATAGATGATCATATTCAAGATAGAGACTATTCTCCTACGAGTCGTCATTCGGGGTAGATGTTCGCGAGAGTCGTGCCACTCCGGCTCGGATCAAAGCGGCACTCGATGGCAAAGTTGGACACCGCAAACGCGGACCCGGAGAGGGGTGATAGACTTGGTATATAGGCCAGGTCTCGCACTATGGCCTCACTCCTGTCAAAACGAATAAAGCAACAGCTCGACGGCGGTTAATGTAGGCGAGCAAGGACGGGAAGTTGAAGGTCCCACAACCCATTTTGGATATTGAGAACTGGCTAAGAGAAGACTACCAAAAGAGTTACGAAACACGAAACACGAAACAGAGCAGAAGTCTCGGATCGAACTGAATCCTCTATCAAAGACAATCTCTAATCGTATGAAGAGCGTGGCTACCGGCTGTACAACAGAAAGAGGAGGACGTTGATGAGCAGTCTGGATACTGGGATAGCTTTTCCGCGGGTGACATATACATGGAAGACTCGGGTTGGAGAAAGGATTACGAAGCAGAGGAACAGGCAAGGGCTAGGAGAAAACGAGAAAAGTACAAGGTGGGTAGTACCAAACTCCTGGCGGATGGCAGTAGCTAACACATCTCCACGCTAGGCAGCGAAGATCAGTGGACCTTTGGAGTCGCTGGAGGAAATATTGAATATCGACACTACGGACATCGTCAACGAGTCCTTCGACCCAGACACCCTGGACTCTCGCCCTGATGAAACAAAAATTATGAGGCGCCTTCAGGATGGACCGATGGGGGTCCTTCCTCCTCGTGGACCCAGCGCCAACTAAAGCGTCCAATGCACCACTATCATATTTTCTTGGCGGGGCCGAGAACCCGGAGAGGGTGAAATCATGTTCAATCAACTAGACCGCACCGGCAAAGTGGTGTTATTGGGCGGTGGCAAGATATGGGATGCCTGAACCTTAATCGAAGATAGTAGAATTCATGGGAGACTCTGGATGCGAAGAGGCAGGAGTCAGTTAGGACCATCTAGGATATTCAGACAGAATGGAAAAGGGTACAGCGAGAAGGCACACACAAGGGAGGAGCTCGGCCGTCGAGGTAAATCCTACGACTGATTGGTCCCTCGTCTTCTGACGATGAAAACGACCGAAGGAGGCTCTGGTTGGAATGCGTCTGATGCTTGCCTATATCGGATGGCCCCCAGTGATATTTGAGCACGTCATCCACGTGTTTCATGTTTCGGCGTTTGCTCTACGATTCCCCGAAAAAGCCTGGCCGATGTTGTTGGGATCCGCTCACGGAGCCCAGTCTAGCACGGACTGTTAGCATTGAGCGGAATCTGGGCATAGCAAGACGAGGAAGATATGCTTGAGTCACGACGGTCGTATATGTCCTTCGCTTGATTTCCTCTTCCTCTGCAAAGTTGGGACTTCCCGACTCCTAAGGCAACGAGGGTTTTGATTGTTGATGTGTACACGAAGTCCAATATCTTGACGATTTCTACGGGCCTTCATCAAGCATATTTATCACTCCTTGAATAGGCTGTTTTCGCATGAAAAGTTGGAGGAAAAAGATGCGAGAATCAGAAGGACGACTGAGAAGCGCACATGCTGCTTTGACCACGTACAAAGCTAACAGTAACGGCATCTAAATATCTTCGCTGATAAATCTGTCAGCCTAGCTGGTGGGAGCCCTGCTATAAGATGTGTTATTGCGCTGTGAAAATGCAAGATGAGGTATTCGCCGCCTGTCTAGGGCAGACTCGCTCCGAACTGCAAAGATCAATAGCTGTCGACCCGTCCGCGTTCAAGAGGTGTGCGCAAGGACCGCCCATGTGCCGCTTAATGAGGAGTTAATGCCGAGCCATGTCACTGGCCGGCCAGACACGCCTGCTATTTCTGCAACAAGAATCTCAGCGGAGAGAATATTTCATCAGGTAGTGCTCAGCGAAGAAAGAACACCACATGATCCGCATTCTCATGCATGGAGAGGATCTCGAGCAGTCTGGGTCCGAGACGCTTTACTCGAAGAAGGACGGAGGGAATCATAGGTGAGTCATCTTCTGTGCCGAATATATGTTGTCGTGAAGGTGAGACCGACCATTGTTTAGTTAACGTGGAATAGCAGCCGGCTGTCGTGCTTACATAGCGAAGTACCTAAGGCTTCCCTTCGTCGAGTAAGCAAACGATTCAAGTGTGTCGTGCGATACCGTACCTTCCGACTATCCTGACGCACGACCCTAACGAAGCCAGTCGCTCCAAGGCTCGGGCCAGAGATCGCGCATGGGAGCTGAATTTCTCAAGACGTTGTTGGTCTGCCTGCTATGGGAATCAAAGCCCGCCAATATCCATCAGCTTTGTGGTGCGTTCCATTCCGCAGCTCTCGGGGCAGTCTTTCAATAACAGAGATCGAGCTGTGACTAGCGCTGTACAAAATTTGATATTGGTCTCCACACGAAGACGAATGTCAGAGATTCTGGCCGCCAAAACTACTATGTCAAGGTCAGATATAGAAATAGACACACAAGAGTTGAATCAACCTTAGCCAATTTATGCACCTTTGGACCTTCTTTTAATTGATAATCTACACAGGTATCTTACTGCTGTTAACCTTTTGTTCCACTTCATTTCCGTCTCATATGTATCTTACTATTATCCAGCCGCAATCTAAGAGTATACGCGACCGAAACGCGGGCTCGGTTCATAATATCATCCAGTTCAGCTATCATACCATTTTCAACGCTTGGTAGGGGTCATTCAGATAAAGCCCCTTTTTCTTCCGTTTATCACCGTAGAGGACCCTGAACGAGCTCTCGGCGGAGGATGGAGCCGATTCCTCACTCACACCAGCCCCACGTTATACGTGCCTCGTTCGGACGCAACTGGCTCTGACACAGTCCCAAAGGTACCTTTCCGCAAGCCATCGCTGACCCACCGGCGAAAGATATTACCGCTTCTCGTACCAGGGCACAAAGTTTTCATTCCCCGAAAAGGAGTCAAGTACCTCCTCCACCTGCCGAGATCCATCAGCCCGGAAGATCGGGTTCCGCACCGAACTCCGAGTTCTTAGGTTCCGCGTCCCGCACGGCGTACAGCTGCCTGCTCGTCTGCGGGAGCGTAAAATTATAACTCAGGTACCGACTACGATCATCCGAGGGATACAGCAGTGCTGGGCATACGGTCCCACGCACGCGGATCCAACCGCCCGTCACCTGGCTGAAAAGGTTTGGCGAAGGATGGTCGATATGGCTGTCTGTATGGCTGAGTTGTGCGTATGGAGCTCTCATAGGAGTGCTCCGAATCTCTATCAATTTGACGTACTGGTCGCCCAACGTTCCAAGATCCCTTAGACGAGTGGGCAACCAGGCTGCTTGATTATTACATTGGTCCTTCGCACAAGTTTCCGGCCATTTCTGCGCAAAGGCGCAAATTGGAAGCCACGAGGGCGACCCAGTCCATTGGTTGCATGTTGCCATATCTTCCTTGCAACCTTGAAGCCATTGCTCGACCAGAGTTCGAGTGAGTGCGGGCCTAGAAGGGCGGGACTGGTGGTTCCGATGGACGTGTCTCGTCCGGCTGGTCGAGGTTCGATTTCGGACGAGCTAAGCTAGAGAGACTCTCCCGTTGAACTAGATGCACGGGGTATGAGCACGGCCGAATGTCACCTTGTGCGGTAGTAAGTCACGCCCTATCCTGGGGGGTGCGCTATCCGGGTACTCACGGGGTAGGGTGTGACTTATCACCGTACGAGGTGATACCCGAGTGTGCTCGGAAGTCGGGACTAACATTTCCTAACATTTCATCAGATTCCGTTGGCAATCGCATAAGCGCTGGTAGGTCCGGGGGTAGGGAGGTATCCCCAGGTGCCTTTACCGGGAAGTTTCCGGTGATGGAGTCGCTTCCGATAGTAAGGGTTAGGGCTGCTGCTACTCGTCCAGGACTTTTTGATGTCAACCTCTGTTGAGACTTGTAACAAAGCGCCTTTCCATTCATACGAGTCTAACAATACAAGTGCTGATTCCGAATATGCAATGGTGTCGCAATTTTATTCACTAATAATCCTCTACATTGTGAGTGAAGAAAGGCTGCAAATGGAATCACTGGGGGCAAAGTTCCAAGATCTTGTTTCCCTTTACTGATAATCTCCGTCATCTTGCTTAGGATACAGACCGCAGTAAGTACCACCTTTCTTGACTGTTTGCCTGGAGAAGGGTGAGGGTGATGGGGAATAAAAATGGGTTGGCACGCTAGAAAGACGCCGTCTTTAGATGCAGGATTCCAGAAGGTCTACCCCGCAAGACCTACACTGCAGCCGTTCAAGCCGCTGCACTGCCCCAGAGTACCAGGCGAATTGATCACTGATAACGACAAGGCTGTAAGGCACCAACGGTTCGCCCTACGCATCGTTAGCTCCGGCGTCTAGAACGACGCACACTAATGGCAGATATTGGAACATTGGGAACCAATCAAAAATGTTCATCTGCAAGCTTGACGTCTTCGTAATCCGGCCAGTCAGTTGGCCGCTGCCAGTGTTGCTATGCATTTCATCATTGAAGGCTTATCTTCACCAGGCTGAAAAAGATGATCGACCCCCAAATGGCCGGGGTGTGGGGGGCTTTGAGGCTGCGCTGGCCACACTCCCAGTTTCTTGTCTACGATTCTCTTCTCTTGCGCGTCCATCCTTGAAACTCTTCTCATCGCTACACTACTGACTCTCACCAGGTATGGATCCTCTGTCAATCTCGGCCTCTATAGTCGGAATCACTACCGCAGCTATACAGGTATCGCGACTGCTAAAGACATTTATCGATGGTACAAACGGGGCGTCCACATCAGCACGTGGTGTCCTTATGGAAGTCACTGGTATCTATGCGTGCTTGCATCAGCTGCAAGGTTTCCTGATAGGAAATGAAGAAGCCGCGAGGCCTCGAAGGTCTCTTATCATGATTGAACAGGTCATCATTGTGTTCACAGACTGCGTCTCAATCTTCTCTGAGCTCGAACAGACACTCGAATCGCTGAAGACGGGCGAGCACATGCGACTGATAGATCGAGTGAAATGGGCGTCCAAAGAGGCTGCTATCTCAAAACTCCTTGCACGGCTCCAGGCCTCAAAGGCGTCATTGAATTTCATGCTGACGATTTTAACCTGGTAAGTTAGCATCTATCTAGCGCACTTAGCATCACTGACGAAGTATTGTTCTTAGTACATCGATGGATTGGGCGGAAGCCTCCATGCACAATCTCACCAGCCTAGTGCAGGAAGTACTGAAGACGAATTTTAAAATGGCTTCCCGGCTTAAAAATCTCGAAAGAATGCATCCAGCTTTGGCCGCCTCCTTATGTACCTCGCAGAATGATTCCGCCGGAAGCGAAGGGACCGAAAGCCGGGCAGTCAGCCGAAGGACATATTACAACTTCACCTTTGAGGAAGAGCTCGAAACGTCTACAGTCTACAAAAGAGCTGGCCTGAAACAAATCAGAGTTTCCAAATCATCCACCACCTCAAATGGCCCTTCATGCCTATCAGGCCTAAGTCTGTCAGACGTCAGCAATGTTTCCGCCATCGCGCTCCCTATATCTTCCATGGAGCTTTGGAATCACCACCGGTACAGACCCGACAACGCCGAATCCACCACCGCTGCCACGTCATTAGACGAGTGGTATGATCCATCCGCGAAGGTGCATAAAGCGGGTCTTTGCCCCACATTCTACAACCCAAGACTGACATCGAACGCAGAAAAGTGCCTTCATACGGACAGCATACTTCAACGGCCAGTACACGAATCAGTACGCCCAATCGAAGTTCACCGGACATCTGATATATAGACGCTTTACCATCACTACGCCTCACTCTCCGCCGGTCTTCACAGAAGGGGCAATCATGCCACAGAGTCCGAAAGAGCTGGAGAGGATCGGCGAGGAGGGTTCCGAAAAGGACGAAAGGTTTGAACTAGAAGATACAGCGATCGAGAACGCACCGGCGGAGCTCGGAGGCGATCAAATAGCCTTGAAAAGTGCTTTGAACCTGGACGCATCTCAGTCGCACGCCATCGCATCGGTGGTCGAGGGCCCAAGTCCTGACGCGCCTATGCGCCCCTCGCCCCTGGAAAATCCCCTACCGCTTCCATCTCCAAGAGAAATGAGAAGCGGCAGGACCCTTGCTGCACGCCGCCGCAGACTCCGCAGTACGTCGCCTTCGGCCAACCTGACGAAGCCGCTGGCGGGGATGGGTGATTCGCTGAATTGGAGAATGTCCGTCTTAAACAAATTCAACGCTATACAGTATACCTTGTAATATCGTCATTGGATGCTCCTCTTACTCTGAGTCACTATTTCTTGTCGCCGGTCATCACGGAAATGAACACTAGGGTAGGAGATTCCAACAACTTCCAGGCCTGATGAGTGCCTGTCTCTCGACGGCGTGACAAAATATAATGTCGCACGATCTATCGCTTCTGGCTCGATGGCTTACGGCCTCGATTCTTTTTCTTTGACTACGAAGTATTGATCCATATCGCTCTTCTTAATATGCTCTAATCAGCAAGACTATAACATCGAACATCGAACACCGCCAGACACATCAACAGAGATCACCATCGACTACCATCACGTCGCGTGGACTTCGCAGTGCGACCATTTGCAAGGACCCTATATCGAAACTCGAGCGACACATCTGACCATGTCTTCGAAGTCCGATCACGAACCAAAAAACACCTCAAGCCAACTCCGAATTCGAAACACATTAGCCCTCCCACAACATTCCTCTACCGCCACCAAAAGAACAGCTGTAATCATCTAGATGTCGTTGCGGGCTCTCAACAACACCGGGGCCAGCTGCCCGAACAGGCATATGTAGTCAGTCCCCTGAGTGCTAAGAAGACGCCCATGCTTGTGCAGCATAGACCTGGAGTGAAGAAATGAAGCTATTTACAGGTGCGAGCGGGTGGGCGGGGAAAGAATGCTCTGTCTCTGAAAGAGATGGAATCGAACGAAGAGCTTACTTTTGGGGGGGGTCAAATGTAGATAGCGGAAGCATCGAGACACGAAGCGCCTGGTCATCACGGGTCGCGTCCCTCTACGCGATATTGGCCCTGCTATGCGAAACATCACTATGCGAAGTTGCCATGCTATGCGATCGACTAAGCCTCAGTCCCACTGTGGCGAATAAGCAATACCCAGTAGCTCCTTCGACGCTCTGAACCAAATCCCGCCATGGGAGTCTATTCCAACGAGTCAGCAGCCGCTCGAACGGCGCCGCTGTTCGATCGGAAGGAAGCCGGTACTTATATCGAAAGAACAAGCGCACGCAAGCATGAGAGCTGTGCATAGTGACTTGCAGAGGCAGGACTCTGCTCGTGCTTTGAGGCTTGCGAGATGGTGCTGTAGAGATTGGAAGTGGAAGTTTGCTTTGGGACTTGGACTGAAGCGAAAGATATGGTGGGTGCGGAGGCAGTGTTGGTCGGAAGGAGGAAAAGAGAGGAGGGAAGGGAGAGATTGTGTATGTGAGAGAGAGTGAGAGAGATGGGGATGCGTCTCAGGTTGGAAAGAGGATGTAGAGGGGGCAAGAGGGGTGAGAGGAACGATGTAGATCATGTTGGTGAGAGAGATGAGTTCAAACCTTCTGGGCAATTTATCTTTGTGAGCAATACAAAGCATACATTCCTGACGGTCAAGGCCTATATCTCGACCGCCCAGAATCGTGGTCGCCGCATGAGTGTGATGGTTGAAGAGAACTGGGTGCTTGTATGGAAAACGAGTGACGAAATTCCATCTTAGACCGGATTCGGAGGAGGTGATTTTCTGGAAAGCCCAGAGCATATCTCTAGTATTCACTAGAAGATAACAGTACAAAGTACTGCAGCCTGGATGCCGTATCCAATGTGGCTCTGGGAACCGAGCCCAATGGTTCCAACACGGTAGTGATTGGATAATTTTCTGATTCGTTACTGTGCTGACCGTGTATCTAGGGCACTGCAATTGGCCCCAGCATGTCGGCAAATGGGACGGTCCAAAGCCCTACGCAAATGTGACTTCGAGATGGGGTTTGACTGAGAGTGAGCCGTAAAGGGTCAAAGGGTTCCACAAGGGGATTGTGGAAGGTGTTAGGAGAATAGAACTACAGAAAGCAAGACTTTCAAAATGAAAGATCGGTTCCAAGAGTGAGTACATACTCGAACGTTTGGGTCATCGCGTTTATTGTCTTCTTCTCATTCCGGTAGTTGCAACAAATGGGCATCTAGCCTACTCACGGTCTGTAACCTTCTCATTTCCCGGACGCCGGCTCTGCTGGTACCTGTGATCTTCCCCTAGTCATGCAGAAGAAAAATGAAGTCAGAGCGCGCGTCATTAGCGGGTCGCCGCCGAAAAGGACCAGTGCCAGACGCAGACAATGAGCTCTTTGTGCATGATTGGCCTATACGCTTTTCGCTGAGTCTTTTGTTCCTAGATCAACGAACTAGCAGTGAGCCTTCGTCGTCAGGAGGACTCTTGGGTTTTTTTGTAACTCGTTGCCGTGGCCGTTGGTATAACATCGGTCGACATCTCAACATGTCAAGAATTGGCGGGTTGTAGTGATGAATCAAGGACCACTGGCTACACGAGGATTCCCCTGTCAGCGGAAAGACCAGGCAAGTCTCCGCTGGGGTCTAGTAACCCTCATAATCTTTGAAAGACCATCTCAGCTCCCTCCTAGTAGATTTCTATTGCCCTCAGAGCTGTGTCATACGTCCTCGACTACATGGATGTTCCGAGATTCGGAAGCCATGTGCGTGGTGCTCTCTTAGAGCCAGAAACCTGCAGGTAGCCGTCGTGATAGAATTGAAGACTTTACACTCATCTCTTACGGTGTGCTAGGTTCCAACGCTGACACCAACAGTAATCTCTGCCACTAATTCATGAGCAGACGAGATTGAACGCCGACGCCACTGAAAACCGCTCCCACTAATTTGCGACGGCACGAGGGCGTAGATGACCCCAGAGGTCAAAACCTCTACAGTGTGTGTTTCCTCGCTTCCGAAAATAACTCCATTGACGAAGCTGAACGAGCCGATGCACAAGCAATCAGCCACGCTGCTCTTGTAGTTGTACGTTGCGAACGTTATTGATCGCTTCGAGCTCCAAGGACCTGCCTTGAGTGGGCGAAACCGGCCTGCTGCTGGAAGACCAGCAAGTGCACGTTCTGCTGTGGATTGCAACCACACAACCAATAACAAAAACACCAACGCCGAGTATATACTGCGCTAGCGCGAACCCTCCTGATATGTCGTTGTGACTTATGGAAAGCCACAGAGCCGGGACTAGACTACCCACAATTGTAAGGAAACCCAGAAGGATAAGCACAAAGCACGGACGTAGACTTGTGGATAGCCCTGGGAACGTGCTTTTTGTGGTGGACTGATGTATTTGCAAGGAATCGCCGGCGGATCGATTGTTGGGAAAATATGCTGTGAGACCGCCCATCCCCAAAGGACAATCTCGATGTGGTTGGGTTCGGAAGGGCCATTCTTCAAAGACACGCGAGCTCTGGGGAATCACCAGAATTGTCATTTCATGCTTAATGGATCTGAACTGTTCTTGTAGTCTCGCAATACTGCTTTTGTTCCTTATCCATTGGCAATGGATCCATCCAGCGTTCTCTCCTGCCGCTTTGAGTTTCGGTTGAAGGAAAGACTGAAGATCCGCATTCTTCACTAGAGCTTTGGAGACCGCAACGATTTGGATCGGTGATAATTGTGATACGTTGGACATTGAGATCTGAACAAGTTGGAAGACAGTCTCGAGTTCTAAGATCTCGGCCTGGAGATCACAGATATCCTCAGAGGGTTCCGGAAAGGTTGTTAATAGCTCGTGAAGTTGTCCGGCTGCTACAAGCATGCCTACAGCGCTGGCGCAAACCGATGAAAGATCCATCGTTAGGGAGAACGAAGACAGACAATGCTAATTGCTGGCCATGATTGATGGGTATACTATGTTTCGGAAGGTGAGATGAGCATTTCAAAAAATAGGGGAAGGCTGCGATCACGTAAGAAACGGACCGCACAGCCCGGTTGATTCTTCAGCCTTGGGGAGAGGACACTGTGTCAGTCTCAATGCTCCCAACCAAGAAACTTGGAGTGCCTTGAAGGATTCGTAGAATATGACAAGATACACAACATGCGATTTGCCCGATTTGCATCATAGCCTGTAGCATAGATGTCGCTGCTGCTGCTGCTGCTCATTAGCGGTTTCTGTACGCCAAGAATGCTGTATGAGGCTACTGTGTTCTTGCCATCCGCTGGGCTACCAAGGTTGTTCTTCCAATTTGCCCTTGAAGAAGAGTAAATTCTGATACGTGGAGCAGTACAGTGGATTCGATGCCCAGGCAACGTGTCGGCAGTCGAAACACAAGATATCGCGATCAGCCCTACAGATGACGCTAGAGATGCGCCAAGATTTCGCGGCGGCACATCTTTTCTCCAGATACGACAAAGTCTTCGCGGCAAAAATGGAAGATTGGTCAAACATTGTCGTCTGACAGACATTACAGTCTACAGTGACAGACTGCCACAATGCCTCAGAATGGGTACATCGAGCGGCATACAAAGCTGCACGGGAAAAGGTTGGCTCTCGCCCCAGCCCCCCAAACGTCTTACATCCCCACTAACCACTTATCTAACAGACTCGACCATGACGAACGAATCCGAAAGCGCACCGCGCGAGAAGCCCACAAAGTCGCAAAAGATTCCCAGAACTTCACCGGTCTGCGGGCGAAGCTCTACCAGAAGAAGAGACACCATGAGAAGATACAGATGAAGAAGCAGATCCGGCAGAAGGAGGAGAGCAATGTCAAATCGGCAGGGCCCCAGGAACCATCTTCGACGCCTTTACCTCAGTACCTGCTCGATCGAAGCCAGCCTACCAACGCAAAAGCCTTGTCCAGTGCGATTAAGAATAAGCGGAAAGAGTCGGCGGCCAAGTTCAGTGTGCCATTGCCCAAGGTGAAGGGGATATCGGAGGAGGAGATGTTCAAGGTTGTAAAGACGGGGAAGAAGACTGCTAAGAAGGGATGGTAAGCTCATATTCTGGTTTTCGCCAAGAGGGCTCGTCGGTTCTCCATCGTAATAGTACGCTGACTCCAGGACTACAGGAAGCGAATGATCACCAAGCCAACATTTGGTAAATGCCCAAGCCGATAGTCCAGCAAGTGGAGAACGCTAACTGCGTACTCGTAGTTGGCCCCGATTTTACCCGTAGACCTGTTAAATATGAGAGATTTAGTAAGTTCTTGTGGAGCAGAAAGATAAATGGCACTGACATATTTGCCTAGTACGGCCGATGGGTCTACGGTATAAAAAGGCTCATGTTACGCACCCCGAACTCAAAGGTAAGATAGTCCATTTCAGGGAACAGAAATACTTTTCTACTACCGTTCAACGCGCAGAAGGCCATGGAAATTTCTCTCGAGCTACAATACTTAGAGGAAGGCAGCTGACCCGGGCAACGTGAATAGTAACCGTCCAGCTCCCAATCATATCAGTCAAGAAGGTAACCCACCAATCCCTCCCATCAACATACCTTCCCAATCCCTGACCCGATACGCAGAACCCGCAAAATCCCATGTATACACAACTGGGAGTACTCAGCAAGGGCACGATAATTGAATGCAACGTCAGGTACGCTCCTTCGTTCCGTCTCCCCCAAAACGCGCGAGTCATATCTAATTTCCGACCCACCAGTGAACTAGGCATGGTAACAGCAGGCGGCAAAGTGGTCTGGGGCCGCTACGCACAAATAACCGTAAGCTCCACCCCTCTCAGATATCACACATGAGTCCCTACTGACCTTCCATCTCAAGAATAATTGCGAAATGGACGGCTGCATCAATGCAGTACTGCTCGTATAAAAAATAAGCCATGTGGAACGAAGCGATGACTTTTGCACACATGCATAGACTGGCCCGTCCAGCTTGTTCGCGTTATAGCGAGCACGGCATGAACAGAAACCTCACAAAATCTACCACGGATTTAGAAGCGTGGATCTTTTCGACTGGGGCCGCATCATTGGGGGAGCAGAGGAGTGTATGTAGAGAAGATACCCATAGAGAGAACGTGTGTCTGTGTCTCCGAGACGAAATATGACGACAAGACGTTTGACTCACCCGTGCTCCCTTTCCCCTTCCCTCTCCCTTCCCCTTTTCGAACAGAGTACGAGTCTACCCCGCGGCCTTCCTTAGAAGAAGTCGGCAGCCAAAGAAAGAAAGGCGAGCGCATGTCCTTCGATTTGCAGGTATTTTCTTTCTTGATGCCCTGCAGCCTTGACAAAGCACTGCCGCTGCATTGACAATCGACAAAGATCTGGATAATTTCGTTATTCCAAACACGAAGAGCGATCGGCATGCTTTTGGGACATTGTCAGAGCTTGGCATGCGCCTCGTCATCCGCGAAATCCCAAGAAGCGGATTGCATGCTGGGAACGCTACCACTTCGTTGCATCACTCCCTCGGATCGAAAGTGCCAGAGACGAGAAGACGGAAAGATCTCTTGAGGGGATGCAGGCTAAGACAGCAGAAATCAACGTGAGAGACGCTGTCTTTTATATCGATTACACTCTTCTATGTGATAGAAAGTTAGGGAGACGGTAAGTCTCATGTCTATTCCCTCAATCATTAATGACGGTGATTGGATATGTATGGAAGGCGCTAAGCAAGTAAGCGAATACGCTTACACAGAATTGAGAAGGGGATCAGTATTGAGCCCGAGCCTGAGAAGACAATCTCTCCAACAGTACCACGAGGAAGTCACATTAATTCAAAGACGCCTATTCTCTAATCTCTGGCCGGACCCCGGTAAAATTACTCGAGGACAGCTTCATCCCCCATGCTGCAGGTCCATGTCAAAACGAAGTCGCCATCTCCCTCTTCTCAATCTCCCTCGCCGCCCTACCGTCAAAAAACCACTCCGCCACAAAGATCAACGCATCGAACGCCCCGACCCCGACCGTAAACCCCACCGCTCCAAAAAAGACGACCACGTCACTCGCGCCCTTCCACTTGCTCGCCTCCCGATGATAAGTCCGGCTGATGTACGTCGCCAAGTCTCTGAGCTGCGACGCGCTCGTCACGACCCACTGGCGCACCGTTGCCCCCGCTTCCAGGACAACGAGGACGATGTGATCGATTGCCCCAAGGGCATGGGCCGCGGTGGCGTCGAGGAGGTGGAGGAGGCGCCGGAGGGCAGGATCGTCGTGGCTTCGATCTGCACCTGCCTGCAAGGCTTTCGAGCTGAAAGGGCTCGCGTGAAGGGGGCGGAGGATACTCCTCCCGGTGGATTTGGCGACGGACCGGGAAGTGTTGACGAGGAGCAGGCCAAGGGGCAGAGATTCTTGGATGAAGTGCGAGAGGCGGTGGACGGAAGGGTACGAGGCGATGTGCTGGGAATAATTCTCGAGTTAGCTCACGCTCCAGAACGGCGTTGCGAGAGGGGAGGAACCCCACCCCCAGAAACAAAGAACCGCCCACTCTCGGGCGCTGCGAGATCTTGTCCGTTGCTTCGTCGGAGGAACTCGAGTCTCGCTACACGGACAATAATCAGTCTCCAATCTATCCCCAATGGAATCGATACAGACATCAAAGGGACGTATATTGATCTTTGCGCCTTCGAGCCCGGGCACGATATTGACCCTCAACCCCGGCACATCCGGTACCGCCACCGGTGTCTCTCACCCCGTCAGCGCAATCTCCAAGCAAGAGAGTTTCAATCCGGACGCACCAAACTCGTCAACGCCGGTAAGATGCTCGGCATCGACATCGACCCAGGCGCCATCGCGGGCCCCGCCGACGGCCATAGCATCCCGGCCTTCGGCGCCGCCCCTTCCCTCACGTCGCGGCCCCCCATCCCCTCGCTCAGCGTTTCGCCGCTGTCGCTGCGCCGAAGGGATCCTCCCTCCTCGTTGTCGCCGCGGGGATCAGAGCCGGCGCTGGCCGCCGTATTTCTCGAGCAGTGCAGACAGCGCTCTCTGGATGCCGAGGATCAGCAGCACGGACAGGACGTGGTATGCGCACGTGTATACGGCGGTGGACATGTTCTCTGGACGCACCGGGGGGCTTTGGGAACGGGTGGAAAGGGCGAAGGGGGGGGGGAACAAGAACTGACTGCAGAGTGCAGAATTCGCCTCGCTGGGCGCGCTGTATCACGGCTTTCTTATAGGGGGTGAACATTCTTCACGTTGGATCGGACTGGAAGAGGAGGAGCGCTGCTCAGCATCGGTTGTAAGATCGAAAGGGGGAGAGAGAGAGAGAGAGGGAAAGGGTCAAGGTGGAAAGATAGCTGAGCGGGGAAACACAGTCCTTACGCCGAACCGGTACCACACATACGGTGAGTTTGCATGTTTTTTTTGGGCCTAGATTGAATAACGCCTTCGGTCGAGAAGGCAGCTGAGCGCTGAGCGCTGTGCGCTAGTTGTACGGGCGTGAGGTAAGGCAAGCGGCATTGGATATCGACGCTTGCTGTCCCCTCTGGACCATTGGCTCGGATCGGCTTCGATTGGACACTGTAGCTCGTGATAAGCAAGTACCTTTGTCTAGGCAAGGTGGTTGAGCCGAGAAGTCATGCAGGTCGTCGAGCGGAGAAGTCTGGTATCGCTGTTGAACATGGATTTTTGGAATCTGGTTGGTGTCCTAGGTACATACACATCAAACCGTGGCTCGCGGGGTATCGGTTCTCCGATCAAGCAGGATTCTAGCCTTATGTGTGGAAATTTACAGTTGGATTGAACATTCCATTGTTGGCAGGCTCCAATCTACTTCGTTCGTTTGTAGATCTTATTCAGAAACCCCTCAAAGATGCTTTTCTTCAGCCCGTCACTCTCGTCGATCGAATAGATCGCCTCTCGGATCTGACCCACCTTCTCATCCTCATACTTACGGTACACGTTCTCCAAGTCCATCTCGCTGTACACCTCCTTCACCCTCGTCTCCGCCGATTTATCCTTCTTGCCGTAATTGTCCTCGAGGGCCTTTCGCTGCTGCGGGCTCGCGCGCTTGAGGGCTTCGTTGATGAGCCAGGAGCACTTGTTGTCCTGGATGTCGGTGCCGATTTTACCGATGATCTCCGGGGCGCCGAAACCGTCCAGATAGTCGTCCTGCACTTGGAAGTACTCCCCCGTCAGCAGGAGGATCTTCTCCGCCTGCTGCAGGTTCTTGGGCGTAGCAAGGTTCAGCTGGTACAGCGAGAGAGTGGCCGGGAGGAAGAAGCTGTAGTACGACGTCTTGAAATTGACGATGAAGCGGTACTTCTCGAAGCTGAATTGGTCGAAGTTCAGCTTCTCCTCCGGCGCAGTGAGCAAGTCTGCCAGCTGACCCATCTTTGAGGCCTCGTTAGCTATTGGAGGCGAGGCGGGTGGAAAGCGTTCTAACCTCGGTCTTGAACATGACTTCGTGGAAAAGTTCTAGAATGTTCGTGTAGCTCTTGTCACCTGAGAAATATTTTCGGAGGAGGATGAATATTGAGGACACGAGCATGAAGGCGTCGTTCATGGCTGTCATCCCCACGTTAGGCATCAGGTACCAGCATGTGTTCCCCCGCCGCGTCTGTGAAGAGTCCATGATATCGTCCGCAATGAGAAGGGCGGCTTGGAGGAGCTCCGTGCACCACCCGAGGATCGCCGACCGGAAGTATTCTTCGTCCGTCAAGGGTCGCCCCAATAGCTCCGAAGTGGTGTCTAAGACAGACTGTCCTCGATTCGCCTTACCGCCGACCACATTGTGCTTTAGCGACTATATCCAAGTGGTATCAGTCAAAGCTTGTAGCAGACAGGGGAAGCTACCAACATTTCGGTACCAATCCAGGGTGTCTTTGGGGACACCATACTCTTTGGCATGTTCGACAAGGTCATCCATCAGAATAGGGAAGATTTTATCAAAGTCCCTAGTAGAGACCTGTTTCTCGCCATTCATTCTGGGTTTTTCTTCCTTGGTTTCTTCGGCCAGGTAGGGCAAGGACCAGGCTGTTACTCGCTTCATGATGAGGGACGCGTTGCCGAAAATTGGAAGTCGGTCCACCAAGCTGGTCGAACGTTCCACGGTCTTCAAGAACCCGAAGGCAGCGAGGATGGCAATCATGTCCCCCATTCCACGAAATGATGTGTACTTTTCTGCATCCGCCAGTATCTCCATTGGTTTTGGCAATACCGATTCAGGGCTGCGGAGCGAAGGGTAGCGGTGCAGCGTCCATTTCCGGCTTTTGGGATCCCCGCTCCAGAAGTTTGAGAGTTTCGAGGCAGTGTTTGAAATATGAGGGCTGTAGAACGGGTTATTCCAAGGACTCCAAGGACTTATCACGGCGGCCTTCATGGCTCATGAATCTCCAGGCCAAGATTGACGCCCAGAGTGTGCAGACACTGATGTCGGGCAATGGGAGATGGTATACTAGAAGGACAAAGAACGGTCATAGCAAAAGGAACTGTCAAGGCCGAAGTTTGAGATCATGGTAAACATGCCCAGCCTCATGGCTGACAAGTGATTACGCTATCTTATGAGCTGCACCTGTGATTTAGTATCTCGTAACTTCCAATCATCAACAGAGTTAGCGTTGGAAGGGCGTGGCATGGACAGACGATAACTCTTTTCCCGAATGAGAGATCGCTTTGCATCATGTTCGCGAAGGGATCGACAATGTAGGTTAGATCGATCTTCACGTGACTAGGGTTTTTGGGAGATGAGCTGCTGTAGAGGAGACGCTTGCAATACAGGTGAACGGCAGCACAGGACCGTGCACTCCCTACAGGGAGCTCCGCTGTAGGTGCCAAGCGCATTTTACTGTGAATCATCTGCATGGCTTCCGATCTAGCCAGCGTACAATAGAATGCGAGCTCCGGCGATGCTCGAATGAGGAAGGAAGTGTCAGATCGGGTGGTAGATCCCTGTGCGTGCAGCACTGGAGACTAGATTCAGAACAAGAAAATGAAGGATGTCTGTGGTCGGGGAAAGTGATTGGAGGCTTAGCTCACAGCATATCGAAAATGGGAGTCTAGGACCATCGAAGGCCAGAGCATTCGATGTCAGCAGACGTTAGACATCGGGACCTAATGACTGGAGAGCGTATGAGGTGAAGAAACCATCGTGTAGTAGCAGCTCTGTAGAAGTAACATAGACTATCGTTAGCAAAGCTCCTCCACTCATGCGAGCGGTGGTGATATCTGTGCATTCCTAGCTTAGACTCCTAAGTCCTATCGGAGGGCACAATCGCATCTGTCAAAGGCGGGGAAGCATAGTGAGATACGTGGGTCATGGGGCCAGCCCGACGCTACAGTGACGGCGGACGATGCAATCGTTGTCGCAGGGCGTAACGAGCTATACACTACTGCCGAGCCAGACATTCTCGCCAACGACACCCCACGGACAGGCCGAGGGCTTTGTCCACCCTGAATGTAGCATGGGACCTCTTCTTTCGTCCTTGTCCAGCTGGAGATTTCCAATGAGCCGCCTGGCCATGCATGCATGTCATGCATATCAAAGGAAATCTGTTTTGTTTTCCAGCTGGACGTTTTCGACGAGCCGCCTGACCATGCATGCATGTCATGCATATCAGAGGAAATCGCTTTTGTTTTTCAGCTGGATGTTTTCAATGAGGCGTCTGGCCATGGATGCATGTCAAAGGAAATCTTTTTTTTTTTGGTTTTTCAGCTGGACGTTACCAATGAGGCGCCTGCCAAGAATGCAGCTAAGAAGCTATCATGCGCGCATCCTCATTGAGCTAGAACTACATCTGTTTGCGTTATTCGTCCCAAGACTCTTTCGTCTTCGCAACGTGGGATATCTGAGGTAAAATTGTTTCGAAGAAGGAGGTACAGAGTAGGTAAGGTACCTACTCAATGAATCTAGCAAAGTATGACGAATTACTATTTTTGTGATTGCTGAGACAGTATGGCATTCGAGGAATGGGGTGTGCAAGGCGGGGGAAAGCTCCAGTGGGTGAGCCAGCCTTGCGGCCTGCGTGGTACGCGGTCTCCCTTTATTGTTATTCTATGATGATACTCCCTAAGATAGTAACGTTGATCCGCGACCCTCATGCTTTATCTGTCGTGCAAGGGAATCCAAAAATAATAGAGATCGACGTAGAAATGCTTGTAGATAGCTGATGTTCTTGCAAGAGACCTAGGATTAGTCTTGTCTTTTGCGGTTGTCAAGGTGTTTTGAGATCGACCGATGCAGCTTGTCGTGGAACAGCAACCCCGCAACAGGCAGGAAGGTCAGCGCCATTAAAGCAAGCGTGATGCAAGGATACAGTCAGAACGACTTGGATAGAACGAGGCGAGATCCAATACCATCCGTCTCGCCGCTTATTGTTTGGACTAGATTCGAATTGAATATTTCCTTGAGATGAACCACCAGTCAGCTTTTTTGGGACACTCATTTCATGAATATAGGGTAAAAGCTCACGGCGACCAGACTAGCTGGTAGGTAGATGAGTGCAGTATAGGTAAGTATTTTTACCGTGTGCGAGTCCTTTTGCGATTTGCCAATTAGCGCGGAGATGAGCTCATTCTCAGCTTTGGAGGCGAGAGCGATCTCACGCATAGAGTCGCTGCTTTTACGCAGGGCATCGTTGCTCTTGACTAGCATGTCCTCGTTCCGGTAGTTCGGAATCTGCGACAGCTGCGCCGAACCATACGTCAGATGACTGCATCCGCAGACGATTTGGGTAGCAACTGTACCAAAACGGCCGTCCCCTTCGCATGCTCCTGAATCGCCTGGACGCCCCGTCTGTGGTCTCGAACCCGAGAAATAAACGCTTCGACGCCCGTAGGATCGTATCCTGAATGCTGCACATCCCGCGTACACACGTCCTGCCAGTGTGTCCTGCAGCCCTGGGCGACTTCCAAGCAGCAGTCCAGTATCTCCTTGCATTTGACCAGTTTTCGGCGAAGCCGCTGGAGCTTCTGACTGTCTGCGAACGCGACCAGGTAGTCGGATTCGCCGTAGACTTCAACGTCGACAAAGAACGCCTTTTCCCCCTAGACCCGAGTCAGAAAACCTCAGGAACGAGTGAATGCGGATGCGGTGGCAAAGAACCAAAGTCGCCAACTCGGCATCAAGGTAGCAAATATAATCACGCCATTCCTGCTCCGCCATCAGGAAAACCCGTCGATGGACATCGTATGCGGGTATTCTTTCCTGTTCTCCCAACAATGATAGTTGGCTACGTAGCTCATCAGTGAAGTCGTCCGCTCCTTGCACGAAGATCCATCGGGATCTTTTCTTCACATGATCGAAGCGTTGGTAGATTGCCACCTGGCGGATGGAGAACGGACAGCCGCTCTTCCGCCCGTGCCGGGGCGGGATAGCGGAGTAGGTAGCATAATTCTACGATGGCCCAGATAAGTTTCATAAGGAATGACACACACTGGATGGGCATAAATGTTACGAACCATGAGCGATCTGATCTGCTGGGCCTTCGTTGTCGGAAAGATGAACCCTTCTGTCGCAGGCAGCAAAGTGCTCATCACGGTCCGAGGTCTTGAAAGCAAACGAGGAAACATGATCACCGAGTGGCGGAAAAACATTACAACTGTCCTGAATACTCGCGAAAGTATCTTCGGTAACCAGGAGGCGGCCCCACGAATACTCTTGCCGTAGAAATCTGTGTTGTGAGAAGTGTCTGGATGATGCTGTCCCAATGTCTTGCAACATGTCTCCAAGACTTCCATCTCGAGCTTTTCGGCATCAGTGGATCTGCCCTGCGCATAGTACGTTGCTGCTAGATTGGAAATGTCGCTCAGGGCTGCGTCCCAGTATCGCCTCTCTCCTGTCCACGATGGATCTCTCGAGCTTCTCTGCATCTTGATATCTTCCTTGCTCGTGATATACTGATGCCAAATTCCCACTCCAGATCATTGGCCCAAGACCGTCTAGACCCAGATCTTTCCGATCAGCTTCGATGCATTGAAGATACAGTTTCTCCGCCTCTTGCCATAATCCCTGGTCAGACAATATCCCAGCTAGGTTTGAACACCGCGTCAAAGTTCGTGGATGGTTGGACCCATATGTCGCTATGCTTGTGTTTAGAACTTGTGCAGCCACCGCCTTAGCTTCCTGCCACGGTCCCTGTGCTTGAAACCGGGTTGCAAGATTCGCAAGAGAATCCTGGGTCCTTGTATGCTTTACACCAAAGTTCTTAGACAGGATATCAAACTGCCGCCGCCGTAACTCTTCTGCCTCATTCCATTTTCCTTGGGTTTGGAGAGCCATGGCAAGCTTTCCCATGTTTTCCAGTGTCACGACATGGTCTGTGCCAAGCAATTTTGATTGAATTTTTACCAGTTCTGCGAACCACTCTTCAGCTAGGTGCAATTTGCCCTGTTCCATATAGACGGCTGCCAGAGATCCAAGCATTTCTAGTCTCTCCAGATGCTCCGCTGGCAAGTGTTTTGATTGGTTGACAAGTATATCGGATAGCAGTTCTTCAGCCTCTCTATACCTGGCTTGCTGGTAGTAGATATCCGCGAGGTAAATCATCATGCTACGAAGGTGGGCTGTTTCCAAGTCTAGTCCACACACTGATTGCATAGCCTGCATGAGAAAATCCTCGGCTTCACTCCACCGTCCCATATCGCTTGCTATACGCGCCATCTGTTGTTTCACGAGTGATGTAAGATAGTTCGACGTACCTATTGCATAACATAGATCAGCCACTTCTCTACGACACACAATTTCTGCTTCGGCCAACGCTCTTTGCTGCCGATATTGGTCAATAAAGCTGCTGCTTCGAACCACCCTTTCTGTTATTAGGTCTTGAAGCTTCTCGGAATTGTAGTTCACACTACCCGCGCAGCATTTTGCACGATTGATCTCCTTGTCAAGCATCTCTTGAGACTGCATGCTTGCTCTAAGGTATGAAGACGCTTTCTCTCGATCCATGGGTGTACCAAAGCCTAATGTATAGCAGAGAGCGAGTTGAAACGCATCATTTTGATGATCGTATGGATTGGAGCGTGTATCATATGCTCGCGTTTCAAAATTTTCTCGAATCTTAGTCCTAACTCGGAAGTCGGTACCGTACAGTTCCGTTACAGATGTCGCCAACTACATCCAAGATTACTCTGATGAACAGCTGATGGTACTGTGATAGACATACCTCAAATTTTTCAGATACTTCAGGTGTCTCGATTTTGTCTTCTTGGGGTAGCGCGACAGGCTCACTGAGTGCCATAAGCGTGGAATAAATGACTACATGTGTAGATAACCTTGTAGATTCTAGAAGTTTCGACAGGAATGAGAACGTTCGACGCTTTGCTGGATCGTGCTCTAGGCTTGAGTGAAGCGCTCGCCTCAAAGTTTCCGATTGGGTTGTTTTTCTCTCAACAACTCGTCGACAATCGCAGGCGTTCTCGCACAAATATGATCAGGAATAGATTCCTGCTCATCAAAAGCGAAGAGCCATAAGCAGAGCAGACCAAAAGAGTATACATCCATCTTTTCCGCGTCCAGATATTGGAAACCTCGATGATGCCATTCAGGAGCGGTCCATCCGTAAGATCTCGGCATGGTGATAGGACGATCCGTGCGCAGGGTCGAGTATCCAAAGTCAATGACTTGGGCGACATATGTTTTCGAGCTGTCTGTTTTCGAAATAAGGATGTTTTCGGGTTTGATGTCTCCATGGATGATGTCTGTAGCCTCCAAGTCAAATTTGCAACGAGAAATAGACTTTTGAAGACTGACTGCTTTCATGCATGTCCCGAATAGCCGGCGATATATCAACGCAGATCTTCAACCTTTGAGCAAATGTTATGCTTTTCCCTTGATCTGATCTGATAAATTCTTTCAAGTTCCCCATTGGTGCTTTCTCAAAGACGAGGACTGGCCAAATCCCGCCTTCAGGCAGCACATCCCAACATATGCCGTAGAGTCCAACGATGTTTGGGTCTCTTGATTGAAGAATGTCCTAAGACAGAAATCTCCGATATAAGTGCCCTGAAAGTGATTTCCTCGCCCAACTTGCTTGTTGGGGGCTCATAACGCTTGAAAGCAAAGAATTGTCGACGCCGTATCAGTGAGTGTCGTATTGTGGCGGTCCCGCCTTGTCCCGCTGTGTCTAAGCCTGGACTCCAAGTGAGCGATAGGAGATCAATGTGATTTTTTTGAGCAATTGCCAGAAAAGTGATAAGATCATAACGCAATCCTGCCGTAACAGAGGCAGTGGTTGATGTCGCGGACTGACAAGCGTGCCCGGATCTTGAAAAACGCAACGGGACGTGTTGGTCATCGAAGGTAGTCGGAACTAAAGCTTCAGTGTGTTTCGACATCATGAACGAGGAAGGCAAAGTTGAGGGATAGTTTTGCGAGGAATTTATAGTATCAGTAGGGGAACTCCCCCCACCAAACCCCCCCCCCCCCCGGGCGACCCCTTCCACCCCACTCAGAATACACAAGGCTACGAGCATGCCAAAAGTGGGGGACAAGACGGGGATGATTTCATTTAGCCGATTGGAAGAAGGATTTGATACAAAACACGGTATTCTTTGGTACCTACTTAAAGACGATAATGTAGGGTAGATTTTCAACCATGCTCGATAATTCTGAATCCCTAAGGGTATGATTCGGTACTATATCTACCTGCTGAGGTATTTTAGATAGTTAATGTGTAATAGATTAAGATGAATCTGTACATGTATCACCTTGTGCGGTGGTAAGTCACACCCTACCCCGGGGGGTGCGCTATAGATGACAAAGGTTAATAACCTCGGCTCAGCCCTATGAACGAGACCAAGGGACCTCAAACGTGAGAAGCCACCTTCAGCTTCTAACCACAACACCACTCCATGATTATGGCAAGATGAAACCCCGATTGATCTGGCTGGCAGCTGCCAGTCTAACACTCGCTAGCCCTCATGTTTTCAGTGTCACTGACGATTTGCTTGCATACCCACAGGTCAGGCGCTGCAAAAGTAACAAGAAGTTCTGTTCATGTTTGCTGACTAGCTATATCCAGTACGAAGTCATCTTCTCCGACACCTTCATCTCAGACAAAGAAGCGGAGTCGCGAATAGCAGAAGCGGCCTCTCGATCCTCCTCCACAGCCCAAATCACCTCCGCCAACTCGGAAGATGCCACCACCCAACCCGCCGCCGAGCTCTCCCAAAGAATGTCCGATCCGAACCCCCCAGAGCCAGACTCGGCTCGGCCCTCTGATACATACGAACGTATGATACTTCACGATAAACCCTACCTCTGCTCCATACCGTCGGTTCCCCCTCCCTCTACGAATGCCACCACCCACGCCCGTGCCGCCTCCGAAGAGACCGCTGAGCTTGCGCGCGCCACGGATCGTGGTTACGACCTCCTACGCTCTATGTCTGGTAGCTGTCTCTACTTCATCAGCGGATGGTGGAGCTACTCGTTTTGCTATAACACGCATGTGAAACAATTCCACCAATTACCGCCGGGGAAAGGGACACCGATATTCCCCCCAGTGGAAGATCCTGGCACTCCGAGTTATGTGCTAGGCAGGTTCGGAGAGGTCAAGAACAGGTTTGAGGATAACGATGGGGTTGATGGCGGAAGGAATGCTGGTCTACCTCCGCAAGAAGGGGAGGAGGGAATGACGACCGAGATTCAAGCAAAGGGGACGAGCTCCTCGAGATACCTAAGTCAGAAGTTATCAGGAGGCACTACCTGCGACCTAACAGGATCCCCTCGGCGTGTGGAAATACAATTCCACTGCCATCCACAGAGCGCGGACCGCATTGGCTGGATCAAAGAGGTGTCTACGTGTAGTTACCTGATGGTTGTGTACACGCCGAGGCTGTGCAACGATGTGGCGTTCCTGCCGCCGAGGGAGGAGAAAGCGGAGGGCATCGTCTGTCGTGAAGTGGTCAAGGAGGAAGACGTCTCGGAGTGGGAACATAGGAAGAGAGGAGAAGCGGAGCGGAAATTGGTCGGCGAGACCGCCGCAACGGTTGAAGGCGGCGGCAGACCCATCGTCGGCGGCATCGAAGTGGGCGGCATGAAGCTCGTCGGCCGCGAGGGCAAACGACTCGAACCGCCCCAGAACATCCAACCGGGGAGCCACGGCCACGGCATGCACGGCAACAGCCAAGACAAAATGAACGTCATGGAACTCATCAGCCAAGAACCGCAGGAGAAAGGCGGCAGGATCAAGAAACTGAGCGACAAAGATCTGAAGAAGTTGGGGCTGGACCCGAGCGTGGTGGATGCGGCGAGGAGGGAGCTGGAGGACGTGGCGCAGGGGAAGGGCTGGCGCTTGGAGGTCTTCGAGGTGGATGGCGAGAGGGAGTTGAGGGGCGTGGTGGATAGTGACGACGATGAGGATGGGGACGATATGGAGGGCTACGAGGACGGAGAGGACGGCGAATATGGCAGTCAGGAGGAATACAAAGATGAACTGTAGTCTGTATGTAACATACCAGGGCGCTCGAGGTTTCAATGGTGCTTTTGAGGGTTTAGGTTTGAGGGTTTGGGTCCGTTGTATTGTATTTATGTATTACTGGGAATCGACCATACCAGTATCTGAATGCCCGCTTCCGGCATCTTTCAAGGTCTGATTTGAAAAATGTAGGGATACTACGAGGCGCGGGTCCCCCATGTTTCCAATCCCAGCCCAGGTTCGCTCTCTCTAACAGGAAGGCCGTATGGCTGAAAAGCGATCCGCGATCCACCATGCCACATAAACCAACAAGCTACGGAGCGTTGAGCCGAGTCTGTCTTCATACACACGCAGTACGAATACCGAACGCAGAAAGAAACCCACCTCGTTTCTCCAACCTCTCCCCTCTTAAGTCAGTCGGAATATGTATGCAGAACCCACCCGAACGTCGCAAAGCCCACTCCACTCCACTCCACTCCACTCCGCTAGAAACCCCGACCCGCGCTATCGACGGAAGTGTTCCTGTCCATACCTCTCTTCTCTGGTCATGTCCCGAGATCTCGCTTCTATGATCCTCCGCCGGAGACATTCTTGTCGGTGATATGTATCGCCCAGCTCGTAAGAAGCAAGAGCAACAGAAGATCGAAATGTTCAGCAATGAAGATAAGTATTTGAGCTAGAATCTTTCGACGGAAAGCCTGCAACTGTGAACGTTGCAAGGCGGATGCTGCAGAAAATTCCATATGAATAAATGTAAAGGGCGAGCCCAGTGATACGAGCAGAGCTTGTTTACCCGAAGAATCATTCTGTGAGTTCGTGATTGGCCAGAAAGAAAGCAAAACTTATCACTTATGTCCCAACGAAACAGTAACACTTGTTTTTGAAAGGAGAACAATTTGGAAGGCTAGTAGCCTCGCTTGCGGGGAGGTCTCAACCTCCACCGTAAGTTAAATTGTCATGATGGAGCGGCAAACCAATCCGTTCGCTCTTGTGCTATACCAGGCAGAGTTTAACACACAAATGTTGTCCTCTGAGTACGATATAAAGACGGCAATCATTCTATGCTAAGATGTGACTAGAATCTATACATTTCCCCGTAAGACCTTTTCAATGAACGCTCTATCAATGATGTTGCCTAACGAGCGCATTCACTCTTCATGCCGCACAACAATCGCAACAAGATCCACTGCTCATATCCTTTCCTCCCACCATTCTTGAAGATCTAGCACTGCTGTCCTTGATGACCGTAGAAATCGACTTCTACCTCCTCGAAGCCGTTCTCAGTCGAGAATGTTGCAAACATAAGCGGAGACCCATGGTCATAGCTGACGCTTGTCCCGACAAGAGCGTTGGCAGCGGCCTGGATGGCCCTCGATTGATCCGCCGAGAGTTTTGTCGCCGTGCGCCAGCTGACAAACCCTGTCATGAGGCCGCCGCCATAGCCTTGTCCGCATACACTCCCGGCAACACTTATACATGCGTCTGCTTGGGTGTAATGAAGGTTGATGATACAATCAGCGACAGTGGCGTCAAAATCGTAAAACATCGAGGTGCCAGGAGTGTAGCAGGCGTTGAAAAGGAGGCCGTCCGTCGTTTTTCCGGCGATCAGTCTGCAGGTAGAAAGTTCGTTGTCGCAGCACGTTGGCGGAGTCCCACCCAAAACCTTTTCAAGCTCCGAACCCGCAATGTTCTTGACAGTGCCCTCGAGGATGTCCTCAAGCAGCTGACCGATCCATGCCCCGCCCCTCTTACCCATAGATATCTCAGTTGTAGGGTGGGCGCTTAGTGGACCTGGCAGGGAAGATCCAGCCAACCCAAGCAGCAGAAGCCTATTACGCGGAGTGTGTCTTAGCCAACTGAGGGGTGCTATAGAAGTAAAGAAACATACCCAAGCGGTAGCATGATGATATTCGAACGTGCAACAAATCTCTTGGCGTCTAACCGCACAGTCAGAGGAGAAGGCAGGTCTTGGTTGAGAAGAAGCTAGAGGAAGGATGTTGACGTTGGCGGGTCTCGCGAGAATATCTTTAGTGAAATATAAAAGTCTTTGGGAGAAGAGAACATGCTGATGAGGTTGAGATGGGGGTTTTTATATCCGTGAGAGCCCAGCATCAGTAGGTCTGTTAAGCTGCGCCATGTATTCTTGTATCAGCTTCTTTACCATATATTCAGCTGATGTAGCACTCCTGCATACATCAATCATGCGCCGTATTACGCCGAGTATATGCTGCGTAGAATCTGAACATTCCCGGAGCATTTCAACCATGGGAAGCAGCAGTCCAGGGCGCAGCTCACAGCCGTGAACAGAAATGTTTCAGGGGCGTTCAATTTGACTCAGATCAACACAGGATCTTATACTAGTACCTGAACCTCATCTAACATAAGCGCAGCGACGGACGGCGCGTGATCTTTGGGAATCCTAGTAAACAGTGTCTTAAATTATGAATTGGAGAAGAATTGTGCGTCGAATCACGCAAAACAAGAATGGAAAGTCGGTTCAAACCCTCCCCCCCAACTCCCACACCCCCCATCGGAACTGTATCTTTGCTACCAGATAATCAGATAATCCACACATCCTTATCTATTAATAAAGCGGACCAATCCTTTTCCCACGCCATGGCTATAGGAGAATAGCAACTTTAGCCTGCGTTCGATGAGTTCTCCCCTCGCGTGTTGGAGTAAAGTACGATGTACTCGATGCACAGACTGCCGGATTGCATATTCGCTCTCAGCCGCACTCCTTCCAAAGCACGCGCCGCGGAGAAGAGGAGTCCGGCGTCTATCTGCGACGAGCTGAAGTTCCACAGCGAGGCTGGAAGTGCATCTAATCCGTTTCGCAGGTTGCAGAGAAGGAAACTCCACTTCTTTCAATTTGCTATCTTACCGCGTCGTAGGGCAGTAATTCAAACCCACTCATACACTACCCGCGAACAACCCGGATAGCGCACCGGGTATAACCGTATCGAAGAAAAGGGTTTGATAAGTTTAAAATCTCAAGAATTATATGAAACTTCAAGCCGTGCTAATAAATTAGATAATAATATGCTTTATTATGTACTATGGATATACAAAGAGTGCGATTATCCTATCAACTCGTTCTAAAAAGCTTCGATTTCAAAGTTTGTTACGCTTGACATCTTACTCTGTTCTTTCTGATTTTCTAATATTGCGCACTGTGGATACCAATGTCCTGAGAAAAGTTTAATGAACTTGGTCAATGTAGATGCTGATGGAGGGGCTCTCACCACGATCAGGCAACTCTGTGCACAAACGCTTAACGACCTCTCTACTCATTATCATTTTCTTTTATTCCCTGAATCACAACCCCTAAGTATCCGCCTCTCTTTCTTTGAAGATGAACGTATTGACTCCAAGGTCAACTGTAGCCTCCTTCCAGTTGTATCCATATATAGTAATCTTACGCAAACCCCTTTAAATGACAATGATATGAAAAGGATGCGTCACGAAACCTCCCTGCCACTTTTTCAAAGCCCTATACAACGTTTCCAGGTCTTGATCGCTGTCAATAAGGGCAACACGGCTACCTGACGTTGAAAGGGCGAAGCAACGACCGAGGACATTGCCAACATGAGGGCGGACCACAAGCCCAGTCGCTGATATGTTTCGTAAATCGCCTTCGCCAAACACGATAGAGCATTCTGCTTGATTCGCATCCTTGAGCGGCAAGCCTGGGAATGTCTTGAAGTCCTCAAATCTGTATTCAATGGCTTGAGACAGCTGTTTCACAAATGAGCCTGGCGAGACTAGCAGGCGACCAGACTTGCAAGAAGCCTGATACCAGAAAGAAAGGTGAATCGATTGATCCACGACCGCTTGGAGATGCAGATCATCAGTCGTCGTGTCCATCGTGAGGGCGGTGGAGACGGTTGATGGAAAAGCCACGTCATAAGCGGCATATCCAGCCGTGGCAGCGATATCAGTGTTCACCTCGTCGAATATACGGTCGTGAAGGCGGTTTCCCACCTGTATCGATCCTGCACCTACGTGTATCATTGATGCCTTTTCGTACCGATCCGAAAGACATTGAACAGTGTCCATAAAGCAATATATCATTCCATCACTCATGGCCGAAGGCGACGAAGCCAACTGTATGCGTGGTTTTTGTGATGAGAAAAGTGTAATGTAGCTGGAAAGCTGAGAGTTGAGGCTTCGTTCCGTCAAACCATCTGCTGAGAGTAGACGCTGAAGATTACTCAAATCGCTTTTCCTCGCGCCTTGAGTGGGATTTGACTTATAGGCATCTAAATCCAGTACACCGGTACTGAACTTAGTCAAATGTTCGTACAGCCTCAACAATCCAACGCGTGTTGGCGAGAGGCTTCCATGGAGCCTAAGACGACCAAATAGAAACGACAAATGGAGCAATAGATCCGCAAGTCGCCCTAGACAATACGACTTATTCTTCGACGTAAGATCCGTAGGTTTCCCTAGAGAAAACGCTTCTTTCTCCAAAGTTACACACTTCTTGCAAGTACATCGGCTTCGGATGGCGGCTTTGGCCGTACTGTACATCTGCGCTATCTCTTGTCGATCAGGAGAAACATTATCGAAGTGGCGTGCGGCCTGCAGTAACTTCACTTCATTCAGGCGAAGCTCTGGGATCCACGAGAAAGCACAGCGCAAAAAGTCCGTTGTATCTTGATAGCGACATTTCTCCGCAGTAAACGAGACGAAGGCTACAGCCCCAGCGACATACAGCCGCACAAAAAAGTCATCTATCTTTTCGCCTGACAGATAATCAACCCCAGGCAACCAGAACTGAGGCTGTGGGCATAACAGGGCCACGATCTTCCCACCGAATGTCTCTTGAAGCATTGTCCTAAACTCTACTCGGCCACCGAGGTAAGAATCACCAACGACAGGATCATGAAAAGACTGCCGAATGAAATCACTCCCATGTCTTATGTAGAAGACTCGGCCGACGCAGCTAAGGCCCTCCGACGGGAGAGCACTTGCGAAATCAACACTGATCTGAGCGCTACCTTCTCGGGTATCAAAATTCGAGAACACGAGAGATCCGTCTTGCAAGCGCATAGTAACATTCAGGCCGAGTACGTAGTCAGCGAAAGCCGCAATCCAGCAGCAAGTAGGCCCCCCTCTGACTCGAATTTCTCGAGTGTCACCGGATACAACACTGCCCACAGCAAGAATGACTTCGGCTAAGTCCTTTGGATGACCTGGATAAATCATTGTCTCCGGGCTTTGAGTATATCCACCCAGTTTGAGCATTTGATGAAGGCGAAGCCCGAACGTCGAACCAGCAAACACGCTCGAGCTCGCTTTGATCAGTGCTTCCCACTGACTGAAAGAGGGCGAAATATCCTGGGGGCTTCCGCACAGCCGGGCTATTTCGTAGATGATGAGAGCAGACGTCGACCGATTATGTCCCTCATTCAAAGCAGCACAGAGTGCTACCAGCGAGCAGCCTTGCGACGTCTGGACAAGAGTCCTTAGTACGTGCCGAACACCCACTCCAAACCATACGACGTCTCCAAAACTCGAACAAGCTTGCAGCTTCGCCATGGCTTGCTTCAGGACATTTTCTCCGTGCACGCCCAGTGGTATTCTCGAGCAAATTGCCTGGCCAATTGCTACTGTCAAGGGTTCAATGCCAGCTGAGGAGAGCCGCCCTAGTATTGCGACAGAGGCTGTGAATGTGGTTTGACCAAGAGCAACCCAGTCTACGGCTCCTTGTTGGACGAATCCAGAGCTATTACTGCCCTGCGCTTGAGCCGTAGGTACGAGCTCACGCGAATTATTGCCATCAGGCATGCGGGCGGTAAGCAGCAAGCCAGCAAGCCGGATATGCTCGGCAAGCTTGAGCTCTATGTTTTTCTTTTAGAGAGTAAAATATGTTTGCATGGACTCACCCCGGACCGAGGCAAGGAGCGTGCAGCATCCGATGAGATTAGCATCCGATAGAGTTCTCGGCAGAGATATGCCGACAAACATGTGCCGCCGACGCCACATCTAGACTTTCTACTTCACGTGCTTACGAGCATGTTGGTCATCCATGACAAACAGCTTAATCGCTGCTTCAAGATGTTTGCCCACTCGACCTTTTTCGTATGTATCAACTGCCTTTCCATCATTGGCCAATGAATGTGTTCATAAGCTTGCGAGCATACAGCCTAAGCATTCCCTAATTCCTTACTTATCTCTTTGACTCTTTGTCCGCCTGTGATTGAGTCTAAAGAGAAGCTTCTAGCATTTCTCTCCACCGACTCCTCCCCTATAAAGCTCTCTGTCTCCCCTCGAGCTCATGAAGTTGCTCTTCTCACATTTCATCATCAGCGTCGTAGCGATCTTATTCTATAGCAGCAGCTCCCTCTGGTCTCAATTGACCAGTCTCCTACCTCAGACCCCGCTTGCATACTTCCTGTCTACCATCCCGAACCCTTCGATCGGACCTTCAACAAGAGCATCCTCCAACTCCACATCCTTCTTCTTCGGGCTACCGCTCGTTCCACCTACATTCTTCGCTCCGAACAAACCTACAAACATGACGGTAGCACGCGCGATACGCCAGGCCTTTCTGGCCATCGAGCAGTCGGAAGGAGCTGGAGCTCGCGTTCGACGATCGATCGGAACACCGAAGCTCCGGAATTTCTCTCCATTCCTCATGCTCGATCATTTCTCCATTGCACCAGGTGCCGGTTTCCCAGATCATCCTCATCGCGGACAGGAGACCATTACATATTTGCTCAAAGGAGCGGTGGATCATGAGGATTTTGCCGGAAACGCAGGCACCATTGAAGCAGGGGACCTCCAATTCATGACAGCAGGACGGGGTATAATGCACGCCGAAATGCCGAGGCAGAACCCGGACGGGAGCGCGAACGTGGGAATGCAACTGTGGGTCGACCTACCCGAGAAACTGAAGGCATGCGAGCCTCGATATCGCGACCTCAGAGCAGCCGAGATCCCTACCATCAAGGTTGACGACGGGAACGTCACCATTAAAATCATCTCGGGCCAATCCCACGGCACAGATAGTGTCCAAGAACTCGCCTACACCCCGGTGTGGATCTTCGATATCACAATCGCTCCAGGCGGAAAGATCACCCAGCCCCTCCCGGTCGGCTGGAACGCTTTCGCCTACACGCTCGCCGGCTCCACCGCATTCGGCGTCGGCAAAGACCAGACGACGGTCGGCCAATACCACAATGTTGTTTTCGAGCAGGCTGGCGACTCCGTGTCCGCAGAGGTTGCGACGGATGCGAAGGAGAACGGGCAGTTCATACTGGTTGCGGGACTGCCTCTGGATCAGAAGGTTGTGCAGTACGGGCCGTTCGTCCTGAATACGCAGGAAGAGGTTTACCAGGCCATGCTTGACTATCAGAGTCATCAGAATGGCTTCGAGAGGGCAAAGGGTTGGCAGAGCGAGATCGGGAAGAGCATGGTTCACTGAGAGGCTCGACGATAGACCACGAGCCGGAGATGGAGGGATCCTGGGTTGAACTTCCGATGGAGCTTGGGAATGTGTATATAGACTCATAACGACCTTGAATGGCAAAGTTTCCACCAATGACTTTTCCCCCCACTGCCAAGTACCAATGCACCCACAACGATTTTACTCCCCATGCTCCGAACCCCATTGCCACAGCACGTTCCCCTGCAGCTCGTCCCTCCCCCCTTCCCCCAACCCCAGGTCAATGCACCAGCACCACCGGCTTCCCCATCTCCCACGCATCCAGCGCCTCCTTAATATTCGTCCAATACCTCAACCTTACCGCCTCCCTCCTCGCCCCCTCCACATCGTCCCGCTTAAATGCCTCCCCGAGCACCCTCTCGCTCTCCCTCACACGCCCCTCATTCCCGACCTTCATCCCCTCCAGCTCGGCCTCCTGCCCCGCCGCTTCGATCGCCTCCCGCACCTCCAGCACCTCCGCCAGCAACTCCGCCTCCTCCGCGTTACCGTCTCCGCCCATCTTCGCCCCTTCGTCCCCGGCGACGTCGACGCCGCGGGCGGCGAGCAGGTACTGCGCGCGCAGCAGCGGGCTCGACAGCGTGCGGTAGGCGTCGTTGATCAGCGCCGAGGTCCCCTCCGCGCGGGCTTTGTCCGGGCCCGCGTGCCGGTCTGGGTGCGCGCGGGACTGCAGCTGGAGGAACTCGCGCCGGAGGAGGCGAGGGTCGAGGGCGAAGGGCCCGCGGGGGGGCGCGCCGTGGGGGAGGGTCTGGGGGAAGAGGGCGTAGTGGGGGAGCGGAGGGGCGGAGGGAGGAGGGTGAGAGGTGGAGGCGGAGCGGTAGGGGGGTTGGTGGGGTGGTGGGACGGTTGTTGCTTGCGCTGAAGGCGGGCGCGGATGGTGGGTGGAGGTGTGAGGGGTAGGGGTCGTGGATATGTAGCGGTGGAAGCGGAGGAAGAATCGTTGTCGGTTGAGGAGGAGGGGAGGGGACGGTTTGGACATGGTTTGCTGTTGTTATCTTCTTTTGCGTCGGTGAGCAGTGAAATAATCGGACGGTACAATGTGCTCCGCTTTAACCTGGTACTTCACCGCTCGAATAATCGGTAAGTTTCGATAAGTACTCTACTTTCAGAACCTCGGTGTTCTAATTAATACTATATATACAATATTTGAGTTCTGTACGGAGTAAAGGAAATTGTATGGCGAACAAGAACCTCCCAGTATTTTCATTCTCCGCATCACCTTTTACAATCGTAATTATTATGATACGAGATAGAGTATTCCAAGGATATGTTGTGGAAAAATACCACTAATTTTGATACAAATGTAATTACAAAACTGTAAAGCTGCGTTTTCTACAAGGAACCCGGGCTTTACAGTGAGCGAGTACTCTTTTCTTCTGCGGCATCAACTTATTGAATGATAGCTCAGTGACCGGTTTCTCAACATTTAATTAACTGAAAGTGGCGCTGGAGCTTGTTTGTCCGTTAAGAGCGTAGCATGCATAGCTCCATCTACTACTCTATGTCAGCTGTATCGGACTGGTACTTCTGAAAAACAATAGCCAAGAAACAAAACCTTTCAAACATCGTTCAAGCTCTAGAGCTTGGTCAACTCCTTGTACCAGGCTGCATGGACACTGCTGAGAGTGAACGAAGTAAAATAGAGACCCATCGTCCCAAAATGCTAATGCTGAACTACTCGACTACTCGAAGACGGACTATTAATATCTACACGTGCTGAGCGCAATTCCCTTTCATTAGTCCAACCCTGCGGATTCCCTCTGTCTTCCACAAGCGTCACTGAATAAAGGCGGCCTCGTTCTTAAAAACCAAAGGGATTAGAAGGTGCTACAACACCGGTTAGTCCTGACACTTTAATAGGATTATGAACTACTCACTGGCTGAGGCCAGGTTCGCCCTCCCTGTCCGTTGAGGCACCAGTTTGTTCGCTGCTGGGGTCCCAAATCTAACGGGCGGCGCCGGGCCAGTCTTTTGCGGCAGCAGCGGAGCGGCGGCAGGCTGCGAAGGCATCGGTGGCACTGTAGGCATTGCCGGAGGCGCTTGGCCGAAGCTAGGCCCGGGAAACCCATTGACACCTGTTTGTTGAGGCTGCAATGCCGGTGGTAGTAAAGAATTGATACCAGTCTGCTGAACTTGGAGAGAAGGCTGAAACTGGGCTTGATATCCAGTGTTCTGCGGTTGCAATGGCTGAAATCCTCCGGTTTGCTGCTGGCCTCGAGGGTCGGCGAACGGACTTCCAGTCTGCTGGCCGTTAATGTACGGATTTTGCATTCCTTGTAGCTCCGGCGGCCGAGGTACCATTTGGTATTGTTGTCCGATCCCAGTCTGCTGGGGCAGTATGCCGTTACCAAACTGATTAAAACCTGGATTCTGCTGTCCAAAGCCTGTCAACTGTGGTTGTATTTGCTGCTGGCCAAACTGCTGTTGACCAAGCTGCTGTTGACCAAGCGGCTGCTGCTGCTGCTGCTGCTGCTGCTGTTGCTGAATGAAATGCTGTTGCTGTAGCCTTTGCTGATTCAGATCATTAAGGCTTTGACCCGGCGGTGCG
>NKYR01000131.1:64636-101080 GCA_003184365.1 Evernia prunastri
CTGTCAACTGTGGTTGTATTTGCTGCTGGCCAAACTGCTGTTGACCAAGCTGCTGTTGACCAAGCGGCTGCTGCTGCTGCTGCTGCTGCTGTTGCTGAATGAAATGCTGTTGCTGTAGCCTTTGCTGATTCAGATCATTAAGGCTTTGACCCGGCGGTGCGATCTGGTTTCCAAAATGGCTTTGCGGTTGAAAGCCTGTCAGCTGTGGTTGCAAAGGAGGCGGGCCGAAGCTACTTGTTTGTGGCTGGGTTTGTGGTGCTGACAGAGGTCTGGCAGGTGGCGGCGGCATTATTGACCCTTGCTGCGTGCTCTGAGGTGCTTGCGGCCTCTGTCGTGGCGGCCCAGTCTGCTGCGGTTGCTGATTTTGAAAGCTTTGTTGGAGACCAAACCCCTGAGGCTGCTGCATGGGAGCTGTGTTCTGCTGCTGCAAATGCAAACCCGTAGGTTGCTGTCCCAGCTGCGAAAAGAATTGTGGATTTGCTCCAGTAGGCTGTTGCTGCACGGGATGGGGGGGAGGAGCCTGTGCAGGTAGTTGGGTTTGCGTGGACTGGGGCTGCAAAGGTTTCTGGACTGAAACATTTTGGGCTGGTGTGGGTTGCAGAGGTGGTGATAACAAAGAAAGATCTAATAACGACCCCGTCAATGTAGGCTGCTGTGGAGGGGCACTCGCCGCTGGTGTAGGCGCTGCTGCGGGTTGCTGGCTGTTTTGTTGTATGGGTGTCTTGGAGGGCTTGACGTCCCATGCATCGTCGTCAAAACCGCGAGTATCTTTCGTTGGTGGTGGCGGCGCTGTTTCCAAGGGTGTCGAAACTGCCTCTGGTCTAGGCTTTGTTTTCTCTTCATCATTCTCTTTTTGTCTAAACGTATTAGCATCAACCACGTCGTTGCTTTGAACGGTTGGGGCCGGGCGTCCTTTCCGGGTATTGTTTCTGAGAGCGCCGCCAGGCCCAGAAAATAGGCCTCCCGCCTCACCTTCTGGGGCTTGGCCACCTTCTTCCATGTCAATTTTGCAGCTACAGCGCATCGTGTAGAAAGACCTATGGGAAACGTACCCGTACGACCAAATTTGGTGTCCAAATACTTCATCACCCGAAGAATATCTCCTTCCTTAAGACCAAGTGTCCGCAGCACAGACGGCGTGATCTCTCCAAGAACATTCTCGTCCATCGAATCCTTGTTGAAGTTAAAGGCGTACCTCTCGCACTGATAAGGGCTAACGCCAGCTTTCAGGAAGAAGTCGAACCAGTCATATTCAGGTCCATCGGGCTTCGATTTGGACGGCTCAACCGTTGCTCCCGGTTTCGCTGCGTTTGCTGTAGACTCCGATTTCCTGCGATCATTGCCCTTTGCGGTCTGCGTGCTCCTGCGTTTAATATCGGAAAGTGGCTTGTCATCATCTAAAGATACACCAGTCACCTTCTCGACATATTCGAGATCTTCAATAGCCATTTTGACGACAGGAACTGCAATTTTGACCCCATTAAGCTTGTGCAGGTGTATCTTTCCATCCTTCAAGCCAATGAATTGCGCTTCAACTTTGAAAGTACCAGATCGATCAGTCCAGGTCCGCGTCTTCGCCATGTCGGGCTTAGACTTCGATCCTGAGGAAGACTTTCCCTGCTTACTTTCCTTCTTGCTCCGCTCGGCAGCTTTTGCGTCACTTTTCGAACCCTTCACAGCTTCCTTGACCGCTTTCTCTTCATCCAATCTGTTCTGCTCCACGATAGACTTGCCAGCATTGATCCCAGAACTAGTCCGTGGTGGAGCGACTATTCCCGTCACCTCCACGTAAGTACTCGGTACCACGCCTTCCTTTCCATTCTTCAGCCTCCGAACCATCCACCATTCCTCACTCTTTGTATCATCAACGACGATTACTTCATCACCTACCGCAACTGTAACTTCATCCTCTCCTTGGGCCATAAAGTCGTACAGTACATGGCCTTTCTTCTGTCCGCCTCCAGATCCCGCACTGGCTTGGATGACCTCCCGAAGACCTTCCGCCCTAGCAGCACCTGCTATTTCTCCTAGGCCCCTAGTGATCTCTTGAGCTGTGTCTTTCGCACCGGCATGGAAATCAATGCTCTTGCTCGGTCGCACTAATTCCATAAAGACGTGTTTACCCTCGATAGAGTAATGGGTAAGCTTTTCCGCGGTCCATTCCTGCTGAGGCCCGTCCCGTGATCTCTCAGGAGCAATCATAATGACGCCCGTAGCCAAATTCAATCCCAGCGTGGTCGGCATCTTCTTGTTCTTGCCAATAGCCGACACCATCTCGTTAATGTTGTAAAGATGAAATCCACCATTCTTGACCTGCGGTTGATCCTCGTCGTAGCTTCGGCTCACGGCTCGGTTAAAGGGCGGCGAGGCTGCAAGGCCTGGAGAGTCTGGGGTTCTAGGGGAAGCGTACTGTGCCGGGGGTGGCGAGAGTTGTTGTGAAGGAGGGCGTTGAGGTAAAGACGGCGCGGGAGGCTCTTCATCTGAATCCTCGGGGGTGAACTGCGGTCTTCGAGGTGGCAGACTTATGTTGGCGGGTGGCAAGTCCGTAGAAGACGATTTCTGGTGCATGATACCTGCCATGGCGGCTGCTGGGCCAGTACGAGCTGTTGTGATTGGACTCGATGGCTTTTCTGGCGTTACTTCTCTCTCCGAAGTCTTGGGTGACATTGCTGCCTCTGGTGACCTTTGCTCTGCTTTGCCAATGATATCGATGTAGTTGGAAGGCGCGAAGCCATATTCGCCGTCCAGCCCGACAAGGGTCCAGTCTGGGTCAGATGTATCGTAAACAGAGAGTACGGCTTCTTCGGTAAAGGAAAGCTCCTCGTCGGTTTGCCGGCTGTAGTCATATAAGGCTTTGGCATGGTGGGTGGGTTGAGCCTTTGCCACAGCTGTCAGCCAACCTATTCCGAACACCATTTAAGGCGTTCAAAGGCTTCGAATTCGCCTTCGTGGACATTAAGTCCTACAACGTTCAGCAGGCAGTACTGACCTCAGTCACGTAGTTGTTTGGTATCAAGCCCACAGGCTCGTCCTCGTCTTCGCTCGGCGCCCTTTTCTTCGCCTTCCACCAGTCGTCCTCCGAGCTCTTTTCGAGTATATAGACTATATCCCCCTCTTGTATAGCGAGCTCGTTGTCACCTTGGGGGGCATAGTCGTACAGCGCTGTACAAATAGAGATGAAGACCATATTTGCAACGCCCCGGGGGATTGCGATATGGCACGGGGAGGCGTGACCCGTCTTCAAAGCTGGAGCAAGACCATCAATCTGCTTCCTTTTGCTTTCCAAGCTTCAGCGGAGGTCTCGGAAACATTCTGTCTCAAAAGAGGTGTCAATGGACGTGCTAGGAGTCTTAAGCCTGAGCATGAGGTAAGACTAGGCATGTCTATGCTGATTGGACTACGGCATCCCTATTTTGCGTCCTTTCCGTATCAAAATTCTGTCCTTTGCAAAAATTTCATCACCCCCAGAACTGATTCATTTCCAATCACTCTTTTGATCTACATGCATGAGGTAGACGGAATACATCGGCTGACAATGAGAAGAAAAGCTCCCCGTCTTTGGCTAGCACGACTAGCACGATGCCAGGCTGATATAGATGAGTTTCTGCTCTCACCATTCTTATCATCGATCCTTTAAGATTCTATTGTGTATCCTGTAAAATTTACATCTCCAACTGAATTTTTCTACCTACGTCGCAATGGACTTCCACGACCGTCGCAGCGTGGACGATTCATTTGATCTACAACCGGAAGTTCGCCTTCCGGGTGTTGACAGCAATACCCACCGATCTGGCCGCTGGCAATCGGATTTTCCAACCTCAGGGGGTCTCGTGGCGGTTGAGGAACCCTCGGTGTCTACCCCAGGGGCTGGCGCCGATTCAAAACAACAGTCTCAGCTCGAGGAGATGAACCAAGCAACTGCTTCTCCTCCTTCGATAAGTGGACCTTTGCCTACGGACGACTTGGTTGTAATCCGTCGAAGGCGGACGTATACTAAAGATACCCTCGGTAAGACAAGCACACGGCTGTGTAAACTGCGATCGACAACTCAGGCCTAAACTTGGTTCCAATCTGTGCGCTGATGTTGGATACAACAGGTCGACTCCCAAAAGCAAGGATTGTATCTCGTAAGCCGCTCTGAGATAAGAGATGTTGCAGTTGAGTGAGATGAACCGCAGTCCACTTGAGAAGGACGCAGTCGAGGTTGATTCCCCAATAGTGTCGTATTTGTACATGACGTTGGTCGCACATCTTCGGAGGAACCTCCTGGCGGTCATGAACAAATGCCAAATAGCGTTGAGGACTATCTGCCTTTGGCTCGTGTCTGGGTATACCGCTACCGGGTCAGTCTCGGTGACGAAACCCCCTTATCGTCAGCAGCAAACAAGTTTTTGGTGCAGTACTGTGCACAGAGACAAAGAGATAGAAGGGTAATTCCCATTCTCAAAGATCAAAAAAGCTTAAAGTAAGTGGCTGTCAGCTGATCTGCATAGAAGAACAATCCTGGCGTGTCTGACACTGCAGCGCCTAAGCTTTTTTTTCATATGTCTAGACATTGGAGGGAACGTTGTGAAGAAAGTATTCTCACATTCGGTACCAGATTGATGATTAAACATTGACTCTAGAATAGGTACTCCTTGATTGCCTCCAGAGTGGCTCCAACAGCACACGGGAGTCTGTTGCGAGGTCTTGCCAGGGCATTGCCTTATTGGTACTCTTCACAGTCCTCCTGATAAGTTACGGCAGTTGCGTCACCTTCCTGGATATGTGGCTCTATTGAAGGAGCTGAAGATTGTGAATGAGGATTTCTTAAGCCACTTGGCGGAAATGCCCTCCATATTCTGCGTTGTCAACTTGCACAAATTGCCTCTCGTGAGTTAAAGAAAGACAGACAGCACACCTATGCGTCTAACCACTCTACAGGTTCTCAATGCGGGTAGTGCACCTTTCCCTCTTGAAATCAGGCGACAAGGCTGTGATGAATACTTCAGCGTCACGCAAAGCACTCCTTTTAGCATGACTCAACTATACAAGGAGTGTCCGGTATTCCTCACCATTATGACGCACATTCGTGGCTGGGCTCACAGGAGTACTTTACCCACTGCAGTGATGCCACCACGTGGGGAGCAAGTGACCGTTGGTGTAAATCTGCTTAGTGTTGGTCAGTCTGATATAGCACTGTTGTTTTCTGGTGCTGACACAAGCTAGATGGTGGGGGCATTCGAGGCCTAGCAAGTCTTCTTGTAATAGAAAGGATCATGGGAGAAATTGCACGGATCGAGATTTCTGCGGACCCAAGCACGACTCACAGACTTAGAATCCCTGCCGATTATTTTGATCTTGCTAGTGGGACTAGCACTGGAGGGTAAATGGCCTTCTCTCATCGAATTCATTCTGCGTGACGAGTGGACTGACTCTCACGTTACAGGTTAATATGCATAATGCTTTTCCGGTTGGTGAATCTGGCTGCGGATTCAGCATCTTAGAGGCGCAAATCTCTTCACTCACAATATTTTGTATCGTTCGCTAATTCACGAGAAGCGTATGGATGTTCAAAGTGCAATCGCCGAATACCGACGCCTTTCCCCCGAGATTTTCCACCCAAGCGTGACGAAGTACTTGGGCGCAAACATCGCCAAAACAGCCGTTGGAATGCCTTGGTTCAAGGGAAAGAATCTGGAAGCATGTGTCAAAGGGATCGTCAAGGATCGAATGTCATGGGAGGAGAAGGAATTCTTGGGGGCAGATGCTGCTGACGCTCGCCTCATTTCGAACGTTGGGAGCACTCGGGAGAACTCTTGCAAGACGTACGAACCTTTCTGCCTTGGTCTGCCCCGTCACTTACCATTCGCTGCGTCAGATTTCTTTGCGCTTTCAAGAAAGATGGTAATAGCGCAGTTCGCCTTCAAGCTTACCCAGGTTCAGATGGAAATGCGACACCTTTCGCGAAATGTAAGATCTGGGAAGCTGCACGCGCAACGTCTGCAGCACCCTTCTACTTCCCCTAGGCCGTCGTGGAGGGCGTGAAGTTCTGGGACGGCGGCCTTGCAAACAACAATCCGGTCTTTGAGGTGTTGGCAGAACGATCACAACTTCATCCCCAGCAACCAGTAAACTGTATGATCAGCCTAGGCACCGGATTCAGCAACCGCAAGCCCTCGAAATCGACACTCGCCGTGCTGGGAAAGGGCAAACAGATCTTGAAAAATGTCACTAATGTCAACATCAACCACGAACGAGCGAGGGAGCAGCTGGGGAGCGACGGGGTTCCGTACTTCCGCTTCGACCCGAGTACAGCAGAGGACGAGATCGGTCTGGCAGATTACAAGTTGCTAAGCGCGCTGGCGGGGCATACGGAGACGTATCTTGATCGTGAGGAGGTTAAGACGCACGTCAAGCAGTGCGCGGAACTGCTATATCATCACTCCAATACGTCGCGGCAGGCCGAGGGTGAGGTGTGAGAAGCTGAGTCGACAGCAAAACTTCTTGTCAGCACTCGAGCCAGTACAGGCGTTAATAGGCTAGATCAGTTCGTATTCGAGGAATGATTTGTTAGGCATTTGTTATCATTTTCAAAGGATATCTAGTATCATTATCCAATTCATCTCGACTGTGCCAGTTACCGGTTCTGTAAATCATGGTATCATCAGATCATGGAAACTCTAAGCGGATGTCGCGCTTTTGGATTTTGTTCTCGGGGCTCTTTGCCACCATTTGACCATGAACTTGAGAGGTGAAAGTCTGAGCTAATCAATAACGCCATTGTTACTGCTCCTCGTCTGCTTCTACTCGCGACCCTGTGCACTTCCCTGTGTCCCATTCAAGCCTTCCTCAATAGGTATAACGGAATCCCTCCGTCCTTTCAATCGTCTTCTTCCCCCCTCTCTGCTTGCTGTTGGCAATGTAGAAGTACACCGAGAAAGCGAGGACAATGCCAACGATGAGGATATGGGACCCGATGGACACCCAGACCGCCGTCGGGTACCGCGGAGCCTCGGTCTGCCGGACGATGAAGCTCCCCGCAACGCCTCCGAGTCCGTTGCAAGCGGTTACGGCCGCCGCCGTCACCGCCCGCTTCCATTGACCGGTGATGTTGCTGGCTTGATAACTGTTCAGAGCTGCCCAGTTCGATATGTATGCCCCAGTTGCGAGGTAGGTGCCCACGTATCTGACTGTGACTTGGTCGGCGAAGCCAAGCATTCCGAAGCCTGCAATCAAGCATAGCGAGTTGAAAGTGATGACGGGCCCTCGAAGGCGGTACTTGTCGCCAATCCAGGACGATATCAAGACTGGAATGACCGCATAATAATACGGTGGCGCGGACAGCAATATTGCCTTGTTCGTCGAGAAGCCCATACCGCTTTGGAGGATTATGGGTAGGAAGTACGATAAGGCTGTGGAGACCAAGTTGAGAAGAAAGAACGTTGCAGCAAATCCATAGACCTTCAAGTCCAGGAAGTGCTTCAAGATTTCGGGCCATGAAAACGGAGTTGGTACAACATCCCCACGATCCTGCTGAATCCGTGCGACCGCAATCTTGGTCTCTGCCTCGTCTAGGAAGCAGAAGCTTTTTTGGGCGTTTTCGGGAAAGTCGACAATCCACCAGTACGTCGCTATACCGATGAGGCAAGCTACGAGACCCTGGACGATGAACATCCACTGCCAGCCCTTGACGCCACCTCGGCCGTCGAGGGTGTTCAAGCCAAAATTCACAATGCCTCCGGTAGCTAGAACAATGACTTCACCACATTGCAGGAACGCAAATCGAAGCTGAAGCTCTTCCCTTCTGTACCAGGTCGATATGAGCAGGGCGAGCCCCGGGTAGATGCCACTCATAAAAATGCCCAAGAGAACTCGCATCACGATCATCTCCTTCCAGGTGTGGATGAACGCCGTGCAGAGCGTGATGAGGCCGAAGGCGAAAGTGATGACAGCGAAGAAGATCCGAGGTCCTACTATACGCACGGCCAATGTGGCAGGAAGCTGAAAGCACACACTCGCCACGGTAAAGATGAGAATTGAAACCGAATAACGATTCCCATGATCGAGTCCAAGGTCCTTCAGCATGCTCGTGACTGAGGCACTGGAGATGATCCCGCTATCCAGTAGATTGAGACTACATAACAGACCTGCGATGGTGCATAGCCTGAGATCGACCTTGAAAAGTAGCCTCTTAGATTTTTCAGAAGCTTCGGAATCATCTACCTGCTCTGCCTCTGAGGTAGCGGGTGGTTTGGATACTAGAGAATTGGTTTCGGAAGCCATCATGCGTGCTCTTGCTGCCTTCGAAACGATTCAGAGGGTTGAGTCTCTGTACAGAATCAGACTCATGCAATCTAAGTATACTTGTACGTGGTACAATTTTCATCATGAAGATTGGGGCCGCACTCGTCATGATGCATGAACTAGACAGAATCTCGAGGCATTGTGGAGAAGAAAAGCCGCCAGCCAAGCATTAGCGTGTGCAGAAAACGTTACTATTCTTGGCAATGATAGAACCTCACACACCGTTCTGTGAAAACGGCATATAATGAAAGTAACCTGTGCATAGAAACATATGGCATCGCTATTGCGACTCCAACGTTGCAGTTACTTCAATCTCCCATCCATTCTTCGTGAAGTTATACGGAATTATAACAACCAGCAGCTTCTTTTTGGGGAACCTTTTATCAGATTTGTCCGCAGCCACTAAAAGAAAGTATGTACAGTAGGTTAATAAGGTAGACGTGGTCGTGGTGTGTGGAATTCCTTAGTGCCAAGAATGACATTGTTTTCTGCACACGCTAATAAAATAGCACCAGCCGGAAGTGTCCGAGAAGCGACCAAGGTAAAATACCAAGCCGACCCTCCTCCCGTGTGCCTGCAAAATGATGGCATTGGGGGGTATAGGAAACGGCTTTTTCCCTAATCGAAGATCAATCCTGCTTACAATACTCACCTTTGCAATGGCATGCGGGCAGGCAGCTCAATCGTCTGTCATGGGTCGTTTTTCTTTGCAGGCACCACAGGAAAAGAGCAAATGCTCCGCCGGGCATCGGAAGAATGCCAGCTCGGATGAAGGGAATCTAGTCGGTCCCACCCTCCTCCGAGAGGCTGATATCGAATTCTAAAGCACTACAAGATCAGCAACTCCCAACCAAATTCACTGCAAATAGTCTGAACCGCTTCGCTCTACACTAAAGACAAGTTACCTGGAGTTTTGCACCCACAGGACCGAAAAGCGTAGAATCAACCCCTCCGACGTCCCACGCCATGGTGCGGTACGTCCCACCCCCAGACTACCGGAGCCTTCTGCCACCTCTTCTCGCATGCCTCCCGACAGCTTTTGTATCGCCTCGAGCACCTCCCGCCCTACTGCCTCTCCTTTCTCCCATACTCCGTCAGCGCGTTCAGCTACTCGCCGCCACCTCAACCTCCGCATCCGACTCATGGCTACCTCTCTTGTGTTGGGAATCGGAGCCCGCGCAGAGGCTCGTGGACATAGTGTCAGAAAGCGATGCCTTTGAACTACACCCCGTGTCTGGTGAAATAGACTTTGGTGACGTTGAGGACATCAGCTACAGGCGATTGGACGAAGAAACGTTACAGGCAAGGGTGAAAGTCACAGACATAGGGCTGATCATCGTATACCTTTGGTGCGAAGGAGATGGAGACGGCGGTGGCGATGGCTGGCGTGTGTCCGAGATCAGGCCGGTAGAACGAGAAACGGAAGTGGCTGCTAATAAGTGGTGTCCTACTATCGTCGACGCAGATGAGAGGGCTCAGGAGAATATGATGGAAGAAGCAATACGGCAAGGCGAGGATCATTCGGTTATGCACGGAATGAACCAATTCGACAGCGCCATCGAGGATGAGCAGGACAATGACGATGATGATGACTACTGGGCCCAGTACGACAAAACTCCTGCACCACAAGAATTGGCTGCTCCAGTGTCAAATCCGAACAAGCATATCAGGACTACATCGGACGCTGAATACTTCGGTCGATATGCTCAAGTGCAGCCGGAGATGGACAATGACGACCCTTCCGAAGATCGCGGAGCAATGGGAAAGTCAACCCTGAATGGCAATACCATGGCATCTTCGATGCTCAGAGCATCCGAACCCCAAATATCTTCTTCTCAGGATGCGTACACGTTTCCTGATGCCTCAGGGGCAGCAGTCGCGGACGAAGATATCAGTCATCCTATGGCATCACCACCAGCGGACCCAGCCACAGTTTCCAAATTGGAAGAATCAGCGGAGTCTCAGTCGATTGCAGAGGTGGCAGTAAAGCAGCACGTCAGCACAAGCATCAAAAGTCTGTTCCGTCTTTGCAGAAGCAGTGGGATGGAAAGGTCCGAGTTTGACCGGATGGTGCGAACCGAGCTGGAGACATTGACTATGATGGAAGAGGACGATTGAAAGGACGATTCAAGCTTTTCAGAAAATATCGCAAAGATACCCCTACCTACTACTAACGACCCATCTACGCAAGATAGAGCGAGCACGCGAAATTTGATAGACTCCGTAACGAGCTACCAATTCTTGAATCTCAATATCAATGCTATACGATCCCTCAAAACATGGTCAATTTTGTAGCTCCTAAGGTATTGCGGCTCAAAAGGACGTACAAAGGGGCATCCCTCAGCCTTACAGGGCGACCACGAGAGTCTTGGCAAATATATTGCGGCGTAACTCTAAAAAGCTGTCTTGCTTAACTTCGTAAGGGACACGAATTCACTCCAACAACCTCAATTTCATGCTTCGTAAAGAAACGCCTTGAACAATCTAAACACACTGGCCAAAGTGTATTGCACATGAAAAATCCGTGCTGTAAGTACGGTCTTCCATGACATGCTACTCAATTCCTGGTGCCCCCTTCCGCGAAAGTCTCCTCTAACAATGCCACCTTTAGAGCCGGTCTTTACCTCCATAATGTCCTCTCCTACAGTACGGCAACGAGGGCAAAAGGACAAGAAAGCCCCTGTTTCCTCTTCCACCCCTCCAAAAACAGATGGCGATCTCAATGGGATACTGAAAGACACAAAGCTGCCCGAAGTGGTAACATCCGAATGGGACTATAAACTTGCCCTGGGCGTGATAACGCTACTGGCTTTCATCACCCGATTCTGGGGCATTGGGCATCCCAACGAGGTGGTCTTTGATGAGGTGCATTTCGGCAAGGTATGAACCCTGCATCTTTCCCCCGAGCTACTGTGCGAAGTCGCCATCCTGCAGGCTTCGGACCAAGTACGCTGACTATGCCCATTGATAGTTCGCCTCATACTACCTTCAAAGAACATACTTTTTCGACGTCCATCCTCCCTTCGGAAAGCTTCTCTTCGCCCTCATGGGCTGGTTCGTGGGATACGATGGGCACTTTCACTTCGATAACATTGGCGATTCATACATTAGCAACAAGGTACCCTACGTCGCCTTTCGCGCCATGCCAGCCCTTCTTGGATCCTTGACAGTTCCTACGGTTTTCTTGATCATGTGGGAATCGGGCTATACACTTCCAGCTGCTGTTGTGGCAGCAGGGCTAGTTCTGTTCGACAATGCCCATATTGGCCAGACTCGACTTATCTTGCTCGATGCGACCTTGGTGTTCGCGATGTCGCTCAGTGTTCTTTGCTACATACGCTTCTTCAAAATGAGACACGAGCCCTTCTCCCAAAAATGGTGGAAATGGCTCCTGCTCACTGGCGTCGCTATGAGCTGTGTCATATCTACCAAATACGTTGGAGTGTTCACGTTCTTCACCGTCGGTTGTGCGGTTGCAATTGACCTTTGGGGTCTCCTGGACATCAATCGGAAAGGAGGAGCTTTGACCCTACCCGAATTCACAAAGCATTTTTTAGCACGTTTGACTGGACTCATCCTGGTGCCTTTCCTCATCTATCTATTCTGGTTCCAAGTTCACTTCGCCATTCTGAGTAAATCCGGACCTGGAGACGAATTCATGACTCCCGCATTCCAAGAAACTTTGAGCGACAACATGATGAGCGCACAGTCTACTAGCATTGAATACTACGACTCCATCTCAATCAGGCATAAAGAGACGAAGACCTATCTACACAGCCATCCCGATAGGTACCCCCTTCGTTACGATGACGGACGTGTTTCCAGCCAAGGACAGCAGGTCACAGGCTACCCATTCAATGATACCAACAACTACTGGCAAATCGTTCCGAACAGCATTGTCGATCTCTCCGATGCAAAACCCGGACTTGCTGTGCAGAGCGGCGACTTTGTCAAACTGCGGCACCTAGTGACAGATACCTACCTCCTATCACACGATGTTGCCTCGCCATATTACCCCACAAACCAGGAATTTACGACGGTAGGGCTCGATGACGCCAATGGGGATCGGTACAACGATACATTGTTTGAAATCAAGATAGAGAATGCCAAGGGAAGGCAACAGCTCAAAAGCTTTTCAGGGCACTTCAAATTGATTCACGCCCCCACAAGGGTTGCCATGTGGACGCACACCACTCCACTTCCTGACTGGGCTTACAAACAGGCCGAGATCAACGGAAACAAGAACATCCAGCAATCGAGCAATATCTGGTATGTGGACGAGATACCATCCATACCGGCTGACAGCCCGCGCCTTGTCAAGGAGGTTAAGAAGATCAAGCACGTGCCTTTCTTAGTGAAGTACATCGAGCTCCAACGAGCTATCTTCTACCACAACAATGCATTGACCAGTAGCCATCCCTATGCCAGTCAGCCAATTCAGTGGCCGTTCCTGCTCCGTGGTGTCAGCTTCTGGACACAGAATGATACAAGACAGCAAATATACTTCCTCGGCAATCCCATCGGCTGGTGGATCGTAAGCAGTCTGCTTGCCGTCTTTGCGGGAATCATTGGCGCAGACCAATTGTCTCAAAGGCGTGGCATTGATAGCCTTGATGAACGTAAGACAGCCGCCATCCACGTATTACTAGTATGTTGACCCTCGACTGACCACATTGTATTTTCAGGAACCCGCTCTCGTCTCTACAACAGCACCGGGTTCTTTTTCCTCTGCTGGGCCGCCCACTATATCCCCTTCTTCATCATGGGCCGTCAACTCTTCCTTCACCACTACTTGCCTGCACATCTCGCCTCCGCTCTGGTCACCGGCGCACTCCTCGAATTCGTCTTCAACCTTGATCCCGTTGGCCTGGATGAGAATTTCCTACAACAAACGCAAAACAAAACCCCTAGCAAGAACAAGGATCGTGGGGGCAAGAGGGTCGTCGTTCCCGCAAAGGAGCGCATGAGTGGACAGAGTATGTTGGCGCTTTGGGCTGCCAGTGGAGTCGTGATGGCCATTGTGATTGGCGGATGGTGGTACTTCCTACCGTTGACGTACGGCAAGCCAGGCTTGAGCGCCGAGCAGGTCGTGGCGAGGAAGTGGCTCGGATACGACCTGCACTTTGCGAAATGAGTTTCCAAGACGAAAGCCATCGAAAGCAGCGATTCCGACCAGGAGCGCCTCATTGACCTGAAAATAGTACCTTAATCCGGTAGACAGAAGGAGGAAGAAGATGGGGCCATTTCAGGAGACTGTATCGGTAGGGTGTCCTTTGAGCGATCTAGTCGATTTAGATTTTTGTACATCATCTTGTCTCGATACGAACACGCACGATCCCGCATCTCTAGAGTGTCCCCTTAACAAAGCTTTACCCAATATCACTCACTCCATGAGCGTCTTGACAAGGGTGGTTTGGAGCAGCAGGGCCTGTTTCGTTGTGTTCATGCATCGGGGTCGTGTCCGCACCCTTCCGTCAGCCTTTCGCTTGTGTCTAAGCTCAGGGCCCTGTTGGAGCTCTGGACTTTATTTACCCTCTCTTTTTTCTCTGTTTTTTTCTCTGTTTTTTCTGTTCTGGTCTGTTCTATGTGTCCAAGAGCCTTCTTTCCGAGTAGAAGCAAAATCCAGGTGTTCGAACGCGTTTTGGTGTTCTCACTTGGGCAGTAATTTGATTATTCACACAGAATCTGTTATCCCATTTGATAGGTAACTAAGGCTTTGTACCTAGACTCTTACTGTGGGTGCAAATGGACCGAAGCGCAGTCAGAGGTCGAGGGGCAAAGTTGGGAAGAAAGTGCAAAAGGCTCAGTCCTTTAGGCTCGTTTGAGATAGAAGGATTGCCTTTATCTAAGAGTGGCTATGAGTCTAATTATCTGAGATGATGCTTTGAGGATATCGCCTATCGCGTGGTACTTCCGCTTTTGCAACCTTCCTTGAGTGCTGTCCGACGCGCGAAACCCCGATACACGGACCAAACATTCGCTGCGAGGGACCAATAATAGCATTCGAGTTGTTTTCCTGCGAAGACGGGCCAAATGTGCGTGAGGGGTATTCACCGCTCGGTGTATCATCCTGGTTCCTTGCGCCGTCTGAGCATCTCCCATCAGAGCGGTCACGAGCAACCGTCTCCGTTTTTGTCGCCCTCTATGGTCCACTTCTCGTTGCCGCTTCTGCTCGGCTTGGCCACCTCCAGCACGAGCGGCGCGGCGTCCCTCCCCAAAAGCCCGCCTCCGACCCCCATGAACCTGACCGAGCTCTCCTCTTCCTCCGTGACGAACACCACCTCAGTCGGCAACGGCGACGTCAGCGGCATAGACCCCCGCTTCGGCGTGCAGTACGCGCCCGGCCACATGGCCCTGCGGCCCATCTCCTGCCTGCTCAACGCCGTGAACGCGATGAGCATCCTCGCCCAGCAGGACTTCGACGGCGCCACGCTGCCCGTCGTCGCGAGCCTGCCGGCCTACCCCGACGTGGTGATCACGAGCTTCTCGCGCACGATCATGAGGCCCGAGCCCGTGCCGATCCGGTTCCTCGTGTGGGGGATATGGAGTTTCGCGCTGTTCGCGCTGGGGCATGACTCGTATCGGGATATACTGCTGACGCTGGGGTTCAACGGGGCGACGGTGGGGTTTCTACTAGTTGCGCCGCCGGATGCGCCGGGTTTAAGTCTGGCGGGTAGTAAGGACGACGACAGCGCTAAGGGTGTGGAAAGGAGATCAGCGGCGGCACGTCATGCCAGACCTCCTTTGGAGGCCCCGGATATTCCCACCTTGATCTCCAACAGCACCGTTCTCTCTCTGACAAACACTACCACTGCCTTCAACGCGGATAACCTCCGTATACATGTCAACGCCTTCGGCCACTCCCTCACCTACCGACAGTACTTCCTTCCCGTCTTCGCAGGCCTCGACTACGTAGCGCGGTATCCGTCCAGCTCTCCAGTCGCATCGTTCACGGTGCATCCCGCGGACACAGACACGATTGTCAAGTTCGACGGGGTCGGCACGCGTCAGGGAACAGAGGCGCCGATTTTTGAATACCAGTTTATTGCAAGTGCGTTGTGGGAGACGTCGAGGCGTATGGCACTCGCGGGGGTTTGGAGTGAGGCGAAGATAGGGTTGGAGGTTGAAGGGGTTGTTGTTGGGACTGGATGGATCCGGCTTGGGGGAGAGATTTGATCGTAAGCCGTGGGTAGGGAGGGTGCCATTCTGCGAGATGAATCTTCGCTGGAGGTCGAGATTCTCCTTTATTTATATTGTCAACCAGAATGTATTTGGATACCCAGTTAGCGATGTAGAAATGGCAAGCGTCAGTCTGCCTTGTGGTTGTGGAGTGCGCTCAAAAAGAAAGACAGGGCGACCATCTTGCTCGGCGGAAGGAGACTTGTGAGGACCAAAGACGGTGCCACAAACAAGTCAAGTCTATAATGTTGATACATCCCCGGCTCCTATTTACAATACTTGATCGTCCACCACAAAGGTATTATCGCGACTGTCTAGCTCATGCCATTGACTCTCATTTTGCCTCACTCATCGTCAGATACGCTTCCAAATCGAACTTCGGGTCACTGGGGTCGGAGATGACTGCGAGTGCCAAAGTCAGTCCTTTGTTCGAGAAAATCCCAATACCAGGTCTCATTGAGTATCTTTAAACCCAAATGTAGCCCCAACATTCCCAGAGCGCGATGTGATCCCGGCCTGGACAGAATATTCTGAGAGGAATGGAATCCCCAGCTATCATTCTCCTCAAGAAAAGGCAAACTGACCAGCGCCCTCCTTAGCCTCCTTCGGCATCGTCTTCTTCACCCATTCCGCCTTTGCTTTCGATATTAAACTCGCCTGATGTTCAAAATCCCTGTCGATTCGTGCCATTTTTGCTCTGGCTGACATGGTGGCCTGATGATAGAAGCCGTAGCCTACGCCAGTGACGAGAGCAGAGTAACGGAGGACCTGCGCGTGACTTGTAAGCGATTGGAGTCAATGGTGGAGGGGGTAAGAGAAGTATTGGATTGCGCACGTTTACGCCAGAGGAAGCCATCCCAGGGGTGTTGAAGGACAGCTGGAGGTTGAGGCGTGGAACAGAAAAGTCAATCGCAACAGTCAGGTGGTAAAGAACGTAGACAGGCTAGCATACGGCTGCCGAGGTATCGAAATGCGGTCGTGGATTGTGCTCTGGAAGAAGGAATTGAGTGTCGAGGATAAAAGTTTATGAGGGAGCTTGATTCACTAATTTTTATGCATTGCATTAATTCTCGATATTGGTATTCACTTCGCGTCTCCAAAGTATCTTCAAAACCACCCCGCCCAACGTCTGCGAATCATCATACCATGATACTAAGCTAAGAACCTACAACACCTGATCTATTGATTAGCGATTGCAGACACGCCATGCCCTGCTAGTCGTCCTCCGGTCTTCAAATTGGTTGGGCATGACCTGAATGTTCAATACGAGTCCTTAACGATGCAGCGGAAGGACGAGATTCTAGCCAAGAAGGCCAAACTTGCCGAACTCAGACGGCAGCGGGAAGAACGAGAGCAGCGACAGAAAGACTCCGGTAAACGAGAGTCCATTGCAGGGGAGGCGTCTGAGGTACCTTGTCCGTGCTACGTTCGATCTACCGCTCTTTCACTCACGCATTGAAGACTAAGGTTTCTACGCCTGCTCGTACAACCGACAGAAAGGAGCTCGACAGCTTCATTGACACGCTCGTTGGGGACAAACCTAGAGATCGCAGTGTAGGAACATCATCGCCAGCAGGCAGGAAAAGCCGTCCAAGCTCCGCATTTGGTACTGGGAATGTCGGTGCCGAGGTTCATGACAGTACATCAAGCCCATCGCGTCCTCCAGGCTCGTACGCCTCAGCGGGCACCCAAACTCTGTCTACCGCTCTTGCCGAAACCAACTTCGAGCAGCCGCCCGCCCCTACTTCGAAACCTATAGCCGAGGTTCTGACCTACAGCAAAGGCGTTCAGACCTCCGACCCATGGTCTCCGCAGCGGCAACGTAGATCATCGAGCGGCCTCTCGGATCGAGATGGAGATACATCACCTTCAGCACCGCGCTCACCCACCAAGCGGCGAAGCCGAAGGGAGCGAGAAAGGGAGGAGGAACTTCGACATAATCTAAGGTTGGAGATTGAAGATGAACTGAAAGCTGTCAAAGATCTTAGCTTGGACCGTCCAAATCCCACTGGGCCGTCAGTTTTCCCTGCGAGGGGTCTGACAGATGAGGAGGTCAATGTTGTGACTTCATCGGAAGACTTCCTGGAGTTTGTGGAAAGATCGAGCAAAGTCATAGAAAAAGCTCTGGACCAAGATTACGATGTGTTGGCTGACTATGCTCTGGACGGGGCGGAGGTGGAATCTGATGAAGATGAGGGCTACGGAAGCTCGCGAGGCAAGAAAGGCAGAAGGGTACGACAGGTAGCACAATTCTACGACGAGCGGTGGAGCCGGAAGCGGATGATCAGCGACATGAACTTCTCGCCTAAAGTAAGACTCTCAAATGCTGTGGATAGCTCAATCTGACATGAATAGTTTCCTGAGCTACTCCTAGCCTCGTACACCAAGAACCCATCCGCCCCTCAAGATCCTTCAGGCCTTGTTCAGATATGGAATTTGCACCTTCATTCGCGTCCAGAATATACATTTCACAGCACATCTGACATCCTGACTGCCAAATTTTCACCATTTCATCCATCCCTCATAATCGGCGGTTCGTACAGTGGGCAAGTCATTCTCTGGGACACACGCTCCAGGACGCCTCTTCCAGTCCAAAAGACGCCTTTGACTGGTGCCTCCACTGGAGGCCACACCCACCCTGTGTACTCGATATCCCTCGTTGGCACCCAAAATGCTAACAATATCATTTCATGCTCGACCGACGGTGTGGTCTGCGGCTGGACGGTTGACATGCTGAGCCTCCCTCAAGAATACCTGGAACTAATGACCCCACCTCCGAGCAAGACGGAGGACCTGAGTCCAACTTGCATGTCTTTCCCAATCTCCGACCCAACTTCCTTTCTCGTTGGTACGGAAGAAGGTACTATTTACCCCTGCCATCGCTACGACCGTGCAGGAGCCAAGGCTGGCGTTGACACCAAACTTCGCTACAAAGGCCACACTGCACCAGTCATGAGCGTGGACTTCCATCCAGCTCGTGGACCTGTGGACCTAGGCGACTTGGTCCTATCTAGCTCCCTTGACTGGACGGTGAAGCTATGGAAGACTCGCGCTGCTTCTTCAACTTCCATGGCTACATCGAATCCTCCATCGATTTTAAGCCAAACTGTCAGAGATGAGCATGCTGTTGGACCACTTGTCGAATTCTCACGAGAAGACATAGTGTATGACGCCCGTTGGTCACCACATAAACCCGGAGTCTTCTCATCCGTGGACGGGGCAGGAAACGTTGAAGTCTGGGATTTGACCGATGATATCGAAGTTCCTGCAGCTCGAGTAACGCCGGAGATGAGCCGCAATATTCAAGGAGGCTACGCCGCTAAGAGCCTGGAGAAAGTTTGCTGGGAGGAGAAGGAAGGGAAAAGGCTCGGTGTTGGCGGAGCAGCAGGCGTGGTGACTGTGTTTGAAGTTGGCGCAGACCTGGCTGGAGAGAGTGTGAGAAACGAGGAATGGACGAGGATGAAGAGGTTGATTGGCAGGGTGGAGACAGGAAGATGAGTGATCATCTGTTTTCTTTCATGTTGCGGAATACCCATTTGAAAGTGGTCAGCTACACCCCAAATTGCTGTATATCGTTGGCCACCTCAAAACGGCATTGTATGGGAGTGAGCTCGTTTGCAGGCCTACTTATCCCCGGCACTTATTTCTTTTCCAGCCTCAAGTAATCGATATGTGTCGATTGCCATCATTGCTGGGTAGCCTTGCAACATACCTGCCGCTCCCATTTACACTGGCTCCCATACTGTCCTGTGCTTCGTACTGGTTCAAACGTTTGTCAAAATCTCGCTTGGTGGAACGTTTACAGTGTTTCACTAGAAAGACCATATAATTGCTCGGTACAATGTACCCCACAAGGCGTCATCCCAGACATCCAGAGTGCTGTTCGGCGCTTGAAAGGTCGGATGTCGGCTTCCAGCAATGTCTGTACCTATTGTCCCAGAAGTCTACATCCACAGAGATGGCTTTTGAATACGCGACATGCGTGTGGCATTTGAAATTGTCACGAGACTGTTCTGACTTTTTTTCTTCTTCCTTCTTTCGTTCTATCACCTGTATTCCAATCCCACGAGATGGGGGTTCTTTATTTGCCAATCCACCTTGTCCGACTCGTCTTCCTCCTCATTCACGTATCCTCATCAGCACCAGAGATACCCCATTTCCTCTGCGACCGCGCTACTTACGGTATGCCTAAATACCACTCATGCAACGCCCTTCTATACGGTACCCCGGTACAGCGCGGTGCAGGCATCTTCAACATCGACAGTATCGACCACGGTTTCCTCCTGCCCTACTTCGGCGGCAGCGCTCAGTTCACCATTAGCCAATGGAGGCATAGAATTAATCTACCTGAGGTGTGGCGCAACGGTACGCCAAAACGCCAACTCTTAACTTCCCGTGGGCAATTCGCACCTAGCTGACATATCGTTACTTACAGATTTCTGCAAAATCGCCTTACTGGTCAGGTCAGACCCCACGGGCGGATTCACCACCGACAGCGGAACGTGGGTGGGGATTGCGAGGAAGGGGAAAGCGGTGCTGGATTACTGTCTGGTTCAGAAGGCGGTGCCCGAACGGGGCGGCGGAGTGGGACGCGCAGGCGCTCGGAACAGGCTCGATATCGTGATGTACCAAGAGGGGTCTCTTTTTGATCGTGCGATAGGCGGCGGCGTCAGATCCGACGGCCTGGTTATGGTCGACACGAACGGGACGATTGTCAGCTTGAGTGCCAGCGGCCGGATTGGAAATCTCAGCCACGCATCAGGCGGTATCGATTTGGAGAGTGGATAAATCCAACGGGTTTTCGAGGACTTCGACGGAGCTCAATTTTCGAAAGGAACCTGGGAACCTTGAAAGAGCGGGGATCGATGAGCCAAGTGGTCCAAGTGGTCAGCATCGACTGCTGTCCGAGGCTGTTTGGATAACGAACGAGATCAGCCATCGTAGAGTTCAACCACGAACGATGTCAGAAGCAAAAGTACAGCTTGAGACCAAACCAATCCCAACGTGGAAGCCACGCCCGGAGAATGCCTTCCTGGGGTTGTATATGACACAAAGCGTGGAACTGGAACGGTGCAAACCCGGAGCAGAATGACACTGCTTCGCCTGACCCCCGGCTTTCAATGACTGAGAAGAGTGGCCTAAATCCACCTCCAGATCGGAATGCTTGCCCAACGCCAGCGCTACAACAGCTGCGGACCAAGCTTCAAATCGCTGGCTCGCTTCTACCAGTCGAACCCACGGGAAAGAATTTCCTGCCCTATTGAAATAGCCTCGTGGCGCAGAAATTGTTAAGCTCATTGCAGAAATCGGTAGATACAAAGCTTCCAGCCCATCATGTCAGCATTCGTGTTGTTCATTCAGGGTGCAACTTGCCACCTGACGTCTGTCGGAGTCTATCCCAAGACACAACTCCACGCTCTGGCAAGAAGGAGACCGAGCGCGCACCTAAAGCGGATCTGAACTGTGCCTTTTTATATCTTGGAGTCTGTCAATCGAATTGACAGTCTGTAAGTACACAACAAAGTACGAAATCGTTGTAGGCAATGTTCCGACAGTCCACGTCCTTCCTCTAACTCAGTTTTGGGAAAGAAGCAAGACATGAACCTCTTGAAAACACCCTGGATACTCGCCCGGCTCTTGTTCTCATACTAGCGCAGTGTTAAAGTTCTGATAGATCCCCTAGGGGTACAGATCCATATCGCATGAGCTCGAAAGCGTTCTCACACCCTGGGCCTACCATCGCGCCAGTCTCGCCATTACGAGAACAAGGATATGCGAGAATGGAAAAGTTTACCTTGATAGTCCTAGAGCCCGCTCTATACATTAGTCCTAGTGTACAGCCTGTAGTTCTCCGCACATCCATGGGAAACCGGGTACCAATGCTCTGCCCTTACGAGTCACAGAAGAATTATCCATCCGCTCGTAAGCCACATTGATTCGCTGCAAGGCCATCGTCTTCATCCTCTCATGTTCAAGCAAATGACTTCTACAGCTATTCGAGCCGAGTATCATTTCGAGATGGCTAAATGAAATGAGACCGGCGCCTAGGACGATAAAGTACCTCACAGTAAACTATCTGGACCGTGAATGTGCTCGTCCTTCAATAGTGAGAGAGTATGACTTGATGATCGAAAGGCAATGCTTACCGAATTGCCGCTGGTGGAACATCGAATCGCTCATTCGATAAGTTAGTCAGATTAGCAAAGCCATGGGTCTAGCTGGGACTCCGATATACAAGCCTGAGAACTCAATGCTCTAGTAATCTGTCATGTACAAGAATGTTTGAAAATGACGCAAAAGACCCTCTGGCTTCTGCGGTCTAGGTATCCACCTCCAATAGTTGATGTGCTGCGCTCCGTTCGTTCACGTTCACTTATTTCATTATTACATCCCGGCGCTTGAGAAAATTGATGCTTCAGCAAAGGATCCGAGTAAAATGCAGACTCTGTACAACCACGGGACGAGGTCATATTCATGGCAATCAGCCCTGGCATTCCATTTGCCTTGACCGAACACGATAACCGAATACCATAACGATTAACAAGACAAAAACTGTATCTGCATATCAATGGCACCTACCTCATCTCTCAATCTTTCATCTCATGCGGTATATCTCTTCAATATCGTACAGTTTCTCCAAAAGCGCAAGAAGTACAGTGTAATCCTAGCACGATCTAAACTTGAAAGAACTCAACTTCACCTCGCGGCTCATCGCCCTCACTCACAGCGACATTCTCAGTCCTGGCTGTCAACCTCAGCGCAGCCGACTTCCGAAAAGCTTTGCGCGACATCAAGACTTGCGCAGCCGCTGTAAAGGGCAGCCTGTCTCCTCGATTGCAGTCAGCTTCTCAGATAGGAATCGAGGATCGGAGGGGCTTCCTGAAGCCGCTGGTCCACGGACTGGAAGGTTCCGGCGACACATGTACATAAAGTATACGAAAATGCAGATGCTCTTTAAAAGTTCTATCATTTTCCTTCGCGTCGATCTCAGACTCTGCGCTGTCTGCCCAACACGACCACAACCAATGACGCGCCGACATATAAAAACAGCGGCCTGATTATACTGTAACACAAAACACCCTGGTATGAGTGCAAATCCCGCATTCTGGACACCTTCCCAATCACTGAAGATTTCTCGCTGGAAGGAACGAACACGGCAGCCACCGGTGAGCCCGGCGGTTGCAGCACGGCCTTCCGCAGACTGAGGTTGCAGCAGCAGACTGAGCTACTCACAATCCGCGTGGGATCAAAGCGTGGGGGACGGAGCCCAGCCTACTGCGCCAATCGCAGAAGCGGTGGAGAATATATTTATACCAAAGGCATGAGCCGGATTCATCGAAGGGGCGGCGTGTCATCCATCCATCGTGGGAAAAGCTACCCTTCGTCCCTTTTGACTAATAGATACTCAACCCTAGATTCTGCCTGTCGGTGAGTATGAGTCTTTGTAACAGGGCAGCGACTCCCGTCCTCTGGACCCCCTGAAATATCAGCAAGCCGGCCAAAAGCCCAGGGATCAGCAATGCGAAATAGAGGCCACTGCTACTGCTAATGCCGTTGTGCTCCTTAAGCCCCGCCCTTTCGTTCAAATCGACAGTACTTCTTCCGTTCTCGAAGCTAGGTTATGACATAAATATCGAACCTGATATCTCCAAATGGGAAAATCGGCCACCTTTTCAGCTGTGGCACTAGTCTGCTCGGAAGAGTTTGTTCGATATAAATGCGGCTACTAAGATGGTCTTCTTGGTCGTAGTCAGGTATATCGCTATGTGAGAAGTCAGTTGTGACATGAGGAATAGGCTGCGAAGAACTCGTCTTTGTTTGGAACGACTGCACGTGGGCGAAATCGGGAAGTCGTTATGAACCGCAGAGTGGCCAGATATATTAGCAGCTTATATAAAGGTTTTAGCCATCTTTTGCTTTGAATAGGTATTTATGGTCGCTTGCCTTCTGAAGGCTTGCGTGTGGGTATTATAATAAGCTAGGTCGATGGCTCAGTAATTTACACTGCTCCGCCATCATCACAACCCCAAATTTTCACAGTTCTGTCATGTCCGGAAGACGCGATCCACCGACCGGAACGCGACACATCCACCGATAGGACGTTGCCTGAATGCCCACTCAGTGTCTTCGCCAACGCCCAGTCATCCGCAGAGAAGATGTTGACATTCTTGTCGAACCCACTCGAAACGAAGAATGTCCCCGAATTCTTCGGCTGAACGTCCCCTCTGTCATCCTTCATTGGGGCCGAAGTGCAGTCCTCGCCTTTGAACCACCGTAGATCGGAAACGTTCCCTTTGTGGGCTCCGACTTGGCCAACTTGCCGCACCATGCGCACATCCCAGCACTTGACCCATCCGTCTGCTGCCCCGGATAGGACTCTGTGTCCGTCATAGCTCCAGTCCAAAGCGTAGATGTCTTTGATGTGGCCATCAAGAATCATGACTGTCCTGCCAGTGCGCAAGTCCCATATCCTGCCGATGCTGTCAAGCCCAGCGCTAGCAAGCAGACTTCCATCGGTGTTGAAACTCAGTGCAAAGACTTCCCGTGAATGACCTTCTTGGAGCAGCAGCTCCGTTGTTGTAGCGACGTCCCATAATCGCCATGTGGTATCGTAAGAGGCTGATGCGAGATATTGGCCGGAAGGGTGGAACTCGACTCGACATACTCGCGCGGTGTGGCCTGATAGAGTAGAGATAGGAGTGTCTTGCTGCAGATTCCAGAGGTGAATGTTGCCTTCTCCGCCACTGCTAGCCAAATTGACCGCTTCTTCCGAGACAGTACTGCCTGGTAAAGTAGCGCCCGGATACCAACTGATTCCCCCTACTCGATCTGTGTGTCCTCTTAGAGTTCTTTTCTCGTTCAGATTGGGTACATCGAGAAGCCTTATGCCACCAGACCAATTTCCCGCAGCAATCAGTTCTCCATTGGGCGAAAAGCGTGTTATGCTCACAGGGCGATCACCAGCAATTTGGGAACCAAAGAGCTCGAATTTTGTGAGCCGCTCCTTGATTGCTTTTCGGTGTTTGATATGCGTGCGCAGAGGTATCGTTGATTCCAGCTTCTGATTTACTATCCTGTTCTTTGCCTTCGGTAGCGAGTGTCTTGCTATAGCTTTTCGAGCTTCCAGCAGCTCCGGCATCCCCTCGGTATAAAATTCTTCATCTTGCTCCCCTTGGGCACCTTCCTGTGACTCGTCCTGCATTTGGATGTCGCCCTCGCCATCCTCTCCGGCATCTAGCTCCGCTTGAGTCGTCAAAAGCTCCCTCAATCTGTCTCTCCTATCTCCGGGTCCTTCCCCAAAAAGCGTGATGGGCTCGCCCATTTCTCGTAATCGTGCCCGTACCCGGCCATCATCTGTTGGTACAGCTATAGCTGCTGCTCGCCGCCGTCGGGAGAATTGTGAGAGGATTGCTGAAGCCTTCTCTGGGGCAATACCAGCTGCGGCTGTTGGTAGGTAGTGGTCTCGATCAAGGGCTGCATATATGTAAGTATTTGCATCATTGCCCATTAGGCTTTTCTCTTACGTATATTGGCAAGGTCCACCCCCATCTCCGTATCCTAGTGCCCCAGTACATTCCATCAGCGGCCATCCTAGTCATCCCCACAAGCCAAGGTCTCCAGTCTTAAGACACACGGCGCTCTGAGATACTCGCATGAACATTTCCGAAACAATACGAAGTGCAAAGATGCCTGCTTACCTCGGGATCATCCTCCTCTACATATGCTTGTCTCGCCGGGTGCATCATAATGGCGGTGTTGCGGAGAGCCCGGGTAACCGTTGGTAAACAGGTATAAACCAGAATTGTTCAAGCAAATTGTACCTCGCACTGTGCAATGTATAAGTGTACAAAGTGACAGGCAGCCAATTTAAACTTCGACTAGCGCCCTATTAGCGTCCTTAGTTCTTCCGATGGCCCTCGTCAAAAATATGCTAACCCTTCCTTGTTGATTGTACAGCTCGATTTGCGAATTCCAAAGGTCTAAGATACATCTGACTCCTATTAGCCACTGTGCTACTCGATAAAAGGGAAGGGCATTCTTCACTCTATACACCGCTACATAGAGATGATCAGTAGACTACGGAACATAGATTGTGATGAGTTTTTGAGCCGTGGGTCCCTCATAAAGTCACGTCCTCAACATAACCCTACCTCAAGCCCTCTGGGATCTTGAGCTGCATAACCAAAGTGCTCTTCTACATCCCCGGCAATGCGAATATCTGACTGTTAGCTGGGGTTTGCTTGAGGCTTACAACCTTCTCACTTCGTCTGCCTTTCCTCTCTTTCGCGATTTATCTCAATGCTGTCTTGTAAAATTCAAAGGCCATCATACGCTGCTTCTGCTCCAACTTTGTCCTACAAGGCTACACCGATAAATTGAATCTAAAGGATTCTTAGGACGAGCTAGCGGCTCTTCCGTGAAAACGCGAGTATTAAAGAGGCCCAGACTTGGGTGTGACCTATGTTACCTCGACTCCACTACCCCGAGTTCGGGATCTAATATACCCCCAGATTTCAAAGTATCTGCCTTCGATACCAGATGTAAGCGCATTCTGATAGACTAACAGCTAGACACCCCTCTTTGACATGTATACATCATGCACGATTAAGGCGTCAACCTTTGCTCAGTCATCAATCGTGCTGTCCACAGCCTTGTCGAATCGTGCCGGTGCGGCCGACAAGCCGTCTCTGATCTACCGTACCGTTTTGATTGACATATAACAAACCACAGCCTTGTATAACTCCTTTCCACAGAAGACACGCTTTGAAACGAACTCTTTCCAAGATATGAACCTCCAATTAACCTATGAGATAGCAGTCTTTATATAGCTCCTTAGACTATATATCACCGTGTTATAAAGTCCCTTTGCGTATAAGACGCCGTGATGGGGCTGTTGATTATCAATCAAAACATTGCATATTGTAAATCGATCCCTTTTTGTATTCATGCGGGAGCCAAGGGCCTGGGCCCCACTATACTCTCACTTCTACTTCGTCCGGATACTCGGCTGCGTCTGCATACTGGCACGTTGGCTCGGGGAAACGAGGCTCAAATGCTACTCTCGGCGATTTATGGCCATTGACCGCGGGTTCAAGAGAACGGGCAATCGCTGCTAGACCAGGGCCTCGAGCGCCCAGGTTGTGTCTACGCTCAACAGGTACCGCTGTCAATGTACTGTGGGAAGATCTTATACTTCTTATCGTGCGTTATCCCGTCTTATGCCTCATCTGATTGGACAAATCAATGTGTGAGGCTCAACTGCTCCAGACTCCTTTTCTTTTGTCAGCTTTGGTCTAGAGTTAACTCGAGCTGTGTGTATACCGCTTTTTCTCATGGTTCCTCGAGCGCCTAGTTTGTGCCTACGCTCAACCGGTGTCGCCGTAAATGGACTTTGGGAAGATCAAATGGCTGTCACCGTGCGTTATTCCGTTTAATGTCTCATCTAATTGGAGAATTCAATTCGTGAGGCTCAACTGCTCCAGACTTCTGTCTGATGTCAGCCTTGGTCTAGAGCGAACTTGAACGATGCATGTGCCACTTTTCTCATGATTTCACTTCTTCCTCCAATTCTCCTCAAGGATTGTCCAGACGCACACCTTTATACTCGAAATTTTAGTGAAGGCGTATCTGGTCTTAATCCACACCATGAACATCATCGGTGCCCTGTTCCATCTTGCTCTGATATGGCCAATTCTGTGCTCAGCTCGATCTCCATCGCACGTTGTAGCAACGCTGCAATTACCCGATGAGCTCTTCAATACGACGTTGACTCCCAGTCCCACTTCGTTCGACGCAGCTGTGTCCATGAAGAGTAGTGGGGCCACCGTCATCACAGCATACACCATTCACTGCGTTGGCCTTGACTATTGCTCCGGCATTTCTGGTCTCCCATACGAGTATTTAGTTTTTACAGCCATTACAGGCAGTACAACTTACAACGTCTAAAACGAGTAAGGAACTTTACCTTCTCACTCAGTCTCGCGCAGATATCCGATGCTCTTTGACCTTATGGTTCTCCTGAAACACTGATTGTTCAATTTTGCAGTGGCAACGTCGTTTGCGGCGTCACCAATACCGGCCCAGACCCGTCTTTCTCAGGAACAGCCACATGTGCTGGGACACTTGGAGATCAAGATCGAACCACCTTTAACAGGACTGAAACAAGTTCTTACTCCGTTTTCTTCTCAAGCATGGACGAAGACCTGGCCTCTTCCCTCGGCGCAACAACAACATTCGACTCTGACAATTCAGCCACCGCTGCACCTTCAATGGTCAGTCCCTTCGGACCATTCTCTACGACGGCCAACGGCTCACTCACGAACCCCGTCACTGGGTCCCATCGTCTTACCGAGCACGAAAAGATAGGCGTTGCAGTAGGCATCGTGGCTTTTGTGCTGGTATGCTGCGCCGCAGGAGCTGCCCTCAGATGTTACCGCAAAAAGCGACGTGCTGCGAACCCAAAGCCACCGGAGCTGTACTTCGGCACTTACGAAAAGAGGCAAGCTTCTGTGTCATAGGCCTGAAAGCGAGAGGCGAGTGCTGGCGTTTGGCCAAATGGGCTCGTCAAGTTGGATATTGAGCCTGCGGTTTCGAGGAGGTGAATTTGATGTTCTCTTAAGGACGAAAGGAGCCAATGTGATATTATGAAGGATACCATTACTCTTCTGCAAGTAGAGTCGTGTCGGGTTCACCCTAACAGCCTTGTCAAAGCCTCAGAGAGCGTACGCTGCCCAAGACGTCCCAAGATCATGCGACTCTTTTGCTAGCTCCGGATGTTCTCCGACGTGTTGTATATAGATTTCTGAGCTACATCCAGGCAATGCTCCCAATGGTCCGCTCCCAATTTGGGGACTACCAGTCCAGACCGTCCAACTGAACCGTCCAATGGACCGTCTGATTTGAAAATCGGACGGTTCGGACAGTGTGGACTAGTAGTCCTGCAATGATCATGTAATCTTGTAGCCTCATGTAGCCTAGTGAGTATTTCGTCATGACCGCGTTCTCCGTAAATTTAGTAGCATGGTGTTATTGAGCCGGAGCGTGTGTTTTCTGGGGCTAAGCGTACAATTTCAGACCAAAGAGGTAGCCTTCGGAGTGAGACAAATAAGCAATTGGAAATAGAGTTATGGTTTCGGCTGGGTAATTTTACGAAGGAGGATGTACACGCTATTGTTCGTACAATGGAGGAAGGAACTCAAGAAGCCTTAGAAGAGGATTTGGACTAGTCCGGACCGTCCAAAACGGTCATAGTGATTCAGATAGGTGGACGGACTGAGTACCATTTATACAGCTTCAGTCCAGACGGTTGAGGCAGGCCCGTTGGACCAACCGTCTGGACCATCGGGAGCATATTGCACTCAGGCCAAGCTGATCGTATTTCTTTCGACGTTCTTTGAGAAGGCCTTCGCTCGACCTGCTCGTAGCATCACTAGGGATGCCTACTCATCCGTCGCCCCAACCATCACGTCGGCTCAAGTCCGACCTGGAGCTATGGAAAGCAAGCCAAGTTTGACTACCTCGCCTGGCTACCCGCTGTCCGGCAGATATTGATCTGCTTCCTTCCGAAGCCGCAGGCACTCTGCCGCTTGGACTAACTCCCGGCCTGCTCCGGGCATAATGCCCTGGTGCGTAGGAATCACTGTGTGCCCTGTCTATGGGAGGCTTCTTGCCTTCAAGGGACCGCTCAGCGCCGTTTTCTAAGGCGTTGAGAGACTGGAGTTCAGAGAGCAGTCCAGCAACGGATGAGGTGATTCGGCTTATGGCCGTTTCGGAGGGCGGAGGATAGTTAGAGAGATGTAGAGAGGGTCCCAGTGTTGCCTTCTGCTCAGTGTCCGTCTGATTTCCTTCCCTGTCAGCTTTTGGCGGTATCGTGAATTCCCGTCCACGCTTGATTGCTTCGGCAGAAACGACATTTGAGTCGCTACTGCGCTCTATGGAGGTTTCTTTCGAAGACCCTGCGCTTGGGCCACCAGAAGGCGATATGTGAAGCTGATGGTCCCAGCCGTCAAAGAATCCGGATCCGTTGGAGGGTGTGTAGGCTTGTAGACCATCTGCACCATCATAGACATTCGAGGGTTTTGTAGTTGGGGCAATATCATCGTTTCTGTCATCTTGCTCGGTATCATGTTCGGGGAGAGCACTTGGGGGGTCGTAGTTGTCTTCAACGTTGTTGTTGAACACAGGGTAAGTCAAACACAAGGAGCCCATAGCAAGATCAGGGCTTCCACATGATTGCAGCGGCTTTCGAGAATGGCAGGAAAGATTCTTGTTGTAGATGCCGGAGGGAGCCTCGTAAGCTTCAGAGCTGATACTTGCGCTTGTTGGAGAACAGAATTGCGGATACGTAGCTGGATAACAGGGTATCCCAATACCTGCGCTTCTTGGCGATAAAGCTTCTAAAGTCGAAGGCCGCGTTGATGCTGAATCGTTAGAGCTCACGCCACTAACCGATGTCACACCTGTTGAGCCGGAGGAGACCGACATTGGTCTCCGGGGGGGTACAGCTCTTCTGAGGCTTATAGTACTCTTTCTCCGTTGTCGCTGATCTTGCCAACCTAACCATTTCGTCATGGTCGGGTCATACGGCTGTTGGTCGTCCTCTTTTGTGTCTTCAAGTACAGACGCAAGGCCGGCATGATTATTGAAAAGGAATGGAAAGACTGATAGAAGCGACTGGTGACACATTGTCAACTTCGCGTATTTCTCCTTGACCTGTGGACTATATATTCCCACCCAAAGTCCCCTGTTCCACAAACTCATGTGCTCTTTGGTCTCCTTGTCCACACGTGCACGTTCAACTAGTTTTCCCAGTCCTCCAATTGCGTCCTCGGTATCACTAATAAGTGCGTCTATCCAGTCAAGATCACGAGTGCTGAGATGGCCCGCGTTCAGACGACGTAGACGACGCACGTTCTCAACATTCAGAGTGATGTGGCGGATCGTCTTCAGTACCTCTCCGGTACGTTCGTCAGCAGCCCAGAGATCATAAAGTGTTTGTAGAACCGTGGCCCCTTCGCTGAAGAAAGGGGTACTGATTTTGGATAGTAACGATTCTGAGTTGGTCGCCATTTTCGGCTGAGCCTAGCAGACGGTGATTGGAAATGCGAGCGCAATATGATCCCAGACCGGTAGCCTTGCTGTGGTTTCCGGTGGTTGAGAAGTGTTCTACGAATCCAAATTGATTATGCTGATCCAGTCTGCCATCAGGCTAGCAGGGAGCTCGAGTAGAGATACGCCGCGAGGATACAGAGAGTCTTCGAAGCGGAGTACCCTCGGTGTGAGCCTTCTGTTGATCAGGTGATCGAATAAACGTTGCAGGCCTGATCTCGAAAAAGTGGGGTTACTCAAGGTAAGCATGCACAATTTTTTGGCAAGATGGTAAGCCAGAGACCCGGAAAATGCGGCTTCGGATTACGGAGTAGGTATTGCTAAGATATCAGCCGGTGGTCACTATCTCAATATCCCTCAATAGAAAGGGATCTGATTTGCTAGTGGGACCGACCCGAAGCGACGGAAAGTCGGGGAAATAAGGCGGGGGGACGGGGTCAGCGAGCTCCAGCTCGACGGCTCGGACTCAAAGGGTAAAGATGAACGGGACTTTTACTGTCTTACATCTCTCTCGCCTCAGCTCATCACGGCATTGTTATTGCCAGGCATTTTCCCTTCACCAACCAAACATAAGCCGCAAAAACGATTGGCTAATGAGAAGCAGTTAGCGAGGCCGACGTGCATACAGTAGTGTAGTATATGCATACGACCTTGGGGTTGAGCAGTAAATTGAAAACTCAGATTGATAATCCTGTGTCACGCACGGACGTGAACGTCGAGTACTATGGCACACAGATACTGTACCAATTCCCAATGTTTGAAGTAAATTGTTTTACGACGCGAAGTGAAATATAAACCAAAGCCAAGGCTGCATTCAGATGCCAAGCCAGGATGAGTATTAAAACTTCTGCCTTGATGTTGTAGCTGTGACCACAACCTGGGATTCGGCCAGCTTGTGACCTCGCTCATCAGTCACTTTAACCAGAGCGGGAGCAATCTCAATCTTGTTCTCTTCATTTCTCGACCAACGGAATTCAAACCCAGTAGGTAGCGAGAACAGGCAGATACCCAAATCAACCGCCTCTATGATGATTGCGGACAAATGTCGCATGCGCTCATCATCGTTGTATTTTGGGTTTTTCCAGGCCGTAAGCGAGCGTGAGAACAGTTGCGTGAGCTCGGTGACCTGACGGTTGCGATGCGCGATGTACACTGTATTTTCCGAGGGGTCAGGTCGCAAATATGCGCTCAAAACTCGCCATCGAGAAATGCACTGATCAAATCCTGACATATTTAGATACTTGAACAACTTCAGGGTAGAATTGTCTTCTTACCGGGCTTTGCGGCTGGTCCAAACTCGGTTGATGCGGCAGAACTTGGTAGACCAATAAACTCAGCTGGAAGAAGAGAGCTCCCAGGCTTTGCACTTGGCGAGATGCGAGAAATGACCAGGTAAGCCAGAACATGTTTGATAAGCGTAGTCTTATCTCTCGAATGCAATAACATTGACGCCAGTGATTCTGGAAGATATGGTGAATTGAACGATGCCAACTCCGTTTCATTGGGTCTGGCGCTGGTATTCGAAGTATTCTGGTAATAGTTTTCAACGTGAAGCTCAATTTGGTCCAACGTGTTCTTCGTACGCTGTTCAACTGCTTTGTCATCGGCTGACGGAGGAAGATAACGCTCGTAGTCCGCGGCGCCCCCGTCTGGATGGGTCATGGGCGCTCTCGTTGGTTTTTCATCTGCCTGGTATCTTGGCCCCTCTGATGCCGACTCAAACACACTGTGGCCTCGTCCTGCTGCATTTCTTTTGCGACGCATAAACAAGAAAGTGATCAGGAAAGTGATCAGGGCTATTCCGACTGCAACTCCAACAATTGCGCCTGCTACCGCCCCATCGGCAACTTGATGGTCTTTCTTCGGAGACAGTGTGGCTGAAAGCGCACCAGCTTTTGTAGGACTTGTCATTGATGAGGCTCCTGAAGCCGAGGTAGAGACCCTTTGTGATATTGACAGTGTCGTAGACGAAGCAGAAGTCAAGCGAGCTGTTGTCGTTGAAGAAGTAGCGGGCGAAGTGTAAGGGGTAGGGCTCGTCGACTCTACCGTATTCGAGGAACTAGTACTACTTTGAGGACCTGGTGCTGGTAATGTTGTTGGTAGGGGGCTTGCTGCTGGCGTAGTTGCGTTTGAAGTAGTACTGTTGAAGCTTCGATGGGCCGTAGTGCCATCTATGGGGCTTATCGAGCTCGAAGCTCCACCAGCAGAACGTGGAATAAGCCTTGCGAGTAGTTCAGTCGCCATCGCTTGTCGAACTCTCAATCTCGACTCTATGAAGAGTTTCAACCTTCAGACAACAGATCAATTGTTTGTGAGCAGTCGAAGAGGAGGCAGTACAAAAAGGGGTTCTGAAATAAAATACACGATTGTCAGTATCGTCACGCAGATGCAACTGCAACTAGTTCCGGGCGTAGATTGGATTTACTATGCATGTGACTGATATATGCGTGATCGTCCCAATGTGTGGTCATGTCCTATACGAACAACATGCCACAGGAGGAAAATTAGGTTTGGGTTCTGTCCCAGTGTCAGCACTGATCCACCTACACAATCGCTGACACATGCAAGCACGCGGCGCTACAAAACCCTTAACAAGGGCCGCTTGGTTAGACCCAACATCTTGAATATAATGTAAGAGGAACCTTTGGACACACACTGCAGCTGCTGACAGGTTGCTAGCCCATTATCCTAGTGTAACGGCTCATCTGCGCATCCATGATGGCCACCCCCGATGGATCGGTGCCGGAGATTGTTGTTGGAATCGATTTCGGTATGACTTGTACAGGTTAGCAAGCAAATTTCAAAAGTCATGACAGGTAAATTTTTATACAAATGGCTGATCCCCCCGAGTGTTGGTGTAGGTGTGGCCTACTCTATGGGACCGGAATGGGCTGAACCAAAGCCCATCCAGCACTGGCCTGGCAAAACACTCAGCGAGCTCGCCAACAAAGTTCCTACTCGTCTCCAGTACGAGGAACATTCCACTGTAGTGAACGCTTGGGGTTTTCTTTGTGATGTTGACAGTGATGAAGACACTTCAGACATCTTGACTTGCTTCAAGCTCCATCTTGATCCAGCCTTTCCCGATCCGCGCCCAGGTGCTCCTAGTGTTGAAGATGCAAGACGATGGTTCCTGGATTATATCCGTTGTGTTCATCATCACATAGAGGAGACATTCACTGCATCGTTCCCTGACTGGAAAACCCACAAGACTGAATTCATATTTAGCGTTCCTACAACGTGGAAGAATCCGCCTATGATAGCTGAAATCGAAAGGCTTATTAGAGCGGCTGGCTTTGGAAGTGATGGTCCAAACCATCATGCTGGTATAGGACTTACCGAGGCGGAGGCAGCCGCGGTGTATGCTTCAAAGCAGCGATTCAATGTAAGATAGACAGCCTTGTGTTTATTTAGATTGCTTGCTCGCTAAGTCAATCAATGGATGACAGCAAAACGATGTTATCGTGGTTTGTGATGCAGGTGGTGGCACGACGGTGAGAATGCCTAGCTTTCTTATACTTGGTAAATACGGGTGACTAAATGGCTACGACAGGACGTGAACGTGCTTAAACTCATGTCTGCGAGGGGCGAGCCGACACGGCTTCATCAGCTCGGCTGGGTAGAAGGCCAGCTCTTGTTGCCTGTATCATTAAATGTGGGGCCATTGATTGGTAGAGTTGTAGGTCGTCCGATAGGATCTGCACTGATCGATATGGACTTCCATCAGATCCTCTCAGACCAACTTGAGGGAATTCAAAACCACCTGCAAGGAGATCCAGGCATCATCGCCGACCAAATGATGCAGGGCAGGTTCGAGAGGATAAAATGTTCGTTCGGCACAGCTGCAAGTTCTGCTGTACCGACGATACCGCTGCACGTCCCCGGCCTAGCACCAGGATTTTGCCACTCCGGCGCTAACATTGAAGACTCAACTTTAGTTTTGACAAGGTACGAGAGTCCAGAAGCAGAAAAAGGAGTCTAAACGTATACTCATATCAGGATAGAGAAGAGCTGAAGACGTTGTTTGATAAGCAAATTGACTCCATGCTCACACTCATTGCTGGGCAGTTCGACAAGATGCAGAGAAGACATCCTGGACTACATATAGTTTGGCATTCCCCGACCAAATAGAGACATCCATTCATACTAACTCCATCTCAGTCGTATGTCGTGCTGTCCGGCGGTCTCGGTAGCTCTCCTTATGTTAGGCAGCGTCTCAAGGCCTATTTTGAAAGAGGCACAGGGTCGCAACGAGCCAATGCACAGGATACTAAGATCGTGATCGCTATTGAGCCGTAGGTGGGACCAAGTTGTCGCTGATATGTTCATCGGTCACTGATGACACGAATACAAGTCAGCTCGCAGTCGTTCAAGGACTCGTTATGGACAGAATCCAAGCAGTCGACTCCAAAAATCCGGTATTCCGAGAACGATGCTGTCGTCTCAGCTACGGCGTGCGCTGCCGAGAGATACATGACCCGGGAAATATCCATCATTTAGGTAAACCGGTGACAATAGATCATAATGACAACAAGAAATACGTGGAGAATCAGATCCAGTGGTTTGTCAAACAAGTAGGTGTCCTTCCCAGAATCAGTAGACTTATCTTCTGAGCTGTATCGGTTTCAAGGGCGAAGTTGTCCCAACCGAAGGGGTCTCGAAGCCATTTTGGCTAAAACTGAAACCTGGCGACGAAGGAAGGCCCTGGAAGACCAACGTTGTTGTGTCGAATGCGCCGGCGGAGCAACTGCCAACGAATCTCGAGCAGGACGGGGCAGAAATACTTTGTAGTGTCGAGTCTGTCCTCAAGGATAAAGGAATAGATATGAAGGTGAAGAACCGGCATTGGTATAATTTGGGAGAGAAGTACGTGCGTGCAAGGTTTGATGTCAAGGTATGTCATATCAGTGTCTTCTTTCTCTTCTGACTCCATACCCAACTCTCGTGAGCACATACGGCGGTTGACTTAGGATCGAATCCAAAGGTTATTCTAGGAGCTGCGGACCTCAAATTCCGGCTGCAGTCCCGAAACAAGGTTGTGAGTCAAGATCATGACACCATACAGGTTAAGTGGGAAGTGCCTAGTCCAACTACAATCAAAGAAGGGGCTGGTCTGACAAGTACACCAAGACCAAGGCAGTAGCTAGCAGAAATAAGGATGTCGTCTGCAGGCCCGTCAGTCTGTTGCTTTGCGACTTCCACTTCAGCTATACGATTACATGCAGGACACCCTTGTCCAGCTCTGATATATTGGTACCTTATAATGGTCAACCATGTCAAGGATTTGCAATGTCTTCGAGTACGCTCTCGACGCTAATGCGTAGCATCAGCAACGATATCGTCCATTTGCATGCCTTTCAATGTAGCCGGTAACTCCACCACCTGTCGTCACATCCTGTCGTGCGAAACCCAGGTTGACCCAATGTCGGATCGCGGTTGAGGTTGGGCAGATCCCTGTCTTTCTGGCGCTGCTGGACAGTTGGTGTCGACCTCTGTATTACACCTAGATCTCTTTGGTAGCTTCGAGTTCAGATACGCCAATTGCTAGACCTTGTAGGGAATGATCCAAGAACGTTCAACTCGTTGTTTCGCCATTGAAAACATACTGTGTTTACGTTGGAACGCGATACTGCGCGCTAGTTAGGATTGGATAGCCCGGACGACTCCCCCATCGAGATTGCACCTAAACAGAAACGCCATCGTAGTTCGTACCGGCGCCATGAGGAGTGGAACTTAATACGGACTAAATCGCCAGCTCAATCTCCCAAGAGTACTTGCCTCCTAGCGCCGGCGTCCTACCTTAGTCCCAAAGCTAACGCGGGACTAAGCCCAAAAGAGTCTAGATAGCTTCGCGGACTTTTGTGTTAGGAC
>NKYR01000132.1:0-100297 GCA_003184365.1 Evernia prunastri
AACCCTAACCCTAACCCTAACCCTAACCCTAACCCTAACCCTAACCCTAACCCTAACCCTAACCCTAACCCTAACCCTAACCCTAACCCTAACCCTAAAACACAGGTGACTCTAGACTATCTATACCATACGATATATGTGTAAGTACGGAGCTTGACAAACAGAAAGCTTCTCAGACGTCCCGCCCGACCCGTTTCTAACCTTATCAATTCAATATGCTAAATAATGCTTTGATCGCACGGACGAATGACAACCTCATCCCATTCACCTACTTTAACAAGGTAGCGTCGGATCTGCCTTACGACAACCATTACGATTAGGATACAGAGATGGGATCTTCTCTTAACCATCCAAATTGTTCTCGAGGTCATGATCAATCTAGGCTCCTGTTACGAGTGTGTCAAGCAGGCACTTGGCAAGTAGCCCTATGGGCTAGGGTCTTGGCACACTCTCCCACTATATGTACCATAGTTCCTAGAGATAGCAAGTTCCTTCCTCATCAATAGAATCTTGGTCAACCACCTAGGTACACTCCTAACAGCTCCAGATGGATATGGATCGCGATGCCTTGCAGGACGAAGAGAAATCAGTTGTAGGGACTGGCTGAAGTGGTTTCTGCGAAGTCAATGAACATGTCACAACGTTCTCCTCGGGCCATTAACGACGATGCCGGACTCGCATCTACCTTTTAAAGAGAGTGCTTACTTCATTAAAGCCTACAGAGATCTTGTACGCCCCATCGAGTAAGTGAGCTATACTACACACGGCTACTGCGAAAAAACTTTATCTGTGTTCGGGATTCGGCAGAAACACGAAAATTAGACGTTCCTCGTCCACCGTTATCGTAAGATCTCGACCGTCAAAGACCCATATAGTGACATGAGATCGCCCACAATGTGACCTCGGACTCTTTTCCGTGAAGGTTTCTGGAGCCGGCCCCGAGCGCTCAGCGGTCTAAGGAGGTAACTTAATATAGATTCGAAGGTCTCATTCGATGGCTTGATTCTACCAAATGCTTAACTCTGGGCCGCTCAATTGTCACGAGACGATCTAGATAGAAACATAATCGACTTTGGCGATTTTGAGAATGTACCTACTTCAAAACTAAGCAAAGATAGCGTTTAATCTGAATGACTTGAGAGATTTAAACTACTGACTCTCGAATGCTATACGCAGTAATACTGGAGCGGATAAATCCGAAGTGTGGGGCGGAAGCTATGCCACTATATCATGAAGTCATTCAAGTGTAACGATCTGTGCCTCATTCAAGCCGTCATTGCACTCTTACGGAGATATCCAAAATGAGCTTTGATGGGGTCCGATCTTAACGACTTGGGTTCTAGACTCTATTCATTCTCGAATGCTGTACGCAGAGATAAGGGAGCGGATAAGTCCGAGGTGTGAGACGGAAGCTATGTCATTATATTATGAAGTCAATTAAATATATCGGTACGTGCTACATTCAAGCCGCCATTGCACTCTTACGGAGATATCAAAAATGGGTTTTAATGGGGTCCGATCTTAACGACTTGGGTTCTAGACTCTACTCATTCTCGGATGCTATACACAAAAAATGCGGTGTGGATAAATTCAAAGGGTGTGATGGAAGTTCTCAGCCAGGCACGGCAGTGGTGATGGAAAGTGTACAATGAGTCTAGCTATGGGGCCATCAGCCATACTTATGGCTGCTGGGGGCAAGGAGAGACTAGCTACATGAGCGCAACAACAATGGAGTATGTATATAATGTATGGAAGGCACTAGGCAATAAAGCAAACGCTGACAGAAGTTACATCATTACATCGTGGAGTCATTCAGATCTCACAGTGTCTCATCTCAGCCTCCATTGCACTCCCACGGAGAAATTTGAAATAATTTGTAATTGGATTCTGTGCCAAGTTCAGTCGACACCAAGCCCACCCGAGAGTCTTAGCCAAAGATTTTCAACCAGAAATTTTCTCCGTCTTAGCCTGAGATATTGGACTGAAAAGTTATAAAGAGGCCCTTCCTTCCACATCTCATCTACCATCGAACAAAGTTCTTCAGACACCAATCTTATCCAAACCCCACCGATCCCATCTTCACCAATTCAAACCCACCAATAACACCAAAGCCCACAATGCACTTAACCACCCTCTTCATCGCTGCCCTCAGCACAGCCCTAGCATCCGGGAGTCCTCTCACTCGCCGATCCGACTACACAGACTGCCTCCAGATATGCAGCGGTGACTACTCCGAATGTCTCAATGCCCTCGGGTCTGGACAGGTTAATGTCGAAGGCGTCATCTTTGAATGGTAAGCCTTCCAACTCAGCGCATGTCACTGGATGGTAGAAGATGCATGTAATGATGTTGTCACTCGATAGCAACGCGCAGGCTCTGGCGTGCGAGAGTGTGGTCTGCGATTCCACTCAAGATATAACGCTCGTTCTTGAGAAGGGTTTGCCTGAGGTGGTGCTGCTTCTTCAGAATGCGGGCGCAAAGTAAATTCAGATGTGAAAAGGGGGTGGTTTGACAGGGGCTCGTGGAGCTGGTTGGCGAAATTGAATTTTTGAAGGACCGAAGTGCTGGGAGGTCGAATTATAGATGTGGCAGAGTTTTGGAATCTTGAGTAACGATGGATATGTGCATCTTCGTGTGTGACGCTCCTTAACCCAGCAGGGAATTATGTTATTAGCAAATTAATACTATCTGCTTGGAGAGAAGAACAAAAGAAGAAACATTGCACTTAAATGTCTCATTAGTGTCGTCTGCCATGCTGATCTCTTTCCTCTAATTCTCCACTGGCTACTCTCTGTTACCTTCTCTGCTCCTTGATATTTCTGCGGACCAGTGCATTGCAGTAACCCGGCGCAGAGCAAGTCTCAGCCCCTCTACCAACGCCCGCCCGAAACTTGCATTTACCATACTTGGTGAAAGATCTAGTGAAACAGTAGTAGGGCATATCTTCACCATTGAGCCAGCGCCGTGAGCAACTAGATCTAAGCGTAATTATTCCAGCGAGCAGGACGCCCCAAAGGCTAACTACCAGGGTATCAAACGCTTCTGCAACGAGCTTGGTGCTACCAGGACAGGCTTTTTCCTTCGAGAATGCTACATTTTACAGAAAGAGAGCTCTGGTAGGAGTGCAGAGAGAGATTCGACTGCATATGTGGCCACAAGACGTACCATTATGGCGAGCATAACGTGATGGAGGAGAGACTAGGGAATACACGGACATTGTTTAAAAATCTGCGCTGGAAGATTTCCAGCCGCGAGGGCCGACCACAGGAGTGGCTAGTGCCGTCATGAAGCTGGGCATCATTAAATTGCCAAGTAACTTGAAATGAGACCAAACTCTCCTATCGGCGAAAATTAGACGGGACGAGTTCGATCTGACTTCCTTGCCACACAAGGAAAGGTCAGTTCAGTTGGCTAAGTATTAGCAAGATACTAAGCCTGCATCCATATCTGTCAAAGTTTGGGCAGCGCAGCTGCGTAGATGGTGTATGAAAATAAAAAGCTAGCAGCTTACCCATCTCAAATCCATTTCTCTTGTCGGGCTATCATATTCACATAGATGCAAGTTCGCCCTGCTAACCTGGATTAGGCTGAACCCAATTGATTATTAACACGAGCCGCACAGTATCAAATCGAACAAACAATCAACTCGAATCTGCAAACGTGTTAACGGGGCAAGTCCACGAGATGTAGCGCGTACTAGGCGTAAGCAGTACCGCATAGATCTTCCGAGTAGCAGTATCTTCTCAGCCCCTTTTCAGCCCTCTTCTTTTTGGTTTGGCGATCCTTATGACTGAGTCTATGATCTTCTGGTGTCTGGCGGATGGTTGTAAGAACTACAAACCGGTCAGATGCGCAGGTTTTTAGGCTGGTCTGATCGCAGACGCTGAATTCCCTGGACTTTTGAACGGCAAGATAGAGAAAGTGATTACTATTATACAGTGAGATTAGTCATAGAATCTATGTACAAGAGATAGGGAATAAATCGATCTGGACAGAGAAGAGTTGCTCCATGTGTCGCATATGTCGTTTCTTTTCCAACCCATTGTAGACACATTGCCTAACTCACTGCCTACTCGAGCTTGGCTTTGTAATCAGACGGCAATCTCCTCCTGCCCCATACTACAAAGTCATTCGGTAGAATTATAGTATCTCGAGAGGAGATACCCGTAGTGGTTTCGAATCTGTCAGCGGGACACAGCAGTGGTGATAGATGATGCATTGTGGATCTAGCTAGGGGGCCATCAGCCATCTCAAGGGTGTTCGGGACAGGAAATGGCTAGTCCCATGCATACAATTATTAATGACCAGGTTGGAATGTGCTTGGAATGCATGGATGGTAACAGAATGCTGACAGACTTCCACCAGGCATCAATCGCTGATATCTAGAATCCCCCATCCCAATTTCAGTACTTGATGCCACAACGATTCAGGCATTCCATTGCGCCATTACTGAATGATTTAGGGATGCTTTGCGCAAACTGCCTGATGTTGGTATGATCCAAAAAATCCGGGAAGCCCAAGTCAGCATCGACGATATCCGGACTCAGGGAGAAAAAGTTCTTCCCGATTGTGCTCAGACCAGGATCCTCGTTGCTGAACGCAGCAATGAATACGGCCGGCTCGCAGTTGTCATTGAACTCATAGTGAATGCTTCCTTGCGGTAATATGGCACCCTGGTATTGCGACAAGGTAGTGCTCATCTGAGTCTGCAGTCCATTCTCAAGGAGGAAACCAGTCTTCACGTTGGCACCCGTGGCAAGGATCAGAAACTCGCTTGCACGCGGGTGAATGTGAGGCTTGTTCATGCCACATGGGTTCATGAATCCAGCTGAGGCCGCTGTCAAGATTTCAGGTATGTAGCAAGAATGATGTGTAGATTGCTTGAATTATTCTACCTCAGAATCTCCTGGGGGATGTCTTTGACCCCATAGAAATTTGGTGATATAGCCGACATGCGCAAAGGTCATAGCTGAGAACCCAAATTTTGACACTCCCCTGTGAACAGCGAGACCGTCTCCCCTGAATCCAAACTCCAGTACAAATGAAGCTATACAGAAATACTCTGGTGCCTCTCATCAAAACCGACAAGCCTTCCTGGCCGTCATCATGTGCCTCTCATTAAGACCGACAAGCCTTCCTGGCCGTCACCATGTGCCATGTGCCTTTCCTGGTGCCTCTCACAAGTTGACGAATGCCTCCTTCTCATCTGGACCCTCACTTTGCTGCTGCAACTCTTCCCATTTCCGCTTTCGAGATCTCTTCTCAATGGTCCATCGTTCCTGTAACCATTCTGGGGCCAACTCCGGATGCAACCTCCAGCAAATTTCATCCTCATGAGGCTTCCCACAGCGAGAACATTGCACGTTGCGACGCTGACCCCCCTCTTGATAAGTCTCAGGGAATTTCTCTCGTTTGGCTTTCTCGTATCTGGTCCTTGCCACAAGCCCCACGGTCCCTATCCCCACGGCACCAGGATCCAGAGCCTTTCGGCGTCTCTCCTCCTCCAGAAGCATATTCCTCGCTTTGTCGGCAGTCATCCCCGGGGTCACAGTCCAGATTTTGGTGAAATACTGATATTCTTCAGGGAGAGTCATACCAAGGCACACCAAAGTCCGCTTATCGTCGTCGAGAACCACATTGGTATTGCGAATACGCTCTTCCAGAGTCTTGATGTGAGTAAGATAATGAGTCATAGAGTCAAACTTTTCGAATCGTAGCGAGTAGTACTCCCGAGTCAATCGCATAAATTCGGCATCACCCTTGGGAGCATAAATAGTGGCCAATTCAGTCATCATGGTGAAGCCACAGTCGAATGCATTGGTTTGAACCTTTTTCTTCGCGGGACCACTGACGGTGGGCCTTATAACGTCGGCAGCATCTGTAGACGACTCCTTCCACTTGGCTAGGGCTGCATTGCTTAGTGATTCTGGGGGGGGCTCTTGCGTATACTTCCATAGCTTCTGTTTGCGTAGTAATGCCTTGATGTCAACAAGCCATTCAGGGTAGTTGTCGTCCGTAAGCTGTGGAATGGGTGACTTGAACGAGGATGATTCGGAGGCCATGATAATGTGGTGATACCCTAAGCGTCAAGCCCGGGCTCATAACCTGTCAAGATTTCAGGTATGTAGCAAGAATGATGTGTAGATTGCTTGAATTATTCTACCTCAGAATCTCCTGGGGGATGTCTTTGACCCCATAGAAATTTGGTGATATAGCCGACATGCGCAAAGGTCATAGCTGAGAACCCAAATTTTGACAGCATCCTTGTTCACCTCCAACTCCGTGATACGGTTCTTTTTGGCTTCGTTGTCTTCGAGCAAGTCTCCATTTTTGGACTGAAGTTCACGACAGCCGTTGCAAACTATATGTCCCTGTTCATCCCTTGATGGTATCGCCTCGCGTTGTTCATCAATGATGCGATATGAACGCGCTAGTTCATCCTCATACAATTGTTGCAGACGTCTTATCTCCGTCTGCATTGCGTCCTTCTCTCTTTGGTGTTCCTCAACGTTGTCTCTGTATCGCCTTTTCATGTACTTAACAACACCCGCAGTGTCAATCATATCTCGACTGAACATGCGTCTGGGGTCAGCCGCAAGACGGATGGCATCTTCCACTGCGTCCTTGGCTTCCAAAGCCTTCATGTGGGTGACGTAAGTAACCATTGGTATGCCTTTATTACCATCAAGTGGGGCGTTGATTGAAACTGTCGTAGGAGCTTGTTCTGGAGCTATAAAAGTCATGGAGTCAGTGATAAGTCTTTGAGGTAGCATTCTCGGTGATTAGATAACATGAAGAGGTAGAGAACTTTTGTCTTAAGGGGATGTATCTTGCGATTTGCGACGTAGATGACGATAGATGGATTGCGCTCCAGAAGGTTCATACCGATTTCTCTTAGACGGTAGTAGTTCGGGTCCGCAAAGGGAACTCTGTGCCGTTCATACCACGCGCCAATGTCCTCCAGCTCAGGGTTCCAGTGATGTGAAGAGGTCGTGGTAAGGTCTTTATATTTGAGGAATGGAATACTCTCAAAATCTGGCACCGAAAATCGTGCTAACCTTACGCGTGTGGGCCATCCAAGGAGGGATGTTATGGCCCTCAGGAAACGGAGATTTGCTTTAGAACGCGACATTGTTGCAACTACCAGTAATGCAAGCCGGTAAGGCTCGAAGATTTTATGGTGAAAAGATATCAACGAGTTCTTTTCCGACTATGTGGTTGATGAGGTATTTGTATGATGATGGGAAGAGGAAGAGAAATGTGCGTTTAGGAAATAAAAGTACTATAATTCCGGCCTTGGCACTAGCGAATACCATCAACACTTCCTGAGTCACGACTCCTTTGCCTCGGCATAATATAATTCCGGTATGAGTGATCGTGTGAACGGAAGCTGAGCTGGTTTCTGAGATGGTCTTCAACACCGTCTTCGCGTCAAGGAGCTCGACTTCATAGTTCTTCGGTCATCCTTGAGCATTATCTATACCTTACTCACCTGATTTTGTACCATATTTTCTTGACGTTTGCCCGAATTTGGGAGAAACTTGATTCAAATCTTGACAAAGTTGCTGTCACATCCAAGGCTTTCCGCCCCCTCTTTGTCTGAGTCCAAAGAATGGCACCACAACGCCAAATCAATCTGTCCAGGAGGCAAGACCTACCGAAGAATATGATCTACGGGCCGATGGAAAAACGAAAAATGCCATTAAAGCTTGCTCGACCCTTGAACGTTCAGGAACACCACCTGTTGCAACCTTTCCCGGAGACCGCTCTAGGGATGCTACCTCCAAGCGTTCGCATCAAGGTGTATCTGTAGAAATTGTATGGTGTGATATGACTTGATTATTTTTACTACTTTTCTGGAGAAGGATATCCTTCTCCTTATATGGCCAATATGTCTATGTTGCCACCAAATGTACTCCGAAATTTCTACCTGACACGCTGTCCTCACAGTACAATTTTCTATGGTGGCGGTAATCACACCACCGCCAAGGCTTGGGAGGCGTTGCCACCACATTGCCAAGTGTGAGAAATATGGATAATGTGGAAGGAATACCATGGTCCATTTCGCCATGGCGTATAGCCTCAATATGGCTCATGGCTCAAATGGCCTCAAATCCAACAGTATCAGCACTTATTGGTCGTACCACAGTTTCCAGCAGAAAAAGAATTCGAAACGGAACTTCCTGCTATGGAGAAGCTACTTCTGGCTGCACCATCGTTGGCTTCGCCTCCGCGCTTTATCCACTTGAAAGGCTCTGGTCTCTAAATCCTACGAGCCTGTCGCCAGACTAACTTCGAAGCTTACCCCATCTTCTATGGTAGCGATCCACCCTACTTTGCAAATGCTTGGGAACTCTTTCGCTTCCTCGTCAGCATTGGGCCAACTGGCCGCTTACGGCTCGAAGCTTTTTGTATTGGAGACCTCTTGTCCCAGCAACCAATCCAAGAGCAAGACGCGTCACATCATCATCTTGAGACCGACGCGTTCCTGTTTCACAGTAAATATTTCATCACATGCCGTTGCGGAAGGACGGATCCAATGGTCACAGCAGCTTTCAATTTATTGATGGAATGCAAAAATCTTCGCATGATCTATATGGATATGAAGCAGGGTGAGGAACATATGCACTTCGCCATGCTGCGTACTCTTGCTACCCGACAGTACACTCACCTCAGGTGTTTGACTTCTCATCGTTGGATTGTTCAATGGCGCCAAGGGCTACAGTCGAACGCCTTACAGCCAGAATTTTCTGAAGCTCTGCGAACGAATCGTGAGCTTGTATTATCTGGAAAATCAATCGGACGTCATGTGCTAGTTGAGGTCAACATGAACCCTCCACCTTTACCAAAATCTCTCCTCGAAACCGGCCTTGGAAAATTATCTCCAGAGCTTCGTACAAAGATCTACAAGAGACTTGTAGTTGGTCCTTCGTCTTTTTTGCCCGACCCGCAGTTTAGGGGCAATGATCGGTGCGATGAAAATGCGATTAAATATCCCTCGGCTGTAGAAGCCATACCCTTTGTCGACCTGAAGAAATCAACTACGGCAGTGTTGCATACGTGCCGGCAACTGTACCACGAAGCTTATCCAATACTTTATTTACACCGCTCCTTCTTTTTTGAGGATGTACGGGACCTTGTTAGATTCCTGGTCAGTATCGGGTCTACTCGGCGTATGGATCTCCAGATGATACGTCTTCGAGGACTACTCTTTCAGCCAGAACCGAACAAGTCGAATAGCACCAGCTCCTACCAGACTGATGGATACGTCGGTCTAGTAAAGAAAGGGATATTTGTGTCTAATGAGGAGATAGCAACATTTTTTTAGGACGGAGGTTTCCTGATGCTACTCAGCTCTTCTCACTTCTAGCAGAGTGCAAGAACCTTCTAAAGATCAACATGGATCTAGACTGTGGCGGATCAAGAGTGCATCTTCGACTCATTGAATGCATTGCCGAAGCCAGGAATACCGAAGTCAGGATTAAGGAACCGTGGCACTGGCTTTTATGTCCAACGACATCTTCCGTGAGTGCAGCTATACCTGAACATTACCGAGTAAATCGTGATAGACACATCCGTTATAAGAACATACTCAGACTTGGGCAATATACCAATAATAAGACGATCGTGGAAGTTGACATTATGTTGGAGCTGTATGGACATCAACCCTTCGCGGAAACTCGCCTAGGAAAGCTACCTCCAGAAATTCGATCCCAAATCTACCATTCACTCATGGCCACTCCTCCGGCATATGTAGGCCAAGAACTAATCACACACGGACCCGCTAGGCAAAGGACCACCTTCCTTCATCTTCATGCCTCATGCTTGGACGTTCTCAGAACTTGCCGCCAAGTCTATCTCGAAGCTTCTCCACTGTTTTACGCGCGTACATCTTACTTTGTTGCCAATGCGGAGGAATTCAAACAACTCATGGACCTCGGCGCCCCATGGAAGTCAAATCCACCGCTTCGCTGCGACAAGATCACTTCTCTATGTCTGAAGGGAATTGTACAACATAAGTTTCGTGATTGGTATCCAGATTACATGTCTTACATAACAATCTCAGTGCTCAAACAGTGGGAGAGCCTACGAAAGATCTATCTCTGTATGCGCGCGGGACAAGAAATTGGATATATAAAGTGGTTGTTCCGCTTACCACACATGACTCGTGGTGTTATCGAGTTCCTTGATGACTCTCATTGGGTACTACGTCTGCAGCGTCTCGATGAAGAGTGGAAGATCCAATACGCTTGTTGCTACAGAAGTAAAGGAAAAGGTCAAGGCGATGCAGAATACAGCTGGGATGACGCTGCAATCCAGGAGCAACTCTTGAAGATCAATTCTCGTGCCTCGGGGCTAAAAAATGGACAAGAACGTCTTGTGGAAGTAGATATTGAGCCACATTTAGAGAGATATATGCCTTGGGACATGGAAGTTATGATGGACAAGTTCCACGAGCTCAGAATCTGATCGTGGTCATTGGAATGAGCATGGTGGGGAAAGAAACTCGCGAAGGACACCGAGGGTGCAAAGAACATCTCTTCGGCTGGTGTTCCAAGCAGTTGCATGCTCGATCAGATGTGCAAAAGCAGAGAATGGAGGATAAAAGGCAAGGGTTCTAGTACGAGATACCTACTCAATGAGAGCCAGAGTGCGTAGATACGCCAATATAGTATCCTCGCTCAAAGGCGTATACCTGTCATTACGTGTAATTAGCTGCCCGCTTCACTTGGTAATGCAAAGATATACACAACCAATTTGCGTGAGGAAATAAAGCAAAGAGCGAAAAACAGCCGTACTGCGGTGATGTCTTTTTAAAAGCCCGGAATACTCGATTGTCGTACGATCCGACAGGGAAATGTGAGCACTACCAAAAGACTACTCTTGTAGAAATTGTATGGTGTGATATGACTTGATTATTTTTACTGCTTTTCTGGAGAAGGATATCCTTCTCCTTATATGGCCAATATGTCTATGTTGCCACCACATTGCCAAGTGTGAGAAATATGGATAATGTGGAAGGAATACCATGGTCCATTTCGCCATGGCGTATAGCCTCAATATGGCTCATGGCTCAAATGGCCTCAAATCCAACAACTCTTGCTAGGATTTGAGCTGGTCGTCGTAGTTGTACTCATAGGAGTCCAGTAGATCACTGTCCTGAGATTAGTCATCAATCACAAAAGGCGGCTCTTAATTCGCGTTTGCTAACACACTAAATTGTGCTCAACAAATGTGCTGCAGTTTCATCAACATCCACAATCAAGCTTTGTTCTTGAACACAGCCTACGAGGTCCTTGTTTCTTAAGAGTTGAACTATTTCATTCTTTCATTCGTTTCTTCGTAAGCCATGCCATCCAAGCTGAAGCGAAAGCGCTCAACCTCTTCTCCGCAACCGCGTCGTGATCTTCACAAACGAGCCACAGCGAAGAATATGGCCCTGCAACATGAACGCGATATGGGGCAACTCTTCCGTCCAGTTCAATTAACCTTGGGAGCAATTCGGATCGCAACCCAGCCAGGGCATCCAGATAGCCCTTTTCGTGTCATGATTCTGCGAGAGGGACTCGTGAGGCTCGGAAACCATATCGAGCTTCTAGCCTCCGCACAAGGAATGACTGAGTTCGACAGACAAGCTTTCTGGTAAGTCTAAACCGTGCAGTTACTTTGAAGGGTTTACTTGACTCAATCTCTACCTTTTAGGCTCTTCGTCGCGTCCCACTGGACATCTCCTGGCACCTCCGGGGAAACTCTACGTGAAATGTACGATCGCATCATTCATCATCTCCAAGCAGAAAAAGAGAAGACTCCGCAAAAGGTCGAATTAAAACCCTTTCTCAAGACTGGTCTCGGAGGATTGGCTCCAGAGGTCCGCGAAATGATCTTTACCAACTTGCTAGCCACCCCTCCTCCTTATGGTGGCCGAGACTTCCGTGCTCAGCAGGATCCTATCGTTGGCCGTTTCCCAACGTCTCTCAAAACGTTTGTTGACCTTAAGGCTTCCTATCTTCCAGTCCTGCAGACTTGTCGTCAAGTCTACCTCGAAGCCTTTCCAATCTTTTACTCACGCAAATCTTATTATCTCACCAACTCGGTACACTTGGCAACCTTCTTGAAGTTTGACGGTTATCGGCAAGTAGGACCTGAGCGATTCCGGTTCGATGCGATTACCTCATTGTGTCTCGGGAACATTGTTGTAAACAAGCCAATGTGGAATCCCCAGTCAATCGATCGACTCATGGCACGATTTCCTGGCTTGGATCGGGTAGCGCTTGAAGCTGAACAGTCTACTAAATTAGATTCAAAGCTTTGGATTGCAGACCTGGGGAAGATGGATAGTCTCCGCAAAATCTGTCTCTGCATGCGTGTTGGTGATGAGTGGGAATACCTTCGGTTCTTGTTCCAAATAAGCGGGCTGGGGCGCGGGATGATTGACTTTGTGGATAATGTTCATTGGATCATTCATTCGCAGAACTCAATAGGAGACGATTGGAACCTTCAGTACTCTGCCTTTCCCAATGAATTCTACAAAAGGGGGAAACACTTTGAAGAACTGAGTTTTCATGACGTCGAGATCCAAGGAGAGGTTCTAAACATTGAGTCCCGCGCCTCAGACTTGGTACAAGGAGATGAACGTTGGGTTGAGGTCGAGATTGGATTGCGCAACTATGAAGATAGACCACCAGTGCGGCAACGTGGACCCGATGTCACACAGAATCAAGCAACAGATAATCAGCAAGAACTACCAGGCCGAGAGAATGTTGATGCTCCGGAAGATGATGGATCAGGTCTGGGATCTGAGGACCTCCTAGGACCGATGGACTCGGACGAAGATAGCACATCAACGGACAATGAGCCAGATCAAGGATCAGATGACCTGGAAGGACAACCAATCGTGGAAAACGCTAGAGAAGAGACGTCCGATTACCCACAAAATTGGGTAAATGGTGATAATCACAACCCTCAAGCTGAGTCTGGTACGAGCCAACAGGCAGGGATTCTACATGACCCATCCAACGAGACCTACATCGGGGGTTCAGCTGAGGCTCTGCCGGAAGAAGAACCAGAGGAGCGTCATGGTCTTCTCAGTCCAGTAACTCCGACAGTAGCTGCAGCAAATCAAAGACTGGAAGCTCTTGTAGCATCACCAGATGATAACCTCGCCTACGTCCAACAACAAACGGACTCTCATCAGATTGCGACAATGACTCCAGATGGGGGAAACAGTGATGATCTTGAAAATCGGCCAGGAGATGAGACAGAAGCAATGACGCAGCTTCCTTCATACCAGAACCGGACGGATACTCGAATGCAAACAGAGCCAGCAGCTTCCAAATATCGCAACATCCAGATTCGAACGGAACCAGGAGTGTTTGCAGAAGATTCCCAGAGCGAAACTCAAACGGCGACTACACTAAAGCCAGACCAAGGTCCAGGGTATCAAACAAAAGTACGAGATGGACCGCGAGTGTCATCCGAAGGTTTCCAAGCCTCCACAAATTCGCAGCTACGAAATGACTTGGCGATCAAGTCGCTTCAAGAGCGCCAAATTCTACCGAGTTCGCGCAAAAAGCGTTATCTACACGGATTTGTTCGAGCGGCTGCGCTCATATTTGCATTGTCTCTGTTATATGTGGTTCTATACGCAAAGATGAAGAACACGCTAATTCAGCTGCTTGCTTTGCTCCTCTTTGTTCCAATGTTCTTCATAGCTCATTGGTCAGAGAGCGACTAAAGATTGGTTCTACTTTCTGCAAAAGTTAGGGATGCAATTGCAGGTCACTTTCAAGCGGAGTGTTGTTTGTACACATGTATTTAGATTCCTTGCATAAACACACTGCTGAAAAAGAGAATGATCAAACATCGGAAGTTCTTCCCTGTTCTTCCCACGTAATGTATACAGCGTACACTTCGAGATAATGCAAACATCCTTACGGCACTAGTGGCTTGGCACGGAACACATCTGTATCCTACTTTACCTTACCTTACTCCCTCGTCCTCCTCTTCCTAGCAACAAACACCTCCTAGTCCTCCCGGGGCCATTTCAAGTATTCGTCAACGGCTATACCTGTAAGGTGCGTGACTATCTAGTGTGACGGTGTCTACGGGGCGCCTTCAACACTTCGTAATTTCTCCGGGCTTTGCAAAAAAGTCAACAACAAAGTCAGCCTTACATTCACAGCAACTATCAACACATCAGTCCTCTATGCTGACAGAACACCCATCTCTAGACTTCTTTAAAACGTTGGATTCTCTCCATGAACCCACATTAAGCTCACTCATCCTTTACCCGCAAGATGGCAGCCCATCTCCCGTGGAGTTATGCCAGAGACCCAAGACACAACATTGCGGAGAACATGCATCACAGGATAAGAAAGCGTTCAGAGCCAGTCACGCCGACAGAGCCAGCAAAAAATTTGCTCAATCGCAAACACCCCTGCACAACCACAAAGCCATTCTTGCAGACTCGCTTTGGGAGATTACCCCCAGAAATACGGCAAATGATATTCTTCGAATTACGCGCTACTCCTCCATCGTATGCTGGCCATGACTTCGCTGCCTGCTCTTCAAAGCCCAAGAGCTCTGTGAAACCTCCACAAGAATTCGTGCACATCCGAGCGTCATGGCATCAAGTCACAGGAACTTGCCGTCCAATTTATATCGAGTCGCGCCCCGTCTTCTTCGCCTCCAGATCTTACTACGTGGCAAATGCTCAAGAGTTGAAAAGCTTCCTTCAAGAACACGAGTATCCGCCGCCGGCGCGAGCAATCTTCCGGTGGGACACCATCACCTCATTGTGTGTCAAGGGTCTTGTCAAGCGTGTCAAAAGCTATACCAAAGAGCAGATTGATAATATTCTTTCGGATCCGACCAGCCACGTTACTCGGGAACATCTTGAATCGAGGACCTTTCAGACTTTTGAACCTGGCATTTACTTGTGCATTCGAAGCCTCGAAAACCTCAAGACAATCTGTCTGTGCATCTGCGTTGGTGAATAGATGCTATACGTCAATTTTCTACAACAGTATACGGCTTAACCGCCATGCGTAAAGGGCTGGTGGAGTTCGTCGACGCTTCTCATTGGCTGATACGTCCACAGAATCCCGAGCACGTTTGGAGCATCCAGTACGCCTGTTTTAGCTACGCCGATTGTGGAAGGGGCGAATACAATCAGGAGATTCCATACGACAGGTGCAGGGTCGAAGAGCAAATTACTGAAATTGATTCACGGGCTCCGGGACTACAAGAAGGAGACGAACGCTATGTCGAAGTTCAAATTCAGCGCCATGTGGCGAAAAAGCGCTCTCGATCGCCATCGAGTGAAGACGGAAGCAATAGAAGGTGGGAATCAGCACTCGATTACGCCGAGGAGGACCTGTAAAACCATTACGCTCACCAGGCTCAGCTGATTTCGGAGAACAATCGTACATTGTTAGGACCCTCGGTACCGGTACCTGTCATTCCGCTCGAAGAAGAAGTCGCACGTCGATCCGTACCGCTTGAGGCCGATAATAACAACGAACTTGTCCAACTTGACGCCAAAGCATCTCATCAAGCACCAGAGAAGACACGTTCGCAGAACAGCAGTAACCGTGATGGTACAAGAAAAACAAAAGAGATGCAAGAAAGCAAAGGCAAAGAGGAAGGAGCAACAGTCAAGAAACTATCAAGTGCCAGCAAAGAACCAGTGTTAAATATCATCCTTCCCCCAAACCCCTACACAAATGAGGAGATGCAATCATACTACGAATGGCAATGTCAGGCTGAAACGCGAAGACGAGCGCTGATCGGAATGAACTTTTACAAAGAAGGAAAGACAGCTTCAGCAGATATCAAAAACCAGAAGCGCCCCGTAAAGAAATTTCCGGCAACCAACAATACTGCAACTTTCCAAGAACAGCCCTTATCGCCAGCATCGTCAGGCCAGTCCTGGATGCCGTCCGGATCCGTCCGAATGGGCGCTCTTCTCGTTTTCTTCTTGGTCCTCGCGATCGTGGGTGGTCGTGCTGGGTTTCTGTCGAACGCAAGTGGAGACAGAGAGGGGTGAAGTCAACGATGACCAGCATCTACCTCGGGGGGTGCAGCTCCTAATGGGGGTATCTACGTGGCGCAGAATCCTGAAGAGTGGACTGGTTTATGCATAGATGCTGGGAGTCGCAGAGGTAATCAAGGCATGCGTAGTTAACCGATAGATATGCGTCTAGCACTATTAATCATGACATTGAAAAAGGTTCAATTGAGGCATAAAAACTCAGGCATGTCTGGCTTCTAAAAGATTGAAATCACACTGAGCAAACTCCCAGCCATGTTATCTACTTGAGAAAAAAACAGGGCATGAGTCTCTCTCTGACTTCTTCGATACAGCTCTCCGGACAAAAAGCTCCATCTGTATCAGCATATGTGCATTTTCTCAAGCTGAAGAGATTGCATCAAGATCTTTTAGGTGCATTCAAATTTTGGCCCTCGCTGGCCCCCATTTAAGCCGCGGCGGCTTCCAAATGTTCATTCCATCAAGTCGTAGATCGATAAAGAAGAATCTGGGCTCGTCAGATCTTATTTCGAGGCAGATATTGGTTCATGGAGAATCTGCTATGTTTTGTGATAAATACTACCTGTAAACGACGTTGTAGGGACCTCGTGAGAGACCTATTGTTGTAGATATAGCTCCGTACAAGCCGTATCTCTACTGAAGACCAAGACCAGGCTAGTCCCGAGTGGGCTAGGCTGCCTTGATTAACACCTACCTTTAGCTAAGGTATCTGTACAACTTGCTTCCACCATCTGGCCTTCGTCTCCCTTGTTGCCAAAAGTCATGGTACTTCAAATCCCAGATCCTCATGCTGAGCCCCAAACATCCAACACTGCTTCAAAAAGACCAGCCGATGAAGCTAGTCCTCCTGCAGCAGAAAGTGAAATGTCTTCAGAGCAGCCCACCCAGAAACCGAGTGCCAGATTGCGATTTTGGAAACTTGCCTTTGTGAGATCGGTAACAAGGGTGAAGAAGAGATTGAGATTCCTCAGAAAAGGACAGAACATCAATACCCATGGACAACCATTCCTAACAACCAGCTTGGGGAAGCTGCCTCCGGAGATACGAGAAAAGGTCTTCTTCAACCTCCTTGAATCCCCCCCACCCCACGCTGGTCGAGAGGTCTCTGTGCCTTATCACCTTCAAGCCTCGCATCTAGCCATACTCAGTACATGTCGCCAGCTTTACCTCGAAGCCTTTCCGGTCTTCTACGCCCGCACATCGTACTACGCAGCGGGCTCCAAAGAGTTGATACATCTCCTGGGACTCGGTTGTCCCCATCGGCCTGGCCCAGAAGGTTTCCGCCGCGACAAAATTGAAACTTTGTGTGTCAAGGATCTCGCTATCTACGAGTGTTTGTCTGAGAATCTTGATGGAAGGATCCACCCCTTTCCTCAATACTATTACGATCTCGCAAATCGCCTTTGGAACGATGAAAAGTACTGGGAGCTAGACTCAAATTTTCGGTCCGTCGTGCAGAACATGAAGCATTGGACGTCCCTCACGAAAGTTTGTCTCTGCATGCGAGCTGGCGAGGAACTGACTTACATTTCTTTCCTTACCGAAATACCTGGCTTGGAGCGGGGAGTGATTGAATTTCTCGATGACCACAAGTGGATATTATATCTTCAGCCACGTGATTCTCAGGGCTGGAACAACCACTTAGCATGTATTCGTCATCGCTCTTTCCACATCGACCAGCATACAAACTACGAGGTCGTCCTTGAAGCTCAACTCGAAGACGAAGGAAGTATGCTGGATACTATTTCTCGAGCATCGGAGCTCAAGGACGGCGATGAGCGCTACGTGGAGGTAGAGTTGGTACGGGAAATTTAAGAAAGAGCGACACATGGACAGCGCTGCAGGGGACAAGGCACGACTTACTTCCAATAAGCAAATCCCAAGGCTTGGAATTAACTCTTCGATTGCAGTTGGCAATTTTTGTTCTCGTCTATCTTCTCCACATGCGTGTAATTGGGCAGTATCACCTTACATTCCCTCCACATTGTGCTCCAAGCGAAATGCGTGCCGAGCAGGGAAGGTCTTCGGCATATCAGAGGTCTACTCATGAGTCTTGAGATATTCACTTCTACAAGATGAACACTCAATGAAACCAGCTTTTTTTAGCAGCTTCTTTCTAGTAGTGAAGTCTCCAAACATTTTCGCAGTGTGAAAGCTTGGTGGCGAACAGAATACCATTGGTGCTGATGTTGAAAATTCACGATCAAAACATAGCTTGGAGCACTTCACTCTGTCTCGTTGTGTGATGCATGCAATTGACACAGCGAAAGCGTCACTTTCTCCGCAAAAGACCAAAATCTGAAGTGTTCCCATCTCGCATTCACCAATTAGGGGAAACTAACATTCACAGGCCATGGGCATCCTCAAGTATATAAACCCCCAATTTTCTCCCAGCCTTCTTCTCTTTCCTCCATACACATACAATCAGCACACCTTCTATGCATATCTCCATTGCATATCCATATCTATGTTATCTTGCTTACTTGCAACAACTATATAAAGCCTTCTTTGACATGATTCCATGTTGTTGAGAACGATCAGTACAGCTTTTCTCTGATCGGAATTACAAAAATATATACCCTTCAATACTCCTCATTGATCTTGCCCTGCTTACACTTCTCTGGATACTGATCGGAGCCAACGTAAATGGCTCGATGACGGTGCAGTCTCGTCACCATGTGTCGGGAGGCGGAGAGAGAGTTTAACAGTCTCGAGCAAAGGCTGTACCTCAATTCAGAACATGCGCGGGAGCTGAAAAACAGCAACCGTTTCATCTCTCCATGCTCGTACGCTTACTTCAAGAAATCATTCAATCCGCTGTTAAAAGCTATATGAGCCAATTTTACGATGAACTTCAGCTCAATTTCGAGGATCGAAAGGCCGCCAAATCCCGAGGGGAGAAAGTCAGGTCGAGTCACTGAGTTCGTGCAAGGGAACCTCGAAAGCTTTCTAGGTAAAGAGGCACCGAGCATGAGTCTTTTTGGAAGACTCCTGATCCAAGCGCGCTGCCAGGTATCATCAAATTCCAGACTACCGCAAGGGCCTTACTGGAGGAAAGGGTTGCGCAAAAGATATAGATATCATGGTGCAAAGGTGCTTCGTCACGCGGAAAGCGCTCCAAGGACTGCGTTGTCTAAAGTGGTTGCTGATACTGTCGGTCCCGCGATCTCAGAAAGCAGGGAAAGTACGCTCAATAAAGCCATCTCAGGACAGAGCTTTTCACTGAAGACATGATGAAGAAGACGATGTTCCGTGTTACAGTCGACGGCTCGCCGTTAGGTCCAGTGCCGGTTCGCTTTTTGGAGCGCTGCAAATTTGAAACTCTCTTCTTCAGTTTGATCGAGAAGCGAGAAATTTCAGATAAGGATGCAAGAAAGGTCATTTGGATCACAACAAAATTTGCTTGGACTGGAGGAGAACTCGGGGGGAAGCAGTTTGGCCTCCGGAGAGATAAGCTACAAGACTGCATTGTTCTCTGTGACAGCGTGCGTAGAGCTCATGAGGAAGATGCCGCCGCTCGATTCAAGGGAGTATGCAACGTGGTCGTCAAATTGCATAGCGACGATAAGCATACAGAGCCTTATTGAAGATCAGATGGCGGAGCAATTTCAACGAGGGGTAGGAAGTGGATAGAGAATATCAGCTCCCAATGTGCGATGGGGTGAAAAGAAACAATAAGAAACGTGGTCAGGGATATGAGCAGAGGATGGACGAACGGAAGTTGGTCTCGAACGAAGAGAAGACGAGCCTGAGGCAGAACCTCGACAGGGTGAAGGCTGGGAGAAGCGGTCTGGAGTTTCAACGGGCTATGGGAACAAGAAGGGTGCGATCGGGCAGGGTCATGGTATCTTTTGCAGATTCCAACGGAGGCACAGTGTCCACAGGAGCTAGCAATGCTTGTGCAACCACGGCCTTCTTTTCTGTTGCAGAGCTCTAGAACTGAATAGCAATGTCTGTGGTTCCTACATCGCAACCACAACCACCACCACCACCACCACCACCACCACCACCACAACCACAACCACCATCAACACCACTATCACCACCAAAGCCAATACTCAAGAGAGCAGCATCAGTCTACACTGCAGGCTACCGTTAAGACATTGGAACTAAACGATCAAGGAACTAGAAGGGCTCGTCCGGGGACTAGAGGTAACTGCAGTAGCTTCTAAGGAGCTAATAGCATCCGCGGAAAGGGTATCAAAGAGCCAGATGAATGAAAGAGAGAAGCTCGAAACATCCACGGAACGAGTATGAAAGAACCAGCTAAGCGAAAAGGAGAAGGAAATCAGCACTCTGAAAGATCGGCTTGGCGGGATCAAAGAAGGAGATCACAACGCTGATCCGTGAAGAAAATGTCAAGACAACTTCCGAGAACCCGGATAGGCAGAAGGCACAGCCACGTTTTCGAGATCTCGAGATGACTGTGAAGAGAAGAAGAGAAAGCGAATAAGCAGACGACGATTTATGAAAGTCTCCTCGAATGCCCAATCGGTGCAACAGTTTGGAGGTCGTGTGTGGTCAGTGCCGAGCTTGCGAATTATACATCATACCCACAGATCAATCATCCGTCCAGACCTCGGCTAAGAAAATGATCAGTGTCGTTGCTGCGTACACGAGCAAAGAGGTTCCCTTAGCCGAGGTGGATGCCTACAAGGATGCAAAATTCATGTCTGACGAAGAAGGGACCTCCAATCGAAGAGGAAGAGCTCATCGAGCTTGTACAGCCTGCAAAAGGCCTGACACACACGTCGACGCTGTTAATCCTTCTTGAAACTCGAGAAACTCTGAAAAGAAAGTAGTTCATGAAAGATACACACGAAATTCCGTTATAAATATAAAAAGAGAAAAATGAGCAAACCCGACAATCAGGTTTTCTCCATGTTGCATTTGGACACTTGACCCCATCAACACTCACTGGACATGATTGAAGCTCCCTTCGGCATCGATTAGCTTGAATCATGCCTTCTCAAATTATGAACGTCGCCCAGAAGATGTTGAGAGAGATAATCAAGTACCGCCTGGCGACAAAGCCCGCCTGGGGAGCACGTTGCGCATGCACAGAGCCCGAAAGGGCATACAGTCTCATGAGACGAACACATCTTCCAGGTCCGCCGTGTTTCTCAGACCTTCTAGAAACCAACGCTCCCAGCAAAGCTATCACAAGGAGGACCCTCTCGCTCTGGAAATCGGCCAGTGCCTAGGTGGAAGCCTGGGGGAAAATTCCACCGCCAGAGAAAAAGGTTGACCAGCGAATAATCCCACGAAGCCAAGAATGAGAATCCCGAAAATTCTTCGGGAGGATTGGCCACTTGTTGCTTGCCAGTGCGGCAACACATATGGACTTCACGTGATCCTCGACATGCGGGCATATGACCTTTCCTTTAAGCCTAGACCCTCAACAAAGCCGCAACTTCTCAAATTCTACAGGAAAGCACGTGAAACCATCAAGCTCGCCCTGCATGGCAAGATCGATGCAACGTGCGTCGAAGCTTGGTTGCTCTCGAAATTCTCTTGGCCAAAGGGCTGAATCCCTCAACTCTCAATCAACTCAACGTCCTGGGTATAGCTTATGCTGGAAGACAGGCAGTATTGAAGTTAGCATCGACCGTGAGCTTAGTCCCTAAAGAATAATAAATCTTTTATTAAAACCTTTGAATAACTATAAATATAAGAAAGGCTTCTATACGCGATATTCCTCGTTAATATCGAATAATTAGATTATGGGGTATATTTGGTATTTTGGGGGAGCAACGTACCTTTCGTAAAAAGTACTTGGAGAATCTCTCAACCGCGTCAGTCGAACTTGGCGGCTTTGGGAAGAAAGAAAATACCAACCTCCTCATTTTCAACTTTAACACACGCAGTCGGAGAAACTTCTTTCCGGTCGACTTTTTCTGATCGTAGTCCTAGACACGCACTCTGCCTTCGACCTCTACAGACTTTTCACCTCTATCCTTCATCCATACTTTGATTTCATCGACACAAATATCATCACATTCTCAGGTTTCGGTACACCATTGCACTCGTACATCATACACCACGTCTCGCCACGTCCGTATCCGCCAGCTCGAACGCTATCCCTCGACACTTTCCGTCTTTTTTACTCAGAAACCCTATGCCCTTTAGCTTTCATCACGACACCTACCTCTCTGTCGTCCTCCACCATCTACCATTGCAATGGATACTTTCAGTCAAGTCGCAGCTTACGCTGCCAAGCTAAGCTCGCTTGTTCCGGCATGGATGCTCCTGATCGTGGCGGATAAACACCTGCTAGGGCTTCCTGTCTTGCAAGGCTCTCTATGGCGGTCACCTCGGATTCCTCCCCGTTTCACCATCAACGGTCATCACGGCGGAGACCGCGGTTCCAAACCCAACTCCGGAGGCAATGGAGGTAGTGGATCTGGATCCAATGAGACACCACCTCATGATGCCAGTCAGGTCGAACGTGGCTTCGCGGCCTTTACCCAACCCTTTCATCAACCCTCTCAGGCATCGCAATCATTGCCGGAGTTCGCACAGACGCTGACTATCGGCAGCACAGCCGTGATTGTGTACCAACCCTTGGAGGTCCACGACCCTTTCACCTCTTCGTCTCACTGGTTGGAGCCCGGCTACGCAGAGAAAGCCGGACTTTGCGTCTGCTTGCTGGTACTTACGTACACCATAGCGAAGAAAAGCTGGCGCTCTTTGGACAAGAGCGAGAAACAAAGACGCAAAACTGGCAACAGTGAGGCACTAGCTTTCAGCTTACCTCCTCCAGATCAACCAGCTGAACGGACGGATTATCAAATTGGCTTTGAATATGGCTTTGAATGTGGCCTTCTTGGAGTCGGTCTGCTTTGTTCCGAAACAACGACATCGCCGCCAACAGCACCGCCTCCACGTCCCACTTTAAGCCTCTCGCCTATTACATCCGTTCAGATGTCGCCGTCGCTTCTGGCAATACCTCCTCCACCTGCAGCTCAGCTTCCTGGACTAAGTCTGTCGGCCATCATCTCCGTTGACATTGCTCCACCAATTCGGGTATCGAACAGACCAGTACTGAACCATTTCATGATCATATCTGACCACTCGACACCTTCTGCTGTGCCATCAATCGCTCCCGCGACTCTTCATCGCAATGCTGCCGAGAGTGTTCAAGATGATGGCGATGAACTTGATGAGGTGGAGGTGAGCACGGGTGCTATCAAGGCAGTTGTTGCTGCTTTGAAAGAAGGAGAAGAAGGTTGGGAGAGAGGGCCGAAGGATGAGGCTATTGCGGACCTGGAGAGACACTCCAGCAGCGTTATGGCAAACGACGTTTTAGATGAGGTTTCCGCAGAAGGAGAGGTAAGGAAGAAGAAAAAGAAAATAAGACAGAATGCAAAAAGGAGAATGGCAAGGAGACTCGCAGAGGAAGAGGCAAGCAAGGAGGAAGTGGGAAGCAAAGTGGAAAATGCGAGCCAAGAGGCGGAGACGAGCAAAGAGGGAGACGCGAGTAGAGAGGAAACTGCAAGAAATGAGACTGGAAAATCCCCGAACGCTTCCATTGCAGGCACAAAAGTGTTCGAAGGAAATCAGGAAAAGTCCAAGGACAAGCTTAAAGCAAGCGGCTTCCTAGAGAGTGGTCTGGGTGGGGAGCCGAAGACCAACAAAAAGGATACTAGGCGACCCGAAGATCGAAAGCACGAGGTAAAAATTCACGCTCGGTATGATACCCACGATGAGTCTGACAACCTAACGGGAAATAGTCAGCGCGAGATCGTGGTGAAGAAGACAAGGACAAGCATCAAGGGCCAAGAATGGGAATCAGCCTTGGCAAAAGACATGAATGCTCAAGCGAGACAATTACTCGTAGCTGATGAGCAGGGTACAGAGTTGATTGCAATCAGGGTAAAGGATGAAACGCAGAAGCAGAGGCGTCGACGAAAGCGAGGAACCTTTCTCAGCGGCATCATCCTCGATTCCTGGGAAGAGGAGGAGGCTCAAGTGCAGCCGTTGTCTATTGTTGATGGATGGGATGAGGTTTTGCTTGGTGAGCTTGGTAAACCAGTGGTTAAGCTCCCGGCGGCACCTGACTTGGGGAGGGCCCAGGTCAGTGGCAGCACAAATCCCGACGCCCCAACTGAAAGACAACATGAACACACATCTAACTTCAACCCTTCTCAGTATGAAAGAGCTCAGGATGGTGGACATTACCGTCGAATGATAAAACTCCTTGACAACTCTGTTTTGAGGACCGGGCATACTGGCAACGGAGCAATATCCGATATTCGGTTTGATGGCCACAACTCTCCAATTAATAGATGTCATCAAAGTAGCTTTCGATGTCGAACTCCTGTCATAGCTGAAGTCCAAAACGGTATTCCTAGTGTATTGCCATGGGCGGCTTCCGCTCATCCCAACGCTCGGCAACCTTACATCTATGCAGATCAAGGAAGGGCAAATCCTGCACAGAAACCGGTTTATTTCGGCCCTGGAGTCGAGCCTCAAACCTTTGCTGGTAGATCTGGATCTACACTGTGGGCCTCGAATCACCCTCTATCATGGCGAACTGCGGACTCACCTCCTTCACAGGTTTCTTGGAACAAGTCGGCAACCAGAACATGGGTTACTTCGGCTTCAGCTGGTCTCGTCCAAAGAGGGAGGCTACCGTATCCAATCCCACCACTTGAGCAAAGCAATAATGGCCTTTTACCAAATACAGATTTTGCACCGTCCATAGCTCCATCCCATGTCGGCCCGCAATCCTCCATTCGCTATGTCACCTCGAGCGGTGATGGACTCGCTATACTCTGCCAGGGTCTAAATTCCTTCACTGACAATACAAGTGCAGAAGGCAGTGATGGATTGGGCAACGTCTCAGCGTTCATCTCGGCTGATCGCTCGCTTGAGCGATACAAGTATTTACCTGAACGCGGAATTAGATCCCGATCTTCTCCACCTAAAAGTCGATCCCAATCACCCTCCCCTGTACGCAACGGACGGCCACAATCGTCACCACCGCGTATCCTAACAGGTTCGGAAGCGGAGAGCTTGACACAAGTGGAGCCGAATGCCGACTGAATTCTGCAGCTACAACCCAGCGACCAGCAGTCAGCACCTCCCCATCTCGATATGCAAACCCACAGGTCGAATCATGTGAAGCAACCAGATCAATGATATCGGTCTCCATCCCACGACTGGTCACAAACAACATAGCGGCAAATTAAAGATGACAGTCTCAAACAAGGCACCATTTAAAGAGGGACTTCGCCTAGTGGTGCGCACTCCAGGAGGGACACAATAGTATGGAGGAGAATGAGGAGGACGAAGAGGACAAGGAGGAAAAAGAGGACAAGGAGGACAAGGAGGAAAAGGAGGAAAAGGGGTCAGAAACCTCGAACGGATGCTGAAGGAGGTTATGGAACGGATGATGTGGCACGGCAGATTGTGGAGTGAGCATTTACGAGTGAAGCGGTGGAAGTACCAGGCACAATTCAAGAGGTCCGGAGGATCAGGCTTCTGCGGCGTTCAGTGAGTGTTCGCTTGGACGTTGTTATTTCGAGCACCTCATGGTCTGTTCAGGTTGAGCTTCAGTGCCCTCTTGGGTTGAGCTTCTGTCTCCCTTCTCAGTTTGAACCATTCAGGTTCCTGGGATTGGACGTTAGGGCTTCCCTAGTTGGTCTTGATTGCTTCTTATACCTACCATGGACTCGAAATATCTTATATTCTGTTCGGGTTGAGCTTGATTGTTTCTTTGGGTCGAGCTTCTGGCTCTTCTCTCGCGGTTTGAACCTTCACGGTTTCCCGAGAGTGGATTCGGGGCTTCTCAGTGTTGTCTTCGACTTCTTGTAGCTGGAATGTTCGAATTCATCTTCCTACCAAGATTATTGGATTTGCGTGAACTTGCTTCAACCCCCACCCCTAATGTACATCACCTCTTTGTATCCTGTCCTTGATCAAAGCCTCAACGATGGACCGAAGGTACTAGCTATATGTGTCTCAAATTTTTGTACACGACATCGAGAAAAAGACTCCTATCTACGTTTACCAAAGAAGAGCTGGGGGGACTGACGTCAGCAGGCTCCTAGGTAGCTTCTTGGCACCTCTAGTGTCTCTACAAATTAAGCCATCCTTCAGACCTCAAATGACGCGCTACCATACTCACACCAGAGATTTTTCACACTGTCTCCCGACTACAGAGGACGCATTGAAAAGTACTTCAACGTGCCCCTTCCATGATGCTTGGAGAGCAATTATCTTACAAACCCGAGGCCTGAAGACTACCGCCGTCTAGCCTCACATTACCAGAGACGACCTTGTGAACTTCTGGACTTTTCCCTGAATACCGATTCGGTGAGCAAGGATGGATCGTGATTTACAGCCACATGCGGAGATCGAGAAGGAATCCGACATGTTTCCGATGACGATTCTTGTGAGGTAGAAGATGTCCAACTCCAGTGACATTTGTGGAACACCTTGTCGGTTCAGGGAACAATAGACAAGGCACGTGGAGCCATGGGAAGACTTCCCTCTTGAAAAATTATGCGTTCTGTCCGAACCTTGTTTGTGCGCTGTCAGGTGCTTAATAGCCTCACACCGGCTTGCAATAGCATTTGCCACTCTCGATATTCCGCCCCACTCTGGTAGACTATCGAGCGGTATACTACACGTATAATCAGCTTCTCGGTGCTTACCAATATTCGTGCAGTTTGCGGACCGAATACTACTTTTCCACGCGGTTCTGTGTCTCGGTCGCGGAACTCTCCTGATCTGTAAAGGTCAGGTGCCAAAGTGTCACCAGCATAATTGTAGTAGGCTTCTTCAGCTTTGGCACCCTCCGCAACTCAAGCCAAGGGTACTGATCACCGGTTAGAACAAAGACTTGAGTCTTTCGCGGCTGGTAAAGTCGCTAAGTCTACAATTTTGATTGACAAAATTCATGATATCCACTTTGCTATATTTATAACAAGCCAAGGGGATCAAAATATGTTGTGGGGACCAGTGACACAAGTCCAAACCCTGATTGGTTGGAGAAAGCCTTTGTTGCGTTCTTCATTCATATGTGCGTTAGGCAATCACAACCTATTCCAAAGCAATCCGATTGCACTATGCCCCACCGGAATCTACCAGAATCCTCTTGCTCACTCATTAAGGTGCTTAAATAGCAGGATTGAATAAGTTCCGTTTTCATCCACAATCGTGCCGGCCAGACCCGCAGCCCAAATCCACAGCAATCTACATCTCGAAGCCAGTGCCGGAGAAGACAGAAGATGGAAGATCTTCTCCGTCAGATGCAGGAAGTGGAGGAGAATGCAAGGGAAAAGGACATGGAGATAGAGCGTTTGGAACGAGAAAAGCATGAATACATGGCGAAAGTAAAGGAATTAGAAGCCGAGCTTGTCAGCCTGCGGAAGCTTGCGACGCTTACATGGTCTTCTACCCTTGAGAAGAAAGAACCGCCGACGGTCCTTAACGCCCAACTGCCTGCACGCCCATCACCACACGAAAGGATACATCAGCCGAACTCTATCCTAGCAGATTTGCCTGCACGACCAGCCTTTACAGGCTTTGATACTCCAAGTTCCACACCAGCATCCCGGCCTTCGTCCTTCGCCCCTACAGCCTCTTCACAGATGTTTCACCCACTGCCAACGCCCTATTTCGGCGGTATGGAGCCTCCAGTTGAGTCCAGCACACCTCCAACTCATGCCACACGATCGGAAAGACGTCCAAAGGGCACTATTCCGCCTCTACTACCGCATCACCGGTCCTTCGGAGCCAGCCAGATGCAATCGCCAGTCACTGGCCCCCAAGCAATGTTCCAAAACTTGGGTACGCCAAATCCATCTCAATATGCGACAGGGGCTCCTGCGTCAATAACTACTCCGGATGCAAGAGCTAAGCCTTACTTCCATGGTCCATCGACTCGGCACACTCATCTGCCCACCCTGTCGCCGTCAAGGACTGTATCGCCCATAGTACCAGCCTCGCCAATTTCTACCCTGCAGAAAGGTAAACAGCCATTATCAATATACTGAGAAGGTGACTTCTGACCATTCGCTAGACAAATTGACAATTACGGAAGCACCGTCTAGTGGCTCTGCACCACCGAACCTCAACTCTTCGCCGTCAATGAAACCAGAGTAAAATAAGTCAGGCGGGCAGCTGATGGATGGCAAACGTGAAGTGGTGGCAGCTCTGTGTAGATAGATGACTCATTTTGGTAGCCGTATGATCCTCCCCTGTTTCTTGAAGGAGATGAAATGCAAGCTCTATTGTGAGGTGGATAAGCTACAGGCTTACATGCTGTCCGTTGGGAATTTCGAGAAATCACGGGCGAGTTGACAACTCAGGGTCCCGACCAGCTTCTACCTTACTTACATGCTACTGAAGCTCGAGTCCTCGACTGTACATTTTAGCTTTTTTCTCTCGGCAGGTTGTAAACAATTGTGACATGATAGTCTCGAGGTCACAGTAAAATTTGCTCGGTTTTGTGTTCTATTCATTGCGTGGGTTCGATTATCTATTCTTTACTCAGGTGTCAATGACGCGGGACCGCGTGTTCAAATGGTCAGAAGAAATTTTCCTTCGTGTTGTTGACATTCACTTCTGCTAGTGAGTCAAAACCGAACTCGCAATGTCCCACTTTCGAAATCTTTCACAATTACACCTCACAACCCCACGTTCTACCTTCGCAACATCAACCACCTTGCGTTCAGCTTCTAGCTTCTTCTCTGCTACATCGTTAGCTACATTTACACTCGTCATCATACACATCTTGCTGGCTGCTGTCGTTAACACTACACCCCAGTACAAGTATCACCGCAGTCATGCCAGAAACGCTTGGTAAATTCATTTCAGTTGCGGTGCCTGTCCTCTACTGGATGGGCCTCATCCAAAGCGACCGACAAATCAATGAGCTTGGTCGCTGGGACGGCACCTTAGCGTCGCTAGTCGTCCCCCCACATCTTCTGCAAAATTACCCAGTGGTTCATGTTGAGCCACAGACGCCAAGCTACGATCCTGAATTCTACCTACCGCTCGAGGATGTAACCGACTTCTCAGAAATCGCCCCAGCTCTTAATACTCATATTTGGGCTTACCTGCCCTACCTCAGTGTCTTGGCCTGCTTTGCTCTCGCAGTGTTATTCAGACGTGGCTTCAGAAACTTGTCGAAGGCCCTAAGAGTCCGACTCGCCTTGCTTAGGTCGGACAACACCGGGCCCGAAACGCCGCAGACCGCAGAGCCTGAGAAACCCCATCTTGACGCTTTGAGCGTTCAACAAGAGTTGCTGCAGTCGCCAACATGGGCTAAAGTCCAGGAGAGCAAATCAAGGAAGAAATAGAAGATTGCTTTGCAGAAGATCCACAATAGAACAATCAAGGTCAAAAACAACAGGGTTAAGCGCCAAGTTAGGAAAAAGGAGGCTCTTCAGTCATCTCTTGACGAAGCGCAAAAAGAATTAAAGGATGAGGTTGGCAATGGAAAGAAGAAAAACAATGACATTATCGCGCTACGTTTGGAGCTTTGCACTAAGAAGCACCGTATTACTGACATCGCGTCGAAGTCAAGGGTGAAGGAGCGAAGAATTACAGCCTTGGAGGAAGCACAGAAGCAGTCGAAGCAAGAAGCGGAGCAAGATCACCAGAAAATGGAGGCGGTCATTGAGGCTCTCGAGGGAGCAATAGCAAAGGTGGAGGAAGATGTTCGGGAGAAACACCTCAAGATTGAAACTCTAGAAGGAGAAACGACGACGCTGAAGGCGAGTGTCGATCAGTTGAAGGCAGATAAAGAGAATCTGCGATCGGAAGTTCGGGCAAAGGACGGAAAGATCCGAGGTTTGGAAGGACGAAATTGGTCTTTGAATAATGAGAAGACGACATTGAGGCGGAATGTTCATGTTCTGCAGGGCGAAAAGAGCAGCCTGGAGTCAAACCTTCAGGAAAAGGAGAGCAACATCCGGATCCTAAAGGAAGGAAAAGCGGTTTTGAAGCGGGACTTCGATAGCCTGAAGGAAGCACACAACACCTTGAATCTGGATGCTGAACAAAAGGAGAGCACCATTCTGGTCTTGGACGACCAAAACACGGCCTTGAAGCGGAGCAACAGGGGTCTAGAGAGAGAAAATCTCAGAATGACTGTGGACCTTGAGTTGGAGGAGGAGTCCACCGGGACTCGGGGCAAAGGGAAGACAGACTTGAAGCAGAGCGTTGATGCTCTGGAGAGGGAGCAAAAAAACCTGAAGTCAAATCTTCAGCAAAATGACGGAACCATCGGGATGTTGGAGAAGCAGAACATGACCCTGAAGGGACATGTACAAAGAAAAGACCAAAGGATCGAGACTCTGGAGGTAGAAAAGCAGGGATTCAAGCAAGAGGGACAGTGGAAGGACCAAATGATTGAGGATTTACGTTCTCAACTCAGCTCCGCACAGGCACGTTCCCGAGACTCCGAGGCAAATGTCAAGACGACATGTGAGAGCCCGGATACCCAGAAAGTACAGGCACGTTCTCGAGAACCTGAGGGAAATGTCAAGACCACAAAAACCGATATTCCAAAGGCACCGGCAAGTTCCCAAGAAGCCGAGGGAAGTGTCAAGACAGCAGACCCGGATAGGCAGAAGACGGAGGCACGTTCCCAAGCACCCGAGGGAAGTGTCAAGGCAAAAAACGAAGACCCGGATAGTCAGAAAGCGCAGGCAAGTTTCCAAGAACCCGAGGCAAACGTCAAGACAACAGACCCGGATAAGCAGAAGCCACAAACACCTTCCCAAGCACCCGAGGCAAGTGTCAAGACAACATTCGAGAAACCGGATGAGCAAAAGGCAAAGCCACGTTTCCGAGATCTGGAAATGACCGTCAAGAGAAGAGACAAGAAACCGAAGTAGCGGAGGACGATTGTGTCGAGACTGAGGGTCGGAACTGTACCATGCCTACCACCTCACCCTCAGTCGACTGGTGCCGGATGAAGCTCGTCACAGAGCCCATCTGGCCAACCAGCGGCACTCGTCCTCAGACGTCCGGAAGTCAACGCCTCATCTATCCCATGGTCTGCCAGAGTGCACGACTCAGGAGCTTAAGCCTAAAGCCCCGCGGCCACCAAAATAACGCCTTCATCAGAGTTTCAAAATACCTATTTGAGGAGGACACTCCCGCACAATGCAATCCGCAGTCCAGCGCAACCAAATCTCCCTTCTCATCATTCAGCAGCAATAACAACAATAGGCCGAACGCCTCTTCAGCCTTCAACAATACGACTCACCCAACTGCTCTATCAACGGCCGCAAAAGCAGGTCCTTGGCCACTCTTCAGCGAAGATGCCTTTCAGCAGTATAACACTTTCAAGTTAGCGGCCAAGCCTGCATCAGAGCTTGCATCAGAGCCCGTCCTCCTAACTACTTCATCAACGACCACAAAAGCAAATCCTCCATTACTCTTCAGCAAAGATATCTTTTAGTAGTTCAACGCGTCCAAGCCACCCTCAGAGCCTGCACTGCCCAAACCGACACAGAAAACGCCAATGGCACAACTGAAGATTTCTCAGCCAGGGAAGCCGTGGCCGAACGCGCGCCAAGCTGCACGGAGACGCCTGCTGGAAGACGGAGCAATCCAGGGCGTGGCCTCTCGCTCGCCAACTCAACAGAAAGCCTTCTTGGCGTTGAGTGCGGCGGAGGCAAAGTATGCCATAGGGGAGGGGGCTGATTGGGTGGTTTGTGGACGAGATGAGTGATTCATGTCCGATTTTTCTTAGGGATGTAGGCGTGGGTGGGTCTTTCAGAGTCGAGAGGGGTATGTTGATGATGTGTGTTGCGGTTGGTCAATGTGGTTGAGGAAGGGTTATCACTGTGGATTCTAGACGGACTGTTTATGGGAGGTATCTCTTTTTTTCTTCTCTCTTGTTGAGATATGTGGATCAGCAGGTAGCTCAATAGTAAAGCGAAGTCCACCGCAAATGCTCGCAATGCTCCAATGTGACAACTACATTATAAATGCTCTTCACTTTGAGAATTGCTGTAGTGGGAATGTGGGTGAGTGGGTCTTATGAACCAGTCAACTACTGGCCATTGCTACAAATGTTGTTTGGAGTGTTACGACGCTTCTCCTTTGTACACAGACCCTGGACGCACAGCGAGGTAATTCTGTCTTTACGGAACGCAAAAGGACCAGGTGCTCCAGGTTGGCCGAGCCGAAAAAGAAATGCCAACTCCCCCGGCGTTGTGCTCAACCGAAATGGTAAGTGTTGAAGCCTGAGCCAGAGGATGAACAATATCACTCTACAGTGCTGTGAGCTGGATAAAAAGATGATGTGTCAAGCACGGAATCAGATATCTTGAACAGAGACTTGCAGTCACTCAGCGCGTACAAACAGGCTTTACCTCTATACACAAACGCCTTTGTGTCAATAAACCGTAGAGCTTGTTCGCATCCCAATAGGCGGTCCTTTCGCAAGCTTAAGTGAGGTCTGCTTTTGTCAGTCAGTAGAGCGGCTATTGATGATTTGCATGATACTTCCCGCCGTAAATGCAATTCGCCAAGCAAGTCTCTGACGCTCTCAATTATGGCAATCCAAGGCTGTTTCGAAAAGGCCAGAGAAAGCCATCGCGGCACTCCTATCATGAGTGGCTTATATTGCAAGTCTAGGACGAAACATGCAATGCTTTTACCCGAAACGAAAGGTTGCAGAAACCAATCATCCCGCTTCCTCGATCCCTGATAATTCAAAAATCACGCGCCAAATCTCTGCGAACCATGTTTGACATAGAGATTGAAAAACTTGGGGGGTGGGTAGAGGCGATCCGAGGCTCCAGCCGGTAGCTCAAAGCAACACCGGATGGCCATCCATTCACTCCAGTCCAAAACGAACAGCCAAACAACAGTCAAAAGCAGAACAGAAAATACCAAAATAGAGACATTTGGCTTCACTGAAGGCTCCAAAAGTAGATCAGGGACAAGGGTAGTCACAAAGATGGCGAGGTACTCTAAAACAATCTGAAAGGACCCCATGCACATCCGAGCTGGGGAATTCATATCTAGCTGTCTTGGCATTTCCCTTCCGCTATCTTCAAGCATCTCGAATGGGGATACTGTAAACAAAGCGTATTCCTTGTATCCCCTTGTGCGATGGTAATTCACACCCTACCCCGGGTGTGTGCGCAAGGGGATAAGACGCAGCAGTAGACGTTGGTTCAGGCGAATATTTCGTTCACGCTCTAAATTGGTAGTACTGCCAAGCAGCTGACCAAGAGTGGCGTCTCCTTGGTTGCCCTTCCCCGAATTTGCCCAACATCATTCTTACTTACAGAGGACTGAAATGGATGAGATATAACGACAAGATGCAATCGCGATCATGCCGCAGTATTTCACGGACTCTGAATGGGCTTCTTGTGATAAAGGTGATGATGGACTGCTTCCTAATAACATTTGCAACAGTCTTCGAAAAGTGAGTACCGAAAGACCCTCTCAAAAACAATCCCAACCCTTTGACATCGACGGACAGGCTCTGCCCTTCTGTGTCCTCTGAAACAATCAGATCTTTGATCCGAGTCCAAGATCCACAGAAGCTCTGAGCCTTCGGATTATCAGGCCTTTGGCTCGAGTAATCGCGAAGACCCACACCTTCTCACAACTGCTGCCTTTGATCTCTGTCACTCTCTCCCTCTTCTCCCCCTTCCTTCTGCGGCTGTTCAGCCTCATTTCCACTCCTCCACTTCCCATTCATAGCCTTCCCGAGCCTCCTCTTCCCCCTCTCCCACCTCGAAAACCGTTGGAATTCCCACGACTTCCACCTCGGAAACCCTCCCCACTTCCACGGCTTCCACTTCGAACAGCCTCCCCATTCCCACGACTCCCACCTCGAACAGCCTCCCCATTCCCTCGACTCCCACCTCGAACGGCCTCCCCACTTCCACGACTCCCACCTCGCAAGACCTCGCCATTCCCACGACTCCCACCCCGAACAGCCTCCCCATTCCCTCGAATACCACCCCGGAAAGCCTCCCCACTTCCACGACCCCCACCTCGCAAGACCTCCGCATTTCCGGGAATCCAACCTCTAGGCCCGATCGGTATGTTTTCTGATCCTCCGCCACTGCCATGCCCACGACTCCCGCCTGGCAAGACCTCCCCATCTCCTGGAATCCAACCTCTAGGCCCGATCGGTATGTTTTCTGATCCTCCGCCACTGCCGCGTGAGGAGCTTGGACCGTCCACAGATAAGTCATGGGAGTCAAGGCATCTGGCGCCGAAACGGCAATTGCCGAGTCTGTAGAACCTACAGACTTTTCTCACTGGCTTTGGCGTGGTATCCCGGGATGCCTGTTGGTCATTCGCCGGCTGCACCGGAGCTGGTGTCGGATTTTGAATAGCTGGCAGCGCCGGAGCTGACGACGGACCTTGAATAGCACGCTGCACCGGAGCTCGCGTCGGATCGTGAGTAGCCGGCTGCGTCGGAGCTGGCGTCGGAGCTGGCGTCGGGTCTTGAATAGTGGGCTGTACCGGAGCCGGCGTCGGATTTTGAGTGACAGGCTCCTCTGGTGGTGCGGATGTGTTGGCTGAGTTTGCAGACAGGTCATGGTAGTTGAAGCACTTTGCGCGGAACTTGCAACCACCCTTCTGAAGAAAATATTGGCATACTCGCCTTGGGGTGGAAGGCTCGGCGTCCGGTGTCTCGTTTGCAGGCTCTGTTGGCGCTGCGTCTGCCGGAAGCGTTGGTGCCTCGCTTCCCTCCCCTCTTCCCTCCTCACTTCCCACATCACTCCCCTCCTCACTTTCCTCCCCTCTTTCCTTCTCTCTTCCCTCCTCACTTCCCTCCCCTCTTTCCTCCTCTCTTTCCTCCTCACTTCCCTCCTCACTTCCCTCCTCACTTCCCTCCTCCGAGTTCTCTGTGGGTGTTGCTCCCACTTCTCTCTCAGACTCTAAGGTCTGAATCCTCCCCAGTAGGATCTACACCGTCTCTTTGAGATCGGTGGTTTCGCGTTCGAGGGTGCGATTGCTGGTTTCCAGCTCCCGCGCATGTTCTGAACCGAGGTGCAGCCTCTGCTTGAGGCTGGTGACCTCTCTCTTCATCTCGCGGTACGAGCTTATGAGACTGCAACGCCACAGTCTGTTCAGCTTCGCGTACTTCGCCTCGGTCTCACCGGTGGGCAGAGCCATTACCTCCTCGTCGGTGGCACGTTTCTTGGACGAAAGTCCGGTCACAATCTTCCGTAAAACGTAGCAGAAGAAGATGGCGCACATAGCGCCAAAGACGAGCCAAAGGAGTGTCTTCAAGAGAGAAGAGTTTGCCGAAGCCTTTGGTGCTTCGGCCGAGGATGACCAAGTCGGTTCCCATCCCGAACCGACGAAAGTGACTGACTGAAGTCTGGGGAAATCCAAGTACTCGGATTCCCACCTTGAGTAGTCCTGCCAACTCAACTTCTTCCCAACGATGAACGGGGCCCCGACTCCCGACGACCCATAGAGGTATTCTCTATGAGGTAGAAGAATACCATTGTCGAAAGTGAAGGACCCCATCTCGTGCCGTGGCACAGGGTCCGCTGGACGCCCAAAAAGTCTTGAGCTGTAGGCCACGACGGTGCCCAAGACTGCGGTGGCAGGAAGAAGCAGAGCGTACATCCTGTTGAGGTGCCGTGCGAAGAACTCTGGGCTTAGGAGAAACGCCATTTTTGTTCGGTGCTGTGTGTGGTGGGGAATGTTGTTGTGGTTTGGCGGTAAGTGCGGGTAGAAGACGTGATGATGTGACGGAAGGGTGGAAGAATAGTGTTGTCGCTGAAAGCAAAGTGTTTTTATCCGCCGACTTGACGGCAAACGCGAGATGACACGAAAGATTTGTTGCAGGAGCAGACAGTGCAGTAGGTTGTTTGCTTTCTTTGTCCAGACGGTATCGCGCCTGAGCCGCGTCAAAGAATTTCACGGCGGTTCTGCAAGCGAAATGCTTCTTGCGGGATGATGATCGTGTCAACACGGCTAGTGAGAAGCAAGATGTTGAAGAAGGAATGTTGAAGAAGAAATGTTGAAGGAGTAGTCGACGCGTGGGAAGGTCTGTCGTGAGTTGCTTGAAAGCTTTGGGTACCGCAAGCCGTGGAGATTGTGTGCCGCCGCTGTACTGGTGTTGACGAGCGTGGAGGATCGAGTAGCCGTCAAGAGGTAGTGAGTGAGTTCAAGAGGTGAGAAAAGGTATCGAAGCTTCGTGATGACGGTGAGAGATGTTCGGTGATGTTGGTAGGAGATGAAAGATGTGAAAGAGAAGAACTTGTTTGTGGGTGGAATGTCAAGGAAGTACTTGGAAGTTGGCGGAGGAATATCGGTCCGTCTGCATCTGTGTTGTTGAGTAAATAAGGAGGTTGGTCGTTCTGAACTACGCTAACCCACTTGGGATTCTTCACTGGGCAGTCATCACGGAGTCTAGGATCGCAATTCTGATTTCGATTCTGGGACTCGTTGTGGTAGAAGCCTGCTGACCTTTTGTCTCGATCTCTTCATATATGATAACCCTGAACGCCGCACTCCTAAGAAACCCTCCTTCTAGCCATCCACTCATCCAACAGCGTCTTTCATGAAACTCTCGAGCCAGTACCGCAAAGCCGTCGATCAGGCATAGAAGATGGAAGAAGGTTGGACGAAACACCCAGAGCCTATGCTACTATCCACCGCCGATCAGACGCAGAAGGTGGAAGAAGGTTGGAGTAAACCCCAGAGCCTATGCTACCACCACCCAGTCGATCAAGCATAGAAGATAGAAGAAGGTTGGAGGAAACACCCAGAGCCTATGCTACCACCAACCAGCCGATCAGACAAGAAACGGCGAAAAGAAAAAGAGTCAACTCCGGAAAATGCACATCCTACCCTGCTAGCCGGTCATGCCAGAACTGCCCCTCCTCCCTCCCTCCCTCCCTCCTCCTCTTCACCAACCGTCCGCCCGTACAGCCTGGTCTCCCTCTCACACATCGCCTTCAATCAAGTCAGAAGAACTTGTTGTTGGCCCTTCTCCTAGTTGAGAGGGATTTCTGGCCGACTTTCGCTTTCCCCGTCGGTGAGGCTTCTTATGTCCCGTGCCTCGCTCGTTACCAGGATTAAGCGCATCCAAGCTCGATGGTGGGTTCGGACAAGTGTCCGAGCGACCATCAGCGTTGGAAGGGGTGTCCGGAGTGCCGGGAGATCTCGCATCCTAGTACGCTTTATTAGTTTGATAGGGAAGTAGAACGTTGGGGCGCTCGACTTACCCCTGCAAGTACCGAAACAGGATTAGAGTCGGCGGGGCACTGGTTTTCGTGCTCACCATTGTCATCTGTAGGAGGTTGAGAAGTGCCGTCGTAGTTCGCATCGCGTACCGATGATGAGGTGTCGGCACTCGAAGCTGTAAGGTCAGATGCCTTGGTGGTTTTGAACCCGTCCAGTTGCCCATATTTCGCTCGATAGGCATCATTCAGTGCCTTTGCCCTATTAAACTGACCCAACTGGCTCTTCACCAAATGGTCCGCTTCCCCTTTCGCCCTCCTAGCCGCTTCTTCGGCTCTTCTTCGACCCTCTTCCGCGTCTTTGACGCGCTGATCCTCCTCATCATCGTTCGACGTCACCTGCTGCCTCGCTTCCCTCTCGCCGGCAAGCTTGTCTTCCAATTTCTTGTTGTGAGCAGTAGACTGGGCAGCTTTCTTCTTCTGCTCCTCGACCAGCTCAGCAATTTGCTCCTGGAGAGCCTTCTCCGTCCTCTCGGCCTTCTCTTTGGCCTTCCCTGCTTCAGCGATTGCTTGGATCAAGGCACTGCTGCTCGTGGCGAGGCTATCTGCGAGAATGTCGTTCCGAGTTTGCTGCTGCAGGATGAGTCCCTTGGAGGCTTCTGCCAGCTCAGCTGCCTCATCGAGCTTTGTCTCCGCCTGTAACGCCCTCTCTTCGGCGGCTTTCACTTGCTCGCGTGCTTCAGTGGCAACTTCTTCATGCCTCGAGGCCTTTGCCTCGGCGGCCATGCGCCGCTTATCTTTCTCCTTGATGCTGGCGTGCAGGCGAGCATTTTCCTGAGCCATTTCGTCAATTTTAGTTTTTGACGATTGTTGCTCCCTCGCGAGAGCGCCTTGTCCTTCCGCGACTACCGACTGCAACCGCGCAAGCTCGTTTGCTGCATTTCGCTTGCAAGTTTCCTTGGCTGCTGCGACCGATGCTTCCAATTTGTCGACGGCCTCCGACATGTTCTCGAGCTGTGCCTGAAACTCAAGCTCGCGGGCTCTTGAATTCGAGAGACTCCCGAGTCTCAGCTTCACGAATTCGAAGTTTTCGGCGGAGGCGATTTTCTGGAGGTATTGCATGTGCTGGAATTGGAACCAAGCAACCAGTCCAAATGGCGGCGCCATGCGCGGAAAGTTCCTGGTAACATGCTCTTTTACGTCGATCAAGACGCTAAGAATTTGACCTTTCGCTTCCAAAAAGGTTTTTTGGATACCCTTTGGTATCCAGTACTTGCTTGGAAGAGACTGCTTTCCAGCAAAGAATGAATCGTTCGACTCTTCAGTCGTTGACGATTCGTCCATCTCTTGTTGGTGGGGTGGTGGGGATGCGTAGACGGAAGGCCCCACCGGATCTGAAACGGTCTCCGAAGGACGTTGGGGCGGCTTCGGGGATGCGCCAGGCCGTACCATATTGGCAGACGGCTGCTCGTATATGTAGTCCATATAATAAACAGCTTTCATTGGGGATGTATCCTGATAGATAATAATGGGCTCGTATGGGTTCCTGACCGGTTCCGTGACCCGTGTCACGGGAGTAGGGGATGGCTTCGGAGTCAAAAAAATAGTTGTTGATTGGGTTGTGTACATTGGCATTGGCGGCTCGTTGGTGGTGATGAGCGACGTCACATCCACATTTGTGACCAGAACTGCAGCGAAGAAAGCAGCGGCGCCGAGCTGCACAGCTCGCGCGCGGAACATGTTGATAATAAAGTCCATTTCAGCAACTTGGGTTGGGAGGAGGAAAAGGGGAGCTAGTTTGGTAAAGAGGAGTGGTCGAGTGCCCAGTACCAGGTAGCGTGAGCAAGCAGTTGGGATGCTGAAACCGAGGTCTCGAGATACTACTGATGGTAACGATGAGTGGAATGTGTAAAGTGGAACGTGTAACGAGATATCGTGTGCTTGAATGGTAGATGGATGTCTTTGGTGGTGGAGAGCTGTGGTGAGGTGAAAGCCCAGACGCGAGTGTCAAGAAAAAAATTCAGGAGGCTGGTCTCTCTTTTAAGTTAGCGTGAAAAAAATATCAACACTCCTCGGATCGAGTCATCCGGCTACTTTTAGCGCAGGTTTTTTACAGCCTAGGCTAGCGTACATCATGATCCAGCTCGTAACTCGCAAGCTCAACGGGATTCAGGGCCTCAAGAGCAGGTCGTTGCTGAACGTACACGGATCCTTATGCCAAAGTCCTGGCGACATCTCCGGACAAAATGGACTGTGGAGCAGTATGTGGCCCTTACGTCCCTGTTACACCTCCTTCAAGCACCTACTTTTTCAAGCTCCAAGCCGTCTGCATCGTCTCAAGGACCCTCTACCTCATACTTCCAATAACTCGTCTTCTAGAAGGCCTGGCACACTTGAGTCTGCACCACGCACGAATCCGTCTTCTGCCTGCTTCTGCGATTTGGTGGAGTGTACCAACATCCCAGTCTTCCTGGTATAAGTTTTGGCAAAGCAAGTTGTACTACCTGCGGGCTGCGGTGCTGTTTGCTGAGATCTCGGTTTCAGTAGATTTGTAGCGGGATAAGAGTCTTGTGGCTGGGACTGATCTTGCATGCGGAAAAGAGAAGCAGGGAGGGCGGTTGGGGAAGGTAGGAGGGAAATTTTCACTCGTGTAAACATTGGAGAGTTGGCATAGGCCCTTGTATGTATGCAGGAGACTGAACAGAGAGGGAAGAAGCACATTTGCCGTCTGCTTTGTAGTAGCATCAAGTACATTAATCCTCCCTTCATCGGGAGTCGAGCTGGGACCTTACCACCCCTACCTCTTCCCCCCAACCCTCTCCTCTAAGCAACACAGCACTCATCCCAACTCCGCCGCCACAGCCCTCACGTCCGGCCAGCTCTTCATATCATAGCCAGCCCACCTCGCAACCAACTCACTGCACGCCGTCACCTGCTCGATCTCCTCGAGCGTCAAGCCCATCGTCAGCAGACCTCCCAAGTGGTTCTGCACCGTGGTGGGGAGCCCCTGGCACGCGATGGCCGTGTACGTGATGAGTTCCGTCTCCAGTGCGTCGAGCACCGAGTCGTCGGCGTAGAACATGCCGTACACGACGTCTTTGGTCAGCCACTCGAAGTCGGCCCCCCAGGTGGTGAAGAGGGCGGCGGCGCGGTCGGGCCCGTAGAGCATCTTCAGGAAGTCGGTGTCTCTTTCGCGAGTGGCTGCGTCGAGGTGGATGTGGGATCTGATGGCGCTTGGTCAGTGGGCGTGCCTTTCTTTCTTTCTTTTCTTTTTTTTTTTTGTGGCTGGTTTTGGTGCGTTGGAGGGTGAGCTTGGTTCGGTGATGAGAATGGAGTAGGGAGCCGGAGCATGTATAAATCACAAGGAAAGAAAGCAAAGATCGATACAAGACGTTTGTTACCACATACTTGGAGAAACTAAGATCCGCATCGCCATCCTGCTCTTCCCTGATCAAGCCGAAAAGAGCAGTGGCAGCCCTGGGCACGCCGACATTCACCCACTGCTTCATCACAAACTCACGGAGACGCTTGTTGAGTTCGCGACGGCGGCCTTGGGAGGCATACTCTGGTTGCTTCGTCAGGTAGACGTAGAGCTGACCGAATTGGAAGGGGTCCGAGCAAGTCACGAAGGCGGAGGCCTAGGGTACGAGTTAACGGAGTTTAAGAACAGGAAACACTAGGTATGAGGAGAGAGCGTGCGGCTTACTGCGACGAGGTACGACCTCTCGGGCTCCAGGCTTGCGGGGAATCTGGCTTTGACTGCGTCGAAGAGCTCTGGGAGTGATTCTGGCTTGGATGCCATGTTTGTGTGAGAGTTCAATTGGATAAGGATGGTAAAGCTGGCTATACAGAAGGAAAGAGAGTGAAAGGGATGCAGTGGGAGGTTTTGAGCCCGTTGGGTTGCAGCGCGCTAGCAAGGGGTGGATGTGAAGACGTTTATTGGTTCAATGGCTGCGGACCACTGCATCTGCAACGCCCCTCAAATATCTAGCGCGGAGAGAATTAGGGCATACCTTAGCTGTACCCAGACTCTTCATCCATCTTGTCTTGACATAACGTACCTTATGCTCTTCTATTAGCCTCACAACAGCACCTCCTCGCCCTCTGGTCAATCGTGTCCTCATCGAGTGGGAATCTTGATTCGATCTACCCTCGTCGCCACTTTGGGACTGAGGGTTAGCCGGTCGCATAGCAGGGCAATTTAGCATAGCATGGTTTTTTTCGCATAACATGACAATTTCGCAGAGGGACGTAACTCGTGTCAGGGTCAAGATGACCAGGAGATTCGTGTCTTGATGAGACCTCTATTCATATTGACTCCCCACCAGTATCGGGCTCTTCATTCGGTTCCCTTTCTTTTAAAGTCATAGCATTCTTTCCCGCCCGCAGGCACCTGTATATAGCCTCATTTGCCTCCAGGTCCATGCTGCACAAGCATGGGAGTCTTCTCAGCACTGGGAGTACATATCTCTTCAGGCAGCTAGCCCTGGTGTTGAGACCCTCCAACAACATCGACACAATTCCAGGCGGTTTTTGGAGACTGTCATAAGTTTCTTGAGGCGTTTCTTCAGTACATAATAGAATCTCGAATCCATCAGATTGCCCAAGAACTTCAAGCAAACAATGATCCCATTCCTAGCTCTTGGATTCACCCTTACCAGCTCCCTTACACCATCTCCGTGCCCTCAAATTTTTGGCTCCGAGGGGTCTGTACACTTCCAGCCTCCAACTTGGCGTACTCCAGGGATGGCGCGTCGGCACTATCGGTGCGCAGAGACGATCGCGAGATCAAAGCGCGTACACTCGAGAATATGCTTTTGGCAGACGTGTCTGTGAAGATGGGCCTGAGTAAGGGGAGGCAGGCGCCTACGATGCCGAGTGACGACTCGACCATGGGCCAGTATACGGTCGGTGTAAGTAAGTCTATTCTTCGGTGAGCGAGGTCTTGATTTGCTGGGGTGCACCGCAAGACTTACATGACACGTCTGGGTCTCCTCCAGAGGCGGTGTCTGTAAGTGTATAGTGTTATTATGCTACGAGCCATGCTAATTGAAAAAGAATTGAATGAATGGGCAACGCGTACTGTAGATGATTCTATGGAAGACTACTAGCTTTGCGATCCCGGCGCAAACAACACTAAGAGCTGTGAGCGTACCGAAGATGGATCTTATTCTTGAAGGAAACTTACAGTGCTCCAAGCTGGAACATAAGCACCACGAAGAACTTCCGCATAGGAGCCATCTGGAGTTTCCAAATCTAATCTGAGTTAGCAGTTACCCGGGGTAAATGGAGGTTCACATACCCAAGGTAGCGGTATCGAAAGGATCAGAAGATCGGTGAAGATGTCAGACCAAGCCTGCGCCTGATACATCATCAATGCATCGATGCAAGTGCCAGGAGCAGGACTCAAGTTTTTCCAATTCTCTGAAATTGGCAAGCATTGTAGCAGATTGGCGAAAAAGAATGCGATAGTCCATGTAATAGTCAGACCGATCAAGACCCATGAGGTGATAGAGAATGTCCTCGTTATAAATATCCTGATACGGAGATTTAGTCGGCTCGAATGTCCTACGCCGGATTAATTGAAGTGTACTACCTTTGATAAAATAGGATCACAGCAAGTTTCGTAAGTCCAAATGTTACCGTCTGTGTCAATTGAGAGATGTAAATAATCTGTAATAATAATAAGCCTACGTTATTATTAGATATCAGCCAGGACCTACTTCGAACAATACTTCGGAACGGCCATCGAAGACCGGCATACCGTCAGGCATGATCTGAGTATGTCTACCAAGGCTTCCGATCGCAGCGCCTGCACATTTCAGACCAACAGATCCTTGGGGATTGCCTTATTGGAGGTACTCACCAACAAACATACAAACGGCCGTGCCTATGGTGGACACCTGTTTTAACGTAAGTTGAACGGTCCAGACATCAAGACCAGAAAGATATCTACTAATGCAAGCACAATTAGACAGTCGTCCCACGATGGACGAACCTCCTTGATACGTCGCGCGTAGAACCGCAGAACTACGGCCACGATTGCCAAGATGGATAAGACGGTTGCCAAGGCATACATCTTCCCTAGGGACTCGCCCATGGCTGGTGATTACGCGGGATGCCGGTAGCCAGATTTGCGGCAAATGCTGGAAGTAGACTTCAATTTATCAATTTTCGATCTCTAAAAGAAGCGAGGTAGAGGAGACGACAAGTCTGCTTGTTGAAACGGTGGACACAAAAACGAAAAATTAGAAAAGCGGACCGGAAGCTGATATCTGTATCGAGAGCTCTTGAAGGCGCAAGGCACTCTAGGGGGAGTGTAGTGGAACCTCGGTGAGCTAATTCTGCGCAGGACCGGACTTCGAATGTCTGCGTCTCAAGTTGCAGAAGCTGAGCTTCAAGAGTGTCCTCTGATAGGCAGCGCCTACGGTCAGACGGCGCTGAGTAAGACCAAGCATCTTTGAGCGCTGCCTCAGGCACTGCGATACAGGTAGCAAGAAAACCATGCCGAGCTATCCTGCAGATATCCTCAATTTGAATGGTGAAGCTTCGAGTCTCAGCTCACGATTTTTCATGAGTTTTGTCACCGTCTTCCGTCGGTCGCTTTGAAGCGGGCGAATCAGACGTCTTCTTCGAAATTCGTAGGAACGGAAAAAAGGCTGACTGTGCGTCAAAAGTGGACCCCGGAGCTTGGCGAAATATCGACTTCGCACTGCGTTGGTCGAAGTGGCTACTCGAAAGAATTGTGATCAGTATCTATCAACGTTTGCATTGTCGGATCCGATGTCTCAGCCTCGGTTGTATTTTGGGGGTCGTATGTCCCCTAGATCCAAGGCAGACTGCGTCGAGATGGGAGCTTGAGCGGCCCTGCTCTAAGCTGAAGATGCATTCTAGGCACCTCTCCTTCCAGGCAGTATAAGAAGACGAAGATCGCACCTGAAGACAGTATTCTCTCACATCCCTATTCCACGGCATAGCGTTTTCCTTCAGGACCTTCGACCACCAATAGATCCCAAGTCCAACCACCCACCAGCTCTACATTTCATCCATCAAGTATGCGTTCCTTCAATTTTCTCTTGTCGCCACTTCTCCTATCTCTTTCAGTATTGGGGCTACCCTTAGCAGTCATCGATACACCAGCCAACAATGCAGCAATAAGCAGTGACAAATCTCCTCGCTCCCTCGGCAAAGGGGCCCCCGCCGAATGGTGTTGTGGAGTTTGTCCTTGCGGTGCGGTCGAAAATAGTCAGACCAACAATACAGCAACCAACGTCACACCAGCCTCCGGAATGAAAGCAGTCAAGAAGCGTCAGATCGACACTACAACGCCCGAGGCCTCTCTATTATCCTAGGAAGACCCTTGCCATGGCTCTCATTGCACCAGTGAGATCAATCATCATTCCAAGTCAAAAGTCCATCCCTAATCGTGACCATTAGCAGCGCGGTAATAGCATTGGCCGTCCACACTGCCTTGATTTTCGACCTCGTCAACCGACAAACATCAAGGCAAGATCAGGCGTAGAGAAATTCCCCAAGACGAGGCTGTTCTTATAAGAGCTATGGCGATGAACCCCGGGCGTTCGGGTAAGCTGGATCGAGACTCTGGGCGACGCACGCTTGTAATTTCTGATGCATCTCTTTAGTGAAATCTTTGTGGCTGCGGTTGTGAGATTACGCCGGTAGTGAACGGCATGTTCGATTTGGAATCTTGTCATCCTATGTATCAGTATCAGCAGCTTTCCTAAATTATTTTATCCTCAATTTATCATAATTGTCTTTTTCTCACTCACTAGGCACATTTGCCGCACCTACTTTATCATCGTCTACCGTATGATATGCTGCGGGGTGTAAATTCGGTGACAGCGTTTCTGCGTGCCAGGGTCGGGTTCGATGTAGTATTGAAACCTCCTTCGGGGCTGAATCTGAATAGTCAGCGTCTCCCCAGGGGCATGGTGATGATTGATATTGCATGAACCGCAAGAGCTTTCCCAGAGCCTTCTTTCCCCACAGCAGTGGTTTCCATCAATGAGTTCTGGCAATGGCGTCGGGATAGCAAGTGAGTGGTCAGCAAGACCTCCTGCGCGACTTCAGCTCTACCTAGTAATATTCTCTTCGGCTTCGGCTTCGGCTTCGGCTTCGGCTTCGGCTTCGCCTGTGTCCTCTTCATGCGAGCAACTGCCAACGCGATGATTGCCGTGACTGCACAGAGTAAAACAATAGAAAGAGAAAAAAAAGATGAAGGAAAAAGAGTCCGAGTAGAAACACCTTATATTTCGCGCGAGTAAGCCCATAGGGATAAGGTAAGCAAAAAACTGGAGACGAGGGGGCTAGAATATTTCTAGGCCCGGGAAATCTGGTACGGAGACATGATGGATGGATCGTGGTACGCAGACGAGGCTTGACGTTCTCGACAAACGAGCCACGCCCCGAACTACCTCTTGGCTCTTTTCCCACCTCTCCCCCCACCGCCATCGTCCTGGTTCCGCCTCTTCTTGCCCTCTTTCCTCCAATACTCGTCCCTCTCCCGCTTCTCCCTTTCCGCCTTCTTCGCCTCGTTCTCCCTGACCTTCCTTCTGTACGGTTCCTTCCTCTCCTCCTGCTTCGCCCTCCTCTTCTCCACCTTCTCTTTCCTGAGCGTCATGATCTTCTGCATCAGATCCCTCGCCCTCTTCTCCTCGCCTCCGAGTACCACCGCTCGCTTCTGCAGATAGGTTTGCTTGCGTTGAGGAGCCATTTGTGCGATTTGGGATTTGAAGGGAAGCTCGGCGGCGAGTCCGCGAGGGACGCGGAGAGGGTTGAAGTGTCGAGTGGGGCGCTCTATTGGCCGGTAGGCGCTATTATTTTGCTGGGGAGTGGGCAGATTCTGATCCGCACGGACTTGACCTGTGAGTCGCATGCCTTTCCAGCCCGTGTCCTCCTTCTCATCTCCTGTTTCTTCTGCTAAATTCTCCAAAAGATTCGTCACTGGATTGTAGAATCGATGCGGTTTGACGGGGTACCATGCACGAAGGAAGACAATATCGCTCATGAGGAGCTTATCTTCAAAGGTAGCTCGAAAGTGGCCTTCTGGCTTGGCGAGAGCTCGCTTGATCTGTCCCCTGATCCCACTAACTGTACGTATAGAGGCACCTTCAAACTTGGCGATCTCAAGAGACGTCGAGAACATATCCCGTATGAAGGCAGTGTTCTTAAATATTTTGTATGGATGGCCGGTGAGCTTTAGCTTTTTCACTATCTCTGTGCTCTCATCAACATTGAGCACCACCCCTGTGGCTGCAATTCGGAAAGCGGGATTCTTGTTGGAAAAGGATTGGACACAGCAGAAGCCCGAATTTGGAGCTATGAGAGGTCCGTAAAAGGTGCCGAAACAGTGCATGTGCTCAGGAGTGTACTTCAACATACGATTCCGAGTGCGAGAGTCGGAGATGCTGTAAACCGGCAGCGTCTGAAATCTCCGCCAACCCATCGAAAAAATGAGAGGGTCGTTGGTCTTCAAGATTTTCTTGTGCCATCGATGTCTCTTGATTCTCACCTGAACAAAGCCAAAGCGATCTTCTGTGGGAGCCAGGCCTCCAATGATAATTGGATATCTTGGATTGAACGTTGCTGCAAATTCACAGGGCACCTTTTCCAATACTACCCTGGCATAAGTGCCAGCTTTGTGACCTTCAACCCGCACTCTCGAATTTAGATCCAATGACTCAAACTCAGCGCGGTTGATTGTGAGTTGCTTCTGTATATCAGCCTTTTGAGCATCATACCAGTCGTCTTCCCCGAACTCCTCCTCGGCCTTCCCGCCAACATCTCCACGTTCTGCTTGTTTACCGAAGCCCTCTCTATCTTCTTCCTCAAACCGAAGCTTGAGCTCCTCCTTTCGCCGAGCGTTCTTTTCTCTTTCTGCGTCAAGCGAGATTTCTGCATCCTCTGGCACGTTACCAGTATTCGAGGCAGGTTCGGCTTCGAGGTCTTGAAAGTCACCATCGCCCTCGTCGTCAACATCCTCAAAAGCTTCGCCAGCAACTCCATCATCGCCGTTCCTTTCTTTCAGAAGATTGGCAGTAGCGAAACGATGTCGTAGCTTTTTAAGATTCTCGGGATCACTCCATTTCTGGGCCAGAGCAGCATAGTCATATCGTGGAATGGAACGGTCTTCGAGATCCTCCGCCTCGTCGTCACGCTTTGCCCTGCGGAAGAAGTTCTCGTCCTCTTCCACTTCTGACTCCGAAGCATGACCATTACCCAGAACGGACCTCTCATCCTCTCCTCTCCACTTGCGAACAACGTCGGCTGGTGATAGCGAATCGTCGTACAACATCCTGGCGAAGTCCGAGACCCGATATTGTTTTTGTGTGCTGTGTAGCTTTTGCGCAGTCTCTTTGAGGTTGGACTTCCACCGCAAAGCAGCGTCCTCTTCGTCATCGTCTTCGAACTCCGATTCATCTGGTCCACTTTCCAATTCTTGGTCCTCCTCACTAGAGACAGAGCCGATCTCGGAATCACTCTCAGCAAAAGCTAGATCACCGACTCTGCCGTTGGGCGGATCGTCTTTTGCTGGCTTGAATGCCCGACCAAGCTGGTCGGGCGATATCTCCTTATCGACGAGAGAATCTATGTCGTCTTCCTCCTCCTTTTCGTCTTCACTGGCGGATCCTTCTTCTTCCGGCTCAATGTTGTCGCCATCATGCTCCCGGTCCAAAACTCTGACTTTCCTCCTTTCTTGTCTGCCCACATCATTCTCCGTTGCCTCGATCCTATCCTCCTTGAGCATGCCCCCGCCAGTGAATAGCCTTACACCATCCTCCGCCTCGCCCAGGATTCTTCTTTCGCTTTGTAGTCCAACCACCATCTGCTCCCCTAGACCCCGCTCTTCATCCCCGCTAGCATCCTTGTCGAAATTTGAGGTCTTGACATCGATGTATACAGCGTCTTTGTCGACCAGTACACCTCCCACATCTGACATCGGTGCGAAAAGAACTTTTTGTTTCTCACCCAAGCGCCGACGTCCTGCTTTTCCCGATGCCTTAGCGATAGCTTGGTCCATGAAAGGTGTAGGACATGGATCAGGTAGGGCTTCGATTGCTGAAACGGTTAAATCCCCAACACCTGGGATGTGGACTCGAGCGCCGTCAGCAGGAAAGTTAGTTCCTCTAAGATAGCCATAAAGTGCAATGGTCCTATCACATTTGGGGCTCTCTTCTATTGTCGTTGGTGGCGTGACATCCAGCATACGGTCCGCTAAGCAGTAGGGATGGGAGTTGCGCCAGATCAGAGGCCTTGGCTGCTTCATCACGGAGATGAACCTAGACAGGTTGTGTACTTCTCGATCCGGATATCTTCCATTAATCACTCCGGATAGGTAGAATAGCTTCGCTCCTTGGTAAAGTTCGCTCCAGAACCTGTGCTTCAATCTCTTCTTCGCGTCCTTCAAAGTACTAGGCTTTCGGAAGAGATCGAGATGGGTCAGGATGCCGAAGACGTTGCCAGGCATACCACTAGAAGCCAGCACATTCAGAAATTCCATGGTCTCCATCTCGAAGCCAAAATTCCCGTCGATCATGAGGAGGACGATGTCGGCGATCTTGGAGACATCGATCATACTGGCAAGGGAGTCTGCGGGACATTCTATGAATGTGAGCCGCCTCCGCTTGGAAGTAACAACGGTCAGGGGACCGCTGGGAGAGGTGATGTTGTGCTTTGTGTATCTTTTGATCAAAGACTTGATGAGTGTAGATTTCCCGACGCCTGGTGGGCCAACGACGGCAACAATGATTGGAGGTGCCTCTTCGGGCAAGCGGTCCACGAGAGGGACATGAAGACGTTTTTCTTTGATATCGTGCGAGCGCACAGCTTGCTTGGCCAATCGACCAGGATGTGCATAAGCAAATGCTTTCGGATTGCGTTCTCCGGTATGCTGCTTCTTCTCTTTCGTCTTGCGGTGAGGTCTGTTGGCTTGGTCCTCCATGATTGGTGTAGTTTGAGGAGGCCGACTATCTCGCAGTCTCTCCCTTCCAAACCTTTGGCTTCACTTTTTTTTCCGAATTTTAGTTGACATCGGCAGATCGGCAATTTAGACTTTAGCGTAATGGCAGAATAATATGCCGAGGGCGGGGATAAGGCTGATAAGGTAGTTTAAATGTGCGTCATTCAGCTACCCTGCATTAGCGTGCTTGTGTTATGAAGGTGGGGGTTATCGTGGCACTCGTGGCTGTCAGCCTATCCATAAAGTAATCCATGAATGAATGCGTCAGATGGGTCAATGCGCACGCCTTATACCTTCTCTATTAAAGGTCCTCAACTTCACCATCACGCCTCTCTTCACATCTCACAATACAATACACAAAATATCTTCAACTATTCAGAAAATAACATCATACCACCAGTCATACCTATCATACCAAACCTTAGCAAAGCCTTCCGTATATCGATCCGCTACAACAACAAAGAATCTCAAGATGCCTACCATGTACAACGTCGGTCCCACCTCCTTGAACAGCTGCTGCCTGTCTAGTCTACCTTTGCTAATGATGGGCCTCGAATAGATCACCTTGAAGCAGGGAGCATCCCCTGAGCAACTCGACAAGTATATCACATCTGGTGTAGCGACTGGTGCTCCCGCCAGCTGACAACTTCCAGGGCCAAGGAGAGCGCCAAATCCCAGGGTGGAACCATTAAACATGAGTTTACCCTGATCAAAGGCTTTACGTATGTTGGGAACATCTACCATGACTTCGATCCAAAACGCTGAATTACCCATAGTGTCGAATTCCCCAACGAGACCGTTCACACCCTCCAGACCGACGACCATATTCACGTTGAGCAGGATGGAGAAGCAAGGGCTCAGTAGGACGGATATTGAGAAACATGACAAGTGTCGGAATGATTGAATCGACAGGGCACGCAGCCAACGAGCTGGGAAAGGTCTCATCGAGACAGGGAACACATGGTCAGGGTGGAAGTTTGCAATACTGGCTGTCGTTACTGCCAAAGCAGAAGTGAAAGATGCATAGCAAAGGCTTGACTATATGGCGAGAATTTGGATACCAACATGTCATCCAACTCTGCTTATAGCAATCACAAAATGCTCAATTCCTCAACTCCTTGGGTCCTGACCTAGAGTACTGCCAAGCCCGCTCCACCGCTCCGCAGTGCAAACCCCTCTCCTCTCCAACCTTCCAGTGCCCATGCGACGACAGTAAACAGCACACAATAAGAATGCCAGCAAGACCAGCGACCTTAGACTCGCGTCTCATTCGTGACATCTGCCCATTGCAATTAAAATTGAAACAGCGGTCAAGACGTCTTGCAACTGCTACGCATCAATTGCCCAAAAACCAACCGTGGTCACATCCCCCAGCGTCCACCAGCATCGACAATGATCAAGTAGCCCGTTTGGCTTCTCGACCACTTCATCCCTTGACCTTGGCAGATCTCGTTCGGTAGCATCCTCCCTCACACTCCCTCTCATCTCCCTCAACCATCAACATCTGGCCCGACTAACAACAATTCAATCCCCAGACATGGACGTCCCCCGCTCTCCGCATCCACCCTATTCACCTCCGCAAACTTCACCCTCTCCCTCCTGCCCATCCGCCTCGCGCACCGAATCCAAGCCCTTCGAAACCTCCCCTTCATCGTCGTCTCCAACCCGCACATCTCCCGCATCTACAACAACTACATCCACTCCCTCTCCACCTTGCTCCCATACCAAGAGCGGCAAATCAACACGCTCGAAGAGGAAATCCAGTTCACAGAAGTCATGGCGGATCTCGTGCAGACGCACGCAGATACCATACCAATACTGGCCCGTGGATTTCTGGAATGCAGGAAATACATCAGCCCGGGGGACGTGACGAGGTTTCTAGACGAGCACCTGAGGGCCAGGATCGGAACGCGATTGATCGCCGAGCAGCACATCGCCCTGCACCTCTCCTCCCAACCCCACTGCAGCAGCACCGACCCACACGCCCAAGACGGCTCCTCGACCTCCATCGGCGTCATCGACACCGCCCTCCGCCCGGCGGACATAATCCGCCACTGCGAATCCTTCGTCTCGGAGATCTGCGAGCTCAAATACGGCGTCCGGCCCACCGTCGTCATCAACGGCCAGCCCGACGCCCGGCTCGCCCACGTCCCCACCCATCTCGAGTACATCATCACGGAGCTCCTCAAGAACGCCTTCCGCGCCACGATCGAAAGCGGCAAGGAGCGCGCCCCGATCGAGGTGACCATCGCCGCGGCCCCGGACCCGTCCCCCTCGCCGCCGCCCGAATCTATCCACCTCGACCCTCCGACGGCCTCCGACAAACCCCTGCCCGGCGTCACGATCCGCATCCGCGACCGCGGCGGCGGCATATCGCCCGCGAACCTCTCCAGCATCTGGGCGTACAGCTTCACTACCTTTGGGGACGAAGAAGCACTCGACCTGGCCAACGGCAACGCGGACGCCCTCAACGCTATATCGGGCGCGAGCGGTGATTCGAGCAGCCTGGCCGGACTGGGCTACGGGCTGCCCCTCGGGAGAGCGTACGCGGAGCATTTCGGCGGGGGCATCATGGTGCAGAGCCTCTGGGGGTGGGGGACGGACGTCTACCTCAAGCTCAGGGGGTTGGGGAAGATATAAGCTGGCATGCACATACTCTAAGCGCACGCGTAGTCGACATCAAGGCGCGAAAAAGATGAACAGAAGCAGGAGACGAACCGCAATGAAGAAAACGAAGTCATGTCATGAATGTAATATCTACAAATCCAACCCCTATACAAATCCAAACCCTATCCACAACCATCCATACCACCACTCATAAATCTCCAACCAAGAAACCATCAGGGTATCAACCTCCACTCCACTCCACTTCACTCCACTCACAACCCAACAGCCCCAAAAGCCATAACCCCAACCCCGACCCCAAAAACCAGACTCAACCCCAGCCCCAGCCCAGCACTACCCACCGCCCTCGTCCCCTTACCCTCAAACACCGCCCCCGTCTCACTCCCATTCCCACTTCCACTTCCACTTCCACTCCCACTCACCCCCGTCGCAACAGCATTCCCCCCATTCCCACTCCCACTCCCACTCCCCCCATTCCCTCCCACCCCAGACGGCAGCACCCACGTCCCACCCCCCACGACCAACGTCCCCCCAGGCCCCAAACTGACCACCGTCCCCCCAGCCGTGTACGCCTCGCCGCCGGGCCTCAGGCTCGTCGTGCCTAGGGGGAACCCGGTCGCTTGGGGCGTGAAGGGGGCGCCACCGGCTGTGAAGACGGGTTGCGCGATTGTGGCTGCGGCTGTGAGTGGGGATGCGAGTGGGTTTGAAAGTGAGAAAGGGGACGGAAGTTGGAAGCGCAGCGTGGAAGTGCCAACTGCGGCTCGGATGCCGGCGCGCGAAGGGAGGGCGGTGTACGTCGTGCCGGCGTAGGTGGCGGGGGTGCCGCCGGGGGCGAGGGCGGCGCCGTTGGGGAGGAGGTAGGTGGGCGGTGTGTCTGGGGAGTTCGTGGAGGAGGAGGAAGGCGATAGGGCGGTGAGGACGAGGCCGTTTGCGAGCGTGAGCAGATCGGAAGAGGGTGTAGCGGCCTGGATCTGCACGGCGTCCGTAGCGGCCGGGAGAGCGTACGTAGCGCCGCCGTCCACAACGACGCTCGACGACCCAGCGAGAGCATAAACGTGCCCCGCGACCGTGGCCGAACCGCCCGGCGCGACGGTCGTGCCGGGGGCGACTACGAGGCCGCCGTCGGGGGCCCTTGAGAAAGTCTGACCGCCGAGGACGAGCGGGTTGGACGAGGACACGGGGACGAGGTTGTGGGTCGTGCCGTCTTGGACGAGCTGGCTGGGGTTCGGGTAGGCGATCATGTGGTTGCTTACCGTGGCGGAGGCGCCGGGGAGGAGGAGGGTCCCGGGGGCGATTTCGAGGGCGGAGTTGGCGGTTTGGTGGAGGAGGAGGTTGTTTGTTAGGAGTGGGGGTGGGGGTGCGGTGGGTGATGGGGTGGGAGCGGAGGGGGCGTAGGTGGAGCCGTCGAGGAAGACGGCGGAGGGGACGTTGGCGATGGTGTGGCCGGAGAGGATGGCGGTGTTGCCGGGTGCTAATGTTGAGCCGGGGAGAAGTATGTTGCCTGAGGCGTCTTTGGTGATTGGTTGGCTGTTGATCGAGGCAATGATGGGTGGTGGGTCGGCGTTTCCGTTTTTTGTTCCGCCAGTCGAGTTTTCTCCGTTGGGACCTCCGTTCGCGTCATTGGTGTCTTTGGTGTCACCGTTGGCGCCGGTATTGGTACCGCCGTTTGTGCCTCCGTTGGTACCGCTAGCGGTGCCATCAGTTGAACCCCCTGTCTGACCGCTGGAGCCACTGCTCTCCTTTGACGTATCTGCAGGCTGTTGGGGTAAGAGGGTGATTGGAGCAGTTGATGGATCATTATTTCCAGGGTCGGTGCCGGGATTGCTTCCTGGGTTCGTCGCTGCGTTCGCCCCTGACTGCTTCTCTGTTTCAGCTGGCGTGGTGTTCCCTCCAGAAGCCACAGAAGCACTGTTAGAGTTGCTGCCAGGACTTGGTGAGCTTTCATCTTGCTCAACCACTGAACCGTCCGCCGGGTCCACAACAACAGACATGGGATCCGAGTCGGAGTTCGAGTTCGAATTCGAGCCTGGATTCACTGCATTACTGTTTACAGTCCCGGACGAGCCTTCGTTCTGCGCGGCGACTGAAGGATCGACAGGATCGGCAATAGCAGCGCCTGGATTAGACTGCGCAGTGCTAGGCGCCGCGGTTCCTGCACCATTGCTACCTGGATCATTCGCTTTCACACCAGTGTTGGGATCGGCGCTCGTGACGGCCATGGTAGGAGCAGCGACAGGAGACTGCAAACTTGCTGCTGGAGACGGAGGTGCTTTTTCGGCCTGTGGATCCGCAGCCGGCGTCGGCACAGGTGCGAGAGCCGTAGCTTTCTGCAGCACGCGCGGTGGGTCGAAGACGCCTAGATTGTCCGGCGTGCAAGTGCTTCCACCCCAAGTTGCCCAGACGGGATCGATCTCCGTGACGTCCGGCGGAAATGCGAGCTGGGGCTTCACGAACATCCTGGAAGCGAAGTCGGCATTGATGGAATGTCCCGGAAAGCAAGATTGGTATCGAGGGAGGAGTTCCGATGCTGGAGGCGGATTACCGAGCTCTGTGAAATTGATCTGTCTCCAGCCGTTGTCGATGCCCTGAAAACAGTTTGCGGGATTGTTCTGGTCTGTTTCGGGAGAGATACAGTACTCGATGCCCGCGCCCACGTTCTCAGCCTCGCATATGGCAGAAGAGAGTACGTTGGGCTCGTAGGCACAAGTGACCGCAGTATAGGCCGAGCCAATGGGTATATGGCTGTTGAACAGCGCCACACACGACGCTGAGGCTTGTATTGAGCTATAGATGACATAGACTGATGGCGAGATACTGTCATTCATTTTAGCGGAGCACCTCGGAATTCTCCGGGTATCACTTACAAGGTAAACCCATTTTCGACGACGCCATAAGATGCCGCTGATTGTACTGGTGCTGCAGTCACATTCCAATTACTCGAGCCGGAGGTATTTGCTGCGCCGGAAGAGTTCGACGGTGCGTTTGCAGCTGGCCAGTAGACGAGCTGCACAGCGCTGGCGGCTACTCCACATTTGTCGCAGCAGCCCGTTGGGGCAGGATACGGGGTTGCCAGCTCCGTTATCGTATTGTCAGAACACCCCAGAGACTGAATACCCGTAGCTTCATACAAGTCGTAGCTCGATTGACACTGTTGTGAAGTCACAGTTGCGGTGGCATAGTCGTGATACCATTTAGCGGCACTGTTCACGCACGAGCATGATTTGGCGTTGTAGCCATCAAAGCCCGGACTCATGGAACATGTTCCCCCGTAGGGCATGTTCAAGATACCTTGGTCCCAGTTGAGGGGTAAGCAGTCGTTGGCCGGAAATAGCCCTGACGTGATCAAACTTGAGGCAATGGAGATGGGTCCACCACAGACATTTGTTTGGTTTAACGGTTTGGTGACGTTGAACGGGTTTCTCATGGACGTGATTGAAATGGGAATTGCGGAATTGACGGCCCCAGACGCGGAATATGAGGCTGAAGCGGTGATTCCAGGAACGTTCTTCGCTTTTTGATCGATTTGGAACCTTGGAAATCCCGACGAATTCGAAGATCCGTTCGACGCGGCTTGGACCAACGATGGAGACCATGGCGGTAAAGAGACGGAAGCCGAGGAGTATGCTGGGGACGAAGCGGAGAGTGAAGCGGAGAGGGCCGTCGTCAAGCCATTTGCACTGAAAGATAATAGTGAGCCACCAGGGCTAGTGGCTGGGATTTGCAGTCCAGAGGAGCTGCCAGGCTCTTCGGACGAGCTCGCGGGGGCTCCAGACGAGATGCTCCGCCAACTCGATGAGACTGCGGTAAAGACTGTGGGTATGGACAAAGAATAAGGCACAGAATTAGAAGCGATTGAGCTGTAATTGGTCGCGGAACGACTCTGGTGTATCGAAGAATTCAAGAAAGCTGTATACGAATTAAGCGCGAAGTCAGCGTCTGATGCAGCAATTGGGTAGTAAAGTTCACGGCGTCAACTAGAGTGGGTCCATGATATGATCATGCCACATGGCGATTCTGCCAAGTAGGCACAACGCATGCAATTTTGGAGGTTGGGAAAGGAATCCAACGTACAAGGCAGTGCATTTGAGACAGAAACGAAATAAAGTGCGAGATAGGATCGAGAAGTGGCGCAGATGCGCATATTGATTTTGAAGGTGATTAAGACGAATAACGCTGGTATAAGGAGTGTGAGCGCTCTGATGCCATAGTCATCAAGAATCGCAGAAAATAAAACGAGGCATCACGCAATGTAGAAGGGTGCAAGTCTATAGCAAAGGACTGAAAGAATCAGAGAATCGGTATGGAGGGTACTGGGTAGCACTTTATCATTATTACTGTGATGCTGGACCCCGGGCAAAATTTGCACCTTACTACCCTACTGCTGACAGTCCTGGCCAGCTGGGCCGCAAAGCTGAAGCAGGTCATGGGCGGTAATCTATAAACGAGAAGAAAAGAAGACGGATGACTGGTTGACAGGCATGGAAAGGAAAGGTTCCAAAATAATAATGTAGATTTTAAGCGGTTTTACGGTGCGAATTCATCGGCCATTGCCGCCATCATAATTTGATAAGCTTCGCAGGCAAGCTTGAAGCTTTTGATGAGTTTTAGGACTTAGGAGAAGAAGAGAAGAAATTAGATTAGGCAAATCTCATCGTTTCACCAATCACCAATCAATAAAACATGTCAAAGATCGTAAGCGAGGCCGAGGCAAACGCAACTGTTGGAACGTCAGCGTCAGAAACTCTAAGACAAGTTGCAAAGGCATCAGGTTTCAACTTGTAGAACACAGGCAGGACGACGCGTTGAATATCCTCATCTCTCATAAATGAAAACAGTTGAGACTTGCTTGCAAAGAAAGGGTGTCTGAAAAAGAAGCAGAATGAAAAGAAAAGAGGTGAAAAGTTGGAGTCATGCAGAGGACGTCTCCTTCTTACCTTCAGCCCTACCGTAGTAGATTAAAGGCTAGCAAGTCTGAGTTTGAGCCTCAAAAATCGGCACCAGTCGGCAGTCGACATTCATCTCGTCTCCCACTAGGTAATTAATCCACTTATCCAGATCCTCTTACTATTTGTATCAGATTAATCAGATGACATGCCTCCTTACTACTGAACCCTGCCGCCTTACCAAATCCTGCTGGCGGTTACTCACCTTTCAACCGGATTGCTCACTGCTCAGGTTGAAAGGGTTTTGAGCCTTCCACTCCTCCAGTCTCCCTTCCCCCCTCGCATCACTACTAACCTGCTCTACTTTCCTACCGACTCCACCCTCAAAGCGGAGCAAGGTAGTCGTAGGTATTAGTGCACCGCTGTCATTCTCAAAGACTCCACGTATCCTCGACTCGGAAGACGTAACGTAGCGAATAGATTGCAACCTCGCTAGGAACCTTCCGGACCCATTCCCTGACCATGATTTATGAAACCTCCCCATGCTTATACCTGTGGTGCCTGCCTTACGAACACTAAATGCGAAGTCTGAAATTGACACCTCGTTTAGCCGAGCGGCGCAGAATACCGTACATGAATGACATTTTCAGGACTTCAAAAACTTTGATAACTCCGGCGGTGGATCATTTGGTGAGTGGAGACGGGCAGGACTCATCTGCCTGTAATGTCTTCGCTAAACAAATGTGCGATCCCCGAATTATCACCATGTTTAGTGGATAAAGTCACTCATCTCCCGCTCTTGATGCGGACTTGAGCAGACCTGCAGCTCACCAGATCTCTAGCAAGTCACTCATATGTGACGGCTTGCCGGCTTTGAGAACGAGCGCGCAAAATATCTTGAGGGGAGAGCTTGCTAGCCGTAGCCTTTGGCGGTTCAGAGTCCAGAAAAACTCGTAGTGGTACCCGTCCCATGCCAAATCTGGGCCACTGGTCCTTCGTTTACCGCCTTCTGGATGGCTAGCTGGAAATCTGGGAAAGGGCCTGAACGGCACCTGTATTTACATGCGTTTGCCAAGCGCGCGACAGGCTCGTTGGTTTGGAGCCAAAACCGGCACTACCATTTTCTGGGAAACGCAGTAGTGAAGATTAGCCACCTGCGACGAGTAGCGATCGTGAAATCGTTAGCTGCGCCTTTTGCATCAAAAAGGGGCTTTCCAATGGGCCCAAGACCAAAGTCCGCTTTGTACACACACATCTACACGTGGAATATCTGCAGCCAGAGATAATACTTTCTCCCGTTGGGACGATATTTCGGATCCGGCGTCGTCGGCTCCCAGGTGATCCCCACCCCCAACACATACCCCCCCAAATCCAGCGCGTAATTCTCCAACATGTAGCTGATCCCCACCAGTATCGGCGTCGCGGTCAGCACGTAATACGCCGCCGCGTCGTTGTGGAAAAACGCCAGATTGGGCCGCGGCTGGCCGTCTGCGGCGCTGTAGAAGCCGATGCTGCCAAACATATACTCGAGCACCTGCACCGTGGCGCTTTCGAGCACGTCGTCCATGATGACGAACTGCAGGACCGAAGGGTTGACGCCGCCGCCGCCGCCGCCTTCGTGGGCGCATTTGGCCTTCCAGATCGAGTACGCGATGTCGGACGCGTGGTTCGGGGCGCGGATCAGATCGTCGCTGTTGCTGCCGGGGGGGATGGTCAGGATTGAAGGGTTGGAGGCCGAGACGATGGTCTGGAGGAAGAGGCCGACGATGGTGCGGGCCTGGGTGGACATGAGGCTGTTGAAGTTGAACTGGCCCGGGCGCACGTCTTTGGGGTAGTGCGCCGTGTATAGCGCCCAGTCGCCCGGCGCGAGCGGGATCTGTGGGCCCCGCGCCTGTGCGTAGTAGGCGTTGATGCGGGCGATGATCTGGTGGAGGTCCGGGGAGGGGTCGACGGCCGGCGTCGTGCGCATTTCCCACGTCGTGGGGTCCATGCAGCCTTTGTTTCTGCGGGGTTGGCGCCAGAGTTCGGCCCAGACGGCGCCGTAGCGGGTGCGGCCTTCGGCTTCTAGGGTGCTCCATAGGGTGGCGATGTCTACGCGGCGGTCGAGACGTGGCTTGGAGAAAGGTGGTGGTAAGTGGGCGACTTCTCCAGTGCGGGAAGATTCGTCCGCACTAAGTCTCGGCTTGTCAACGTCTTGGGAAGCCTTGAAAGACTTTGGGTACGTCTTAGGAACCTCCTCAATGACAGACTCATTCAGACTTCTTTGCCCGATAAAGCCTGAACCTGTGTCCCAAGTAGACGCGTCAAGGCTGAACCTAGGGTTGCTTTAGTATAATCGATGCATTCATTGATCCGTGGCTAATCTTACCATCCATACACCCAACATTGAGTATACAACGCTCCTCCATAAGTGCCGCAACCGTCAGTGACATTGTCCAAGGCTTGTACGCACAGCTGATCTGGATCCTTTTTAGAAGCAGCTATGATGGCAGGCGGCTTTGCATCTTTGCATTCTTCTCTCAGGTCCCACCCCAGGTACATCTCGATCAACCCATCATGACCGCCTTTGAAGGGAAAAGTAATGATGATGGGTTCTGCTTTCTGATTCGATATGGCCACGTTCCCTCTCGGAACGCCTTTCAGTTGCGGTGTACAGAAGTCTCTTGTAGTGGCCAAGATTAAATTGATTTGGTCTGGGGGAACTGATTCCGGGACCGCTTTCTTAGTCGGACTGATCCAGTCTCCGCATGACAGGGTTGGAATGGAAGGGTCAAAAGTCGTCGCTGTTGGTTTCGCCGGCTCTGTCGGTGTAGAAGACTCGGCCGTCGACGTTGAGGTGATGACATGGGATCCCATTGTTGAATACGGCGGACCTGCGCAAATAGAATAGACAGTATTGGCGACAGTCTTCGAATTTAGCCCAGCACCAATACTGCCACATGTACAAGCAGTGACCACTGTAGAAGCGACATTTACTGCTGAGTAATTATAGCTATAGCGACGTCAGATTTTGTCTTGCAGCGTGTAAAGGACAGCGTTCTGATAGATTAAGGGAGACTTGCCTGACAAGACTGCAGCTTGTCAAGGGGCCAATGACCGTGTTTCCCTGTGGCGCAGAGGTGACAGCAATACCTCTACTACTAGTAACTCTACTAGATCCATTACTCGCCCCAATAGACCCGGTACTTCCTCCTCTCACGTTGCTGCTGGTGGGCCCAGAGGGTAAAGCAAAACTTGAAGTTGGATATACAGATACCGATGGACCTGTCATCTCCTCCAGAAAGCTCGCTTCCGCACCCCAAGTAGCCCCTAGCCACCCTGGTGCATCGACTGTCGTGAACGTTGCCAAGGGACAGCTGATCGGTTTTGTGCTTGTCGATAATGTCGCAGTCTCACCGCAAGAAAGTTCTGTTGAGAAACAAGACGTGCTGCAGGTCTCTAAAGCGCTTGTAGAGTCTATCCAGCTTGTCGGGACACATAAAGTACCACAAACGCTCGTAGTGACCGTTTTGGTGCATGATGTGGAGACTGGTTGGCTGGAGGAAGACTCGGTCGGTCTGGTGGATGAATTGGGATTACTACTTGAAGTAGATCTCGGCTGAGATGAACTTCTAGGGTCGTCGTTAGTCTGCGTCGGCCTATTTGAGGGCTCATTGTTTGTCTTGGGATTGCCCTCTTCGGGATCTTGAGGATTGGTCTCGGGGCTTGGATCTGGAATCGTTTGGGGGACAGGTTCTGGTTCGTCCGCAGTTGGCTTGGGCTGCCCGAGATCTTTCAGGATGTTATTGATAGGATCAACATTCTTGATCCCTCCTGTGATGTTGTCCCTGAGTTCACGCAACTTTTGAATGGCGCATGACAAAGACAACGCAGAGAGTAAACCCGAGAAGATGTTTCCCTTTCCAGTACATGAAGAATCGGTACTTGGAGGTTTTGGTAGTTTCACAAGCAGGGCCTAAATCGATCACAATTCTTATTAGCAGCTTTTCAATCAATAATATTGTCATGAATGAACCGTGTCCATACCTGAGCAAAAAGAATGGTCCCATTGATTGCATTGACCGCGTTGTCAGAGTTACTGCCTGTAGACTTGTTGACCCATGTCTGGGTTAGCATAATAGCTGCAGCCAGTTGGTTTTGCATTTCTTTCGTTTCCAAAGCCAGAGAGGCATTTGATTGTGATGCATTGGCACTACCAAAGGGAATGGCAGCGCTGCTAGAAGTAGCTGAAAAGGAGGACATTCCACTAGATACAATAATTTGATTCGCAGACGCGCCCGAGGCTACACGAAGTAGTGACTGTCTGGATTGGGTAGATTGGGTAGTCGGAAGCGGTGTCACGCCATTGCTGGGAGCGATCGACGTTGCTGAAGGCGACGTTTGAGCTGTTGACATGCCCAAAGTCATTGCTGATGATGTGGCTGTCGTCGTTGCATTTACTCGTTCAAGTGAAGATGTCGATTTTGCGGTGGCGGTAGCTTGTCTCGAAAGGGTAGTGTTGGACATGGTTCGATGAGATTTCGTATACGCCGAGGACACGTTAGTCTTGGGTACGGGATGGCACGGTGTCTGGATAGTCAGGGTGCCACGAACGGATGCGACCGAGCATATAGATGTCACATTCGAATTGGTGGAATTTTTTATGGAATTTGCAGCGCTGCCGAGTGATGGTCTTGAATTTGACACAGCGGCTGCACTACTCAGCGTGGATTGGTAGACCCAAGAGCCATCGCTTGTGGCGATTCCAGCAGTCACTGTGTTCAAGAACAAAACCATTGCAGAAAAAACACTTAATCATCTTCATCTTCAAATCCAAATGACAATGCAGCAAAAGAAATTGCTAAGGTTGAAATTGGCCTCAGTCCTTGAAGGCGAAGCGAAGCACTGCTTGCGAAATCCGGGTTGAGAGAACAATCTGGTGACTGGAAAAAAGATGGTAGATATACATGGTCATTGCCATTGAGACCTGTACTGAATACAGCCTCACTCATATTGAATGTTGGATGGGCTGACTCTGTGCCTGAAAGACCGCCTAGAGAGCCGACGCTAATACTATGGGGTTATTCCAACGCAAAGTGACCCCTGACACCCCGGACTATCAACCCTAAGTATACCTTGTAAGCATAAATCAGCAATGCTCTAGAGATACCTATGCTGTCTTCTTTGATGACAAGATAGAGCAAACAAAACATCGAAGTCCTTGGCTGTTTGATGTATTCGATGCTTCAGCTGGGGTTTTGAATGAAACCGGGGGCAGTCATTGGAAAATTCTGCCTAAGCATAGTCTCAGTAATTCGGACTCTATTAGCTGGGGTGCTTAAGGTAGGCCTGCCCTACACTCGTGCCTCGCTTCTGGGGCCAATCATATTGGTATCAAACGAAACGTACTCCAATGTCCAATAGAACCTTATTATCATACCCTATACAGCGTCCTCCCATTGGAGGTCTCAACCTCCACCACTCCACCAGCATCTTTCCTCCTTCTCCTCGGTACTTCTTCCTCGACCTCGACGGCATAGAGATCCCGCTCTTGCTCGCTTTGTCTTCTCGACCGCCGCGTCTCGCCGATTGCTCTTTCGTCTCCGGACCTCTCTCCATGTGCTGGAAGGGGGCTGCGAACAGGAGCGGATGCGATGCTCTTGGCCTTGCTTCCGTGTTCGCGCTCCGATACTGCTGACGGCTTTGGTTTCCCTTCTGGGGCAACAGCTGCATGCGATACACTGCTCTTTGCATGACCGCCATGTTCGCTCTCCGACGCGACTGACGGCCTTCGTTTGTCTTCTGATGCAGCAGCTGCATGCGATATACTGCTTTTTGCATGACCGCCATGTTTACTCTTTAAAGTGCTTCCGTGTTCATTTTTGGCTCCCTCGTCATGCTCCTTGTGCTGACTCGATGACGTCCTCCGGTTTTTGGGCGATATCTCTACAATGTTTGCCTCTTTCGCCAATTTTCTGCCGCTCGCCTCTTTCTCGCTGCTCTTACTCTTACTCTTACTCTCCTCATGCTTCCCACCTACCGCTTCCACTAACCCCAGCGCTGCCATTTTATTCTTCTCTTTGTCTTTATTAGCTGCCTTGCCCGTGAAAGCTTTCTGCCCATTCGACGCCCTGCTTATACCCGATTCCTTTGGTCGGGACGCGCTCTTTCCGGAAGATGCTTTGGGTTTCTCGAGCTTCGACCGTGCAAGCTGACTTTTCAATCTTGCAATTTCCCTGTCTTTTTCTGAAGAGCCTGACGAGGTCTGGGCTGTCATTTTTCCGCTGCCCTTCTTCTTCGATGTCGTTTCCTTGTCTTCTTCTCCCTCTTCACCTTCTTCGGTAGGCTTCTTCCCCGTGGACTTCTTGGCTCCGGATTCTTCTTCGCCCCCACCAGTCACTTGCTTTTTGACAAGATTCTCCAGCTGTTGTGGCACGGCGAAGGCTTTACGCTCGAGATATGACTGGCCCACGCGCTCGATGAAGTTTTCCATTATGGCGGAGGAGTATTCGCAGGTCCCTGATCACCTATGCGATTTAAGTCTCGTTGGGGTAGAACCTACTCGTCCACGCGCGTCAGCGTAGAGAGACAGCAGGCATGCGCAATCAAGGTTGGGGAAGCGGTAAAGACCGCCCCTCTAGCGAATAAGACATAAAAGGAAACCCCAATGCCTTGTTTTCAAGACTTGCCATGACAGCTTTAACGATGTCATCGGCCCTGCCTAGACGCGAATTGGGAAGGCGTGGCAGCGGGTTCAGTGTTCTTAGCGATAGAGTATAGTAGGTTAAGCTAAAAGCAGCGGCCGTTTCCGAGTCCATCGACAACAATTCACCTCAGCCAACAAGAACATATTCCTCTGGATCTGTTCCTCTCCGAATCCATGAGTTTATAGTCCAGTATCGAGAGCGTGCTACAACAGTAATACAGTATGTTGACGAACTTTGGTGGGTTGGAACATCATCACATTTCCGGACCGAACTTTCGTCACGACGGGAGACACCCCACCTCCCCACCTCCGTAAATCCGGCGGGGCCCTACTGAGACTACTGAACTGGGAAGGTACCTGCAATTACCTTAGTATCATAGTCTGTAATGGAGTAAGGACAGGATGTGATTTCATTAATATTGCTCATCATGTCTTCAATGCTGGACATCTGCACCGACACGGCACCCTTGTTTTTATTGAAAAATATTTAGTCTAAATTCTATTCTTGAAGCTATACGCACAGCAATGCTAGACGCCATTGACCATAGCAATGGGGGAAGTGCGGAGGATTCTAGAGAAGAACCGTACATTGCGATCGAGAATGGGCGCAAGAAGCTCTCAGGATCGCTACTCGTCGCCGCCATAACTTCCGTCTGCTCGTCCGGCTTTCTGCTCTTTGGCTATGACCAAGGTCTTCCTCGACACACCAGCGTTTCTTTTCTTTCCTCTCCAGACTAATCGAACATCCTAGGCGTCATGTCGGGCGTCGTCGTCTCGCATTACTGGCTCGCCCAAATGGGACATCCAAGCACCATCATGGTCAGCACCATCACTGCGTTGTACGATGTAGGAGCTGTCTTCGGCGCCATCGGTGCCGCTGTCGTTGGGGACAGACTAGGTCGGAAGCGTACGTTGATGCTTGGTTGTAGTATACTTATCATTGGATCTATCCTTATGGCATCCTGCTTCGAACGAGTCCAAATGATGTTTGGTCGTATTTTGACTGGATTGGGCATCGGCTTTATCACTTCCGGTAAGCAATGACTACGTCCTTGACTATCCGGGCTGACAAAGACGTAGTTACACCTGTATATCAAAGCGAGATAAGTCCTGCAGCCCAACGAGGCTGGCAAGTTTGCTGCCAGCTTTCTACCATGCTATTCGGTCTTATGCTTGCATACTGGATCAACTATGGCTTCTTCTATTCCCAAAACTCCGTTCAATGGCGCTTTCCCTTGGCTTTTCAGGCAGTCTTTGCAGTCTATTGTATTACCGTCACATTATTCTTACCAGACACACCACGCTGGCTCCTGCGATACAGCGCGTCGCCCGAGAAAGGAACAGCTGTCTTGGCAAGACTACGTGGCAAGCACATCAACGATCCAGGAGTCCAACAGGAGAAGAACGAAATTCTAGACGCAATCGAGATTGAAAGTCGTGAAGAAGGATCTTGGCTCGACCTTTTCCGCAATGCCGGAATATCAGCGAACAAGAGATTCTATCTCGCTCTTGGTATCCAATTCATGCAGCAAATGTCTGGTCGGTTCTGTGACAGTCCCGCAAGCAAAGAACAACATACTAAACGTTGAAAGGAATTAACATCGTCACCTACTACGCCCCAACACTCTTTCAAACAAGCCTTGGCATGAGCCAGCATCTTGCACTTCTTTTGGGAGCGCTTCTGCAAGTGTGGTATCTGGGCGCTTCCTTTGTGACCGTAAGCACCGTGGCCTCTACCCCATACCTGCACAGCTGAGGATTAGCAGTGGTATACTATCGACCGCATTGGTCGACGCAAACTGTTCATCTCGATGGCGATCGGCATGTGTGCAGTCCTAGTCGCTGAAGCCATCTGTGTAAACATCAACAACACCCAAGCCGCCATAGCCGCCGTGGTGTTCGTTTTCGCCTTCGAAGCCTGCTTCACCTGGGGTATGTCCCCCCGGTCTCCCAAATAAAGTACAGACGCCCGCTCACCGAAACCCCACAGGATGGATGGCGACGGTGTGGTGCTATCCGCCCGAGATCCTACCACTGAAGATCCGCGCAAAGGGCGCCGCGTTGGCCGCCGCGGCCGACTTCCTCGGCAACTTCATCGTGGTCGAAATCACCCCGCCGGCTCTCCAGAACATTGGATACAAGACATACGTCATCTTCGCCGTCCTCAACGTCGCCAACGCGGTCATCGTGTGGGCGCTCTACCCGGAGACGGCGGGGTCCACGCTCGAATCCGTCGACTTCCTGTTCACGAACACCGACGTACTGGACACGAAGAGGCCGTTCTACCACCAACTTCAATGGTCGGCGGTATATCAAGCGGAGGAAATAAAGCGGCGGCGTAGCGTTAAAAGAGACGTTTTGGTATAACAGATTTTTCACATGACGAGCTATGTGGCTCAGTGTCTGTTCTGATCCCGATCTGCAATTACGTTATTAGTCCATCCGTCATTCCTTCGATTCAATCTAGTCTATAATTACGTTTTCTTTTCTTTTCAAAGATATACAATTAAGTCATTGTAACACGTCGACTTCCACCGTAAAGCAAGCAAAATTCGATCGGAAAGCTAAGACTAGACGCGTCAACGTTGGGATACAAACTACCATCCTTCAATTAAAACAATACACGCTGACAAAGAACAGCCTTCGCCCAGGAAATACAAAGTCCTCAAGACCATCGAATCAAGAATCTGCGTCGGGGACACGATCCCCAGCAGCGCCAACGGTACGGGGAGACGGGGGTAGTTGCGACAGCGTGGAAGGGACGTTCGAATAGTGCGGCGTAGCTTGAGATGGCGTCAGTGGCGTGCTAAGCAGCTTGCGGATGAGATTGTTGAGCTCACACTAATGCGCGCAGAGCCGTTTATCAGCAGAACGCCACTAGACCTCTAATCAGTGTTGCAATATAAATCTAGCGACATCTCTCCCGTCGAACACGGCACCGTGAGTTTGTCACAACAGCACGAGGGGCATGGCGGACAACACCAAGATCCGAGCCGTCTTCTTCGACTTCACGGGCACATGTCTAGACCGGCACAGCGGAACCATCAAAGCCCTGCCCCCGATCCATCGCCGAAAGCGAGCGGTCCGAGCTCGCACCTGGCGTGGCGCCACGACTACTTCGACGCCGACGCCGCCCGTCCCGCCAACGAGCCCCCCAAAAACAATCAACGTACCGCTCCGCACGGCCCTGGAACGCCCTGCTGGAGAAGCATCCGGAACACACGCACGCAAGCATGCGTTCGACGACCGCACCAAGCGCAACTGTGTCGCCGCGTGGGCACTCGACGCCGGCCCGGCCGAACAGTCCCTGCTGCGAATCGAGCAGCTGAATGGCCGCGGGGCACTCGGTTGTCCGTCTTCCGCGAACGGGACCGCCGCGGTTCCGCAGCTCGACCTCTGCGGAATCCTCCGGCTTGGGCCTTTGACATGACATGCTCTTCTCGAGGCGAGTTGCCGGGCGTGTACAAGCCCCGCGGCGGAGAGCTACCGCACGACGTTGGCGCTGGTTGGTGTGGGACCGGTGCGGTCCGTCATGGTGGCTTGCGCGCGCGGATGATGTTCGGGGTTGGGAAGGAGGCTGGGATGAAGACGGTGTAGGTGGACGGATGACGTCGAGGTGGACTCGTCAGAGGGGGAGAACGACTTCTTCTTGGAGGAGGACATGACAGGTCTGGCCGGAGGTCGTCGGACGGCTTTGAACCGAAGAAGAGGGCGATGCGAAGGTTCGTTCGACTCGGTGCTCAGCTGCGTGGATGAGGGATCCCAGTACGGTTCTTCGTGGTTGCGTTTCAGCTTGGGTTTGCCCACGCATGGGATGTATTCTACTCTATCCGGACAACCATGTCGCATCCCAACATCCCATTCGAATGCAGTCCTCAACGTGCTCGATCTCCAGCGTGGTAATAAGCAAGCTTACCACACTCCAAAAAATCGTCACTCGGATAGGACAGTGCCCCAGCCGAAGGTCTTCCCGGTTGTTTCTCCATGAGAGCAAATCGGAGAGGAAGCAATTGGGCAGGGGAGCCAAATCCTGAAAAAAGATCCAGGCTTTTCGATCGGCAGCAAATGCTGCTAAAGGGCTTTCGGCGAGGACCGGGATCATCGGATTTGCAAAAAGGGAAAAAGGCGTTCTTGGAACAAATGGTTGAGGAACCTGCTGGGGCAGGAACGAAACGGGGATGTGCTAACGGATAAGGACCTCTTTGGTGGACAAGATACCCATTCGCGCGGCGCCAAAAGGTGCCCAGTAGGAGATTTCTTGCACGATACTTTCTTGCATTTGGTAAACCCAGCGAGTCTTCCAGGGCACGACTAGGGAATATGGAGGGGGAATTTCGCGAATCTTTCACAGTTGTGTGCAAGTATGGAGAAAAGGGGGCTGTCTTGGTCACACAGGCCCGCAAAAAAATGCACAGCTTTCAGATAGAAATCCAATTCACCCTAGGAATCAAATCTAAACAGAACTGCCGCGTATCATATCGAGAACGTCCGCCCCCCCCGGGACTCACATCGTCAGGGAACGACAATGCTGCCATCCTCGTTGACCTTCCCCCCCTGGCTGATGACATAAGCCGCCGATGCCGCCATCGCCAGGTTCTCCGCGCTCTTCCATCCGTTGGGCGACACGTTCGCCCGCGCAATGTTCCACCCCCCCGTGTCGGTAGCCTCGGGTCCCCACCAACCGGGCGGATCGATGGCAAAGCCGGGGATCTTGGTATGCGTGAGCTCGTGCAACATGGTCACTTCGAGCAGGGAGAAGACGTCCATCTGCGTCTTGGCGAACCTGTTGATGTAGTCTATTTCCTCCTGGGGCGCGTCCTTGACCCAGTCAAGGTCGAGGTGGTTTTCAACATAATAGGTCTGTTTGGAATAATATTCGATGAACCAGCTGGCAAATTGTATGCTGTTGAATTTATTCTGTAACTGGATAGTCAAGGCAAAAACCGCTCTGCCAGCACCAGTGGGCTCATTGAGCAACATCGTATTCGCCACCGTCCAGTAATGCAGATATTTCGGATCGTATCGGGTCGCGCCACCGGGATAGGGCCCGGGGGGCGGTAGGCGCTGGATGCGGCTTCGATCGCAGAAGAAGACCTAGCGAGGGCGCATGTCAGACGCAAGATTGCTTCATTGTTGGCCGTCTTCCTGTAAGCCCCAACGGAAGAGATGCGGGCTGACAAACCACGTCGAACGGTGAGAGGTTTTCGCCCGTCTCAACAGTTCCAGCATAATCCAAAATGGAATACGCCCGGCTGAGCATTGCTATGTCGAAGACGTCAGCGCTTGGGGATTATATACTCGGCAGAGTGTGACCTCAGCGGTTCTCTCACCCATTGCATTTTCTTGATCTTGAGCTGACGTGCCCCACAACCAGCCCATGACGTCCTGCATGTTCGAATTGCCTCCTCTTCGAAGATCGGATAGATTCTCAATAAAGGTCTTGATGTTTTTGGTCGCACCTGTCAGAATCGTCTCGTATGCTTCTCAGTGTGAGCCAGCCAATCTTCTCGTACTCGCTAGCTATTCGCGGCAGAGGACGTACGGGTACATGATACATCTAGATAATAGGAGGCTTGGACGGTGGTCAGCCATAGGAAAAGTTGGAGTGTGGTGTACAGGCGCATGGTCGCTGGATGGACGGATGATGTGAAAGCTCCTGAGAGAATCGAGAAGGAATAATGACAATAAGAATGGCGGCCATATTGTATAATGCTACGTTGTGACTCGTAAAATAGAGGCTGAAGGCGCCACCGGAAGCCATTACGGTTAAGGATGTTAATATTGATGCTTGAGAGATGAGAGTGTTGGGTTCTACCGTTCAATTGAGGACGTTGGTTCCAACCATCGATGTCAATAAATTCATTAAATAATTGAGAATGTTGGTTTCTGCAGTGGAACTGCGGTCATTGATACTCGTATTAATATATAGTATTCCTTAACCGTCGCGGGCCGTAGGGATGTTTCAAGGGATGTTGGTGTCTAAGTAAGGCACGAGTTAGAGTACTGTCTAACACGAGAAGAATACGAGAAACTGACGATTGGGGGCCGTGCTCATCTTTGGATGAGTGACGCGATTGGATAATTTAGGATTACTCGTAGATTAAATACGGGAAGATCTATGAAATAAGACTAACATCAAATTACATGCATCTGCATTTGTCGTCGAGGAAATTGGATGAGGCAGTGACGACTGCCTATTGTATATGTTGGATAGCGGGACGCAAGTCGATTGACATCTCTTGATATCAACAACCATGTTCCCAAATCCTCCGCGAGTCCGAGCCCAATACTCCCATCAACTTACATACTCGTAGGAATGTTCATCGACCAAGCGGCACGACTTCGCCGGCAATCTCAATGAACCGCACTGAAGCATTATTTTTTCTACAATATCTGTCTTAGTTCTTAATTTGAAAGAAAGGACTTGACCGTATCTCCTCGTCACTAGTCATCATGTTAAGATTCACCTGTGCTCTGCTCTTCCTCGCTCTCTCTCACTCTCTAAGGGCAGAAGCGGAAACCAGTCAAGGGAAGAGCACAGCCGTATCGGGATACAGCACCACCTCTGCAGGATACAATTCAACCACGCAAAGCTCTAGCATATCATCTTCGTTTTCAAGCACGATGGCCAGCTCAAGCTCCGGGATGACCATCTCGAGCTCAGACATATCGTATAGCTCAAGCTCATCGAATAGCCCTTCCAATAGCTCTAACACTATATCGAACACGACGACCACTCCAAGTTCCGGGATATCCAGCTCGGGCTCAAACATATTGCATAGCCTAAGCTCAACGAATAATCCTTCCAATAGCTCGAACATGATGTCGAGAACAACAACATCCCCAATAGTAAGTATAATGACCAGCTCAAGCTCTAGGATATCGTATAGCTTCAGCTCTACGAATAGTGCTTCCAATGGCTCTAGCACGATATCGAGAACAGCAACTTTTCGAAGCTCGAGCGCGACGACCATTTCAAGCTCCGGGATATCCATCTCGAGCTCCGGCATATCGTATAGCTTAAGTTCAACGGACAGTCCTTCCAGTAGCTCTAACACCATGTCGAAAACGACAACTTTCCAAATATCAAGCCTCCCCGCATCGATTGCCTCAGGTCTCTACACCATCAGCGGCCCGTTGCCTGATCCAGACCTGTCTACAGCCTCAGCCACTGCGTAAGTGAAAGCAGCCCTCGACAGCTCATCTGTTCTCGTATCGCTAATCACACGAAACAGCGGTGGGGACTTCGGCATAGTCCCTATCATCGTCCCCATACCCCCAGGCTACCCACCACCGCCAGAGGGCATCCCAGAACCGGCTCCAGGCGAAACATGCCCGGGTAGTCCTCAGGACATCAAATGCGAGGATTGCCAAGGTGCCTATGGCTGGTGTATTGCCCCGAATGGCGGATGTCCGTGCCAGGAAGCCTGCACCGTAGGGGATTTCCAGCCCGATTGCGAAGCAGACGACTGCGTTGGCGAAGACGGTCACTGCACTATCGTAAGTCCCTCGATCCTAGGCTGAAAGGTATGTGTGTGTTGACCTAACCGGTTTGCAGGGGACTCAAAAGGACTGTGGATGCAAACAAGGCTGTCCGCCACTTGAGCAAGCTGTACGTACCTCTTGATCCCCACCCTTCGCTGTGTTGAATCTTTTACTTACCTATGTCGCAACTCTACAGCCCGTATGCGAGGACGATGACTGTCAAGGCGACTGGACATCGCAGTGCACGACTGGCCCCAATGCAGCATGTCAATGCATGTCCCTCGGGACAATCGTAGTGGACTATGCAGACCTGGCGTGGCTCAACGCGCAGCAAGCCGTCCTAGCCAAGCTCCAAGCGGGTGTCAGGGTAGGGTACGGCAGTCTGCCAGGAGCAAGTATGCCACTACTATCCTCGTCTGCGGCAAGCAATCGGTCTTCTTCAGCCATGCCGAGCACATTCGCAATCTCAAGCACGTCATCCAGCGTCATCACGCCCATGGCGACTCCTATCTTCGGTGCGCCGAAAGTCTGTATAAACGGGTACCAAAACGCCCAAGACAATGAACAAGACGTCCTCGATCATTGTCAAGGCGGAACGGTACAATGGTTCAGTTACTCCGTGGACGGTTGGTGGGGATGTTGTTGTTGTGGCAAAGAGGCACCATCTTCAGCACCAGTCACATCAACTCCACCACCACCACCCACACCGAGTAGCACAACGCATACTCCACCCGCCGAAACGAGTTCTATGTCCACACTCGAAGTGGCTTCTTTCAATTGCCATGGCTCCTCGTATTGCAAAAGCATGGCCCAAAACAATTGTGTCGAGGCAATTGACGATTATTTCGATGGAGAAAACTACACCGATTTCAATTCAAACTGGTACGGCGCGGGTAAAGCCTGTACGGCAATGTTCACATGTGGCGATTCATGTCCGGCCGGGGGCATGGGTGGGTCAGCGATCAAGGCCAAGTTCCAACAACTGTGGGCGCCAGGCCGTTGTGGAAAATGCGGGAGTGTGTCTTTCGAAGACGGGAGTTCGATTACGTTGAATGAATGCGACAGTCCGTGTCAAGTGTGGGTGAATGGTTCGCTTTACGCGTGGTAGGCGCTAGAACTTAGAGTACGCTGTTTCTGAGAGGAGAGGCTTCGATAACTACTGAGTAATCTGATATCGTCGGTAATTGACTGGGACAGTGCAGTCAGTACATGGCTTCTTCTAAAGGACCAGATGTGGGGGCCTTCCGCCTGAAGAATCTCCCTACCTCCCAGACCTCCAAAGTCATTTTTCATTCTGGAGTACCCGCATATACAATCTATATGGCATAGATGGCGGGAGTATTCGTTATTCGGGGCGTGAGAAGCACTACTAGCACCCTCCGCGCAGCAGGTAGATAAGGTACCTAGTGCTCTACATACCTTAGAGTAGGACAAGCCCCCAACTGGAATAGAAGCAATTGAATCAAAACCCATTGGACTAGAGCAGAGATCGTGTCATAAAAATCTTTCAATTACCGTACTAATTGACGAACGCTCTAGTCCCACAACCCGTCGACGCTCTTTCCCTCTTTCCTCATCGAAACAGTCGTTAAGGTAGGCAACCCTCCTCACCCGCCCTCCCTGAGGCGCAGGAATCTTAGCGTCCCTCGGTCCAAGGATTCCCGTGCCGACGACCTCCGTACCTCGGTAGGTTAAATAGTAACGGCTACGGAGTACCATTGCATCATATCATACTTGTTTGCTAAGAAAACAAATACCACGAACATCATGTCGCCCTTTCCAGCGAAGCAGTTTGCTCAAGATCGAGCTGAGCATCGCAGCAAGGGCCAGAGCGTCTGTGCGACAAGACCCTGCAATTCTTGCCTAATCTACTAAAGTCCGGCAAGCAAGCCAGCCAACCTCCCCCTTCATTCTCAACAGTCCCCGCCCCCCCTTTAGCCCAGAATGACAACGCCCGAAAGCCTTGCCCAATCGCACGCCTCTCCCGACCAGCACTCGGACGGCAGCGCTTCCCCCGACGACGGCCCCCTCCGTCAGAAACGGCCCGCGGCATCCGACCGCCTCCGGACGCACCTGGGGCAAGTCGTCTCGACCGAGCACGCCGACCTCATCATGCTGACCTGCTCCTTCATCTCCGGCCTGGTCGACAGCACCATCTACAACGCCTACGGCACCTTCGTCAGCATGCAGACGGGCAACACCATCTTCGTCGGCCTGGGCCCCTCCACCTCGTCCACCACCTCCAAGCCCTACGGCTGGGCCAAGTCCCTGACCTCCATCGCCTGCTTCTGCCTTGGCTGCTTCACCTTCTCCCGCCTCGCGCACCACGGCGGCCCGCGGCGCCGCGGCACGCTCGTCGCGTCGTTCGCGCTGCAGGCGGCCATCGTGTGCGTCGTCGCGGCAGTCATCCAGGCCGGCGTGGTGAACGGGGCGCTGGACACGATCAACCGGGACACGGACATCATGTGGAAGGACGAGATACCCATCTCCCTGCTGAGTTTTCAGGCCGCGGGGCAGATCATCGGCAGCAGGGCGTTGGGGGTGGCCGAGATCCCGACCGTGGTGCTCACGTCGATGCTTTGCGACATAGCGTCGGATCCGAACATCGCGGCGCCGTTGAAGAGCAACGTCAAGAGGAATAGGAGGGCGCTTGCTTTCGCCTGCATTTTGGTTGGGGCCATTGTGGGCGGGTACATTGGCGAGGCGACGGGGAGGATGCAGATCGACCTTTGGATAGCTGGAGGCATCAAGGTCTTGATTACCACCGCGTGGTTCTTCTGGCCGGAAGAGAGGGTGGAGCTAGTATGACGGTGAATGAACTTCATAATGGATCTTATAGCACATCTCAAAGCACGTCACTGGTATTGTAGATACCCAATATCGAAGCATACGCCCTGAATGGCGCAGAGCGATACAATTTTAGGTCTGTCACGCAGGCTCGCTCCCACAACTGCAGAAATGTCGGTGTCCCTGTACGGACTTGCCCCCCTCCCCCTCCCCTTCCCCATCGCTTCCCACACAAGCAAGCCTAACTGCTCTTCCTCTCGCCAAAAACCAGCCTCAACTCCTCCAACCGCATGGTGAACGCATCTCTGCTCTTCTCCAGCAAACGGCTCCCGTCCTCCCCAGGTGCAAGTCTGACGTCGAAACGGGAGACGAGGAGCGGGACTACGGTCCTCATTTCCAACTTCGCCAGTTCCTTGCCGATGCAGCCGTACGGGCCTAGGTTGAAGTATAGGTCAGTTGCGAGCTTGTGAGAGATGGAGGTGGGAAAGCCGAGGGGAGGAAGAAGAAGAAGGTAAATCAGGTAAAAGACAACAGGTCGTTTGTGAAAGACAATTTATCTTGGCAAAAGCAAATCATTTCACGACCCTGAACCGCAGATGCTTCTGATAGCTTGCCCAAAGGCCTAGCTTCATGGGACTACTGCGCCTTACCTAGTGAAAAAGGAACAAAGCCAGCTCTGTCGAGTATGAGCTCAGGCTGGGAGTACCACCTCTCAGGAACGAACTCGTCGGGGCGAACGAAGAACTCTCCCGCTAGCGAAAAGTCAGTCACGGACCAGTTGCAGCCCTAGGTGATGGTACTCACATCTTCCCAGTGCGTACAATGGCACATTGAGGTTAACCCCACCCGGTATGAATAACCCGTCTACCGTGATACCTTGGGGCGGTGAGATGCGGAATCCCCCGGAAGGTGTCGGCGGGTGCATCCTCAAAGCTTCGTTAATGACGCCGTTGAGATGCTTCGAGTGCTGCACCATCCGGACGTTGAAGGGCTCGTCCGATCGCATGAGCGGGTCGATTTCCTCGCGCAGTTTTCGAACATGTGCGGGGTCTCTGGCGAGGTAGTAGAAGATGTAGGTCAGGACGATGGCGACGGTGTCACTGCCCGCGACGACGAGCAATCGGGAGTCTCCGTGCAACCATTTGGTGGCTTCGACGTCGTCCCTGTCCTGAGCGGTCTTCAAGAGCCAAGAGGTGATGTCGGGCACTGTGGTCTTGATGTCCCTGCGCTCATCGACCTGCTCGTTGCACCAGCGGATGAATCGCCTGAAACAGCTTCCCACGAACGGAGCGATCGCACCCACGGGTACCAGCCACGGGATCGGGGAGAAATAGCCAAGGAGCAACATGGACCTCTCCAGCCAGTCGATGGCGTAGTGATTTCTCCCAGTCTTGAGCATGTTGAAGCTCTTCGCAAAGGCGAAATCGCCCATGACGTCAAAGGACCAGTAGTTGAACCATGCCGACGCGTTCATCGTGTTGCCGGAGAAGGTCGAAATTTTCTCGATCAGCTCGTGGGTGTAGTCTGTGACACGACCCTCGTAGTCTCGTAGCGCTGGGGTTTCGGTGTCAATGCCAGATCAGGAAGGCTAAGAGATGTACGAGGTGCTACCTTTGGCGCTGAACCCATGGTCCCAGACTCTTCTTCGCGCCTCATGTGCTGCCACATCTCTGGTGCTGTGGAGAGACTCGATTGATTGATAGAGGGCGTAGTCATACCAAGGTGACCTTGTGCACGGTGAACGTGGCCCCAGGATAGCAAGGGGCGCACTTGGGGAGATGATCGAAAGCTCGTTGGGTCCTGGTTAATAGTTTGATTAGGTCAAATTGCTCTTTCTGTTAAGGTAACACTTCGCTAAGTCGAACCCAGGACAGCTTGTCTCCTCGCACGTAGTTTGAGTCAGGGCAAGGAACTTTTCGAATGTGTTCACACAAGTCCGAGCTGAACGACCTTATGACCGGACCGCACGGCCAACTAAAATCTTGGGCTGAGAGGGACCTTTTGACGGCCGTGGTGTAGAAAGCAATGTTGAAAAGGGATATTTTGGCAAAACCTGGCTCGACTTCTCGTTGTAAAGGAAGTACCGGGAGGGTTCAGACCTCTGAAGAAAGACAGCGATTCTTAAACTTGGAATCAACTCACCAGTCCTCACAAAGTTGCCATACTTCTGATGTGCTTTATGCGATCTTCGAAAGGCGTCCAACCTCAAACCTGTGAAGAATTGGTAGAATTTCGAAAGCTTCGCAAGCTGGGGACCCGGGAAGATGTTGAGAGGATGGAAGAAGAATCGGTAGATGAACATGCTCATCCATAACGCAGTAAGATAGGACCCGAGGACCAAAGCGCTCCATTGCATGCCATGGACGATGGGTATCTGCAAGACTCGGGCGAGGATGAGGGATGAAGAAAGGAAGCCGTAGAACAGGATCTGTAAAAACTGTAGAGTATGCTTATGATGTTCACCACGGACAAAGTACAGTATGTGAGATAGCACACCTACGCTGGCGGCAACGGCGCAGGATATGGAGCAGTAGGAATTCATGACTTGCTTGGAACTGAGAAAGATGGAAGGTGAGGGTGGGCTTGTAGAGAGGTAGGACATGCTCTGCCCAGGTGCTCAAATGATATGGTCATGTCACACAGAGAAGAAGCGGGAAGAAAGACACCGTCGTGCAGCTCTAGGCTGGCACGGAACAAGGAAAGTGTTAACTATTAGCAAAGAGCTAGATACGTGGCAATGGAGTGGTGGCAGTGGCCGTTCAAGTCACGTACTTTATTGATTGTTGTCTGACAACCGTCATTGGCGCTGGTTTTGTTACATTAGGTATTGACTCGATGCAATTTCTTTTACTTTGGTTTTGCTTGACTTGATAAAGTAGTGATAAAGTAGTCGTTCATCAGTCATGCAGCTAAAGCGGCTACTTGTTATGGTGCAATCCTGCATATGAGCCCCTCCTTCCAGAAAGTAAGAGTGGAGCAATCGAAAACTCCGCTGTAATACTGTGACTATAAGAAAATACTTCTATGAGAATGCAAATGTTGGCAAAATCTATGCATCGAGCATTGATATTGACTTGACTTAGCTACCTAAGGTAAGTATATGTTCGTGGAAGCGCTAGATAGGCGAGGAGACGAGATCACCTCGCGTATTGAGACCCGAACACTCGGTACATGGTAACTTGACGGCTCTCCAGACCATCAATTAACTTCATCCACATGTACCGACGAAGCAGGACAGTTACCATTGCAGCAATATCCCCTTTTCCCCGGGTGATACAGTCTCCGGGGCCTTGGTGTTGGTATCCGCTCCAGAACATGCCTGCCACGTCAACTAGCGCAACGCTTTCTGACTGGATTGAAATGATACAGAGCTCGACAAGCTGCCTAGATTATCCCCACCGGCATCAGACTAGTATATCGGCTTCCCTCTCCGGCAGCACCTGGGCGTGGGTTGCTGGGTCCATCTCCACGCCCTGCAGCCGCCCCTGAGGAGCCATGGAGGAGCCACTTCACTAGGCTGGCTCAAAGCGTAAGCGTACCTTATCGATTGAAGCCTTTCCCAGGACTATTGTACCCACGCTGCTATGTTCTGCGTCAATCCTTCGCTTGAATCCTTCGCTTGAATCTTTTGCTGTTTGGACAAAATGTATGGAGAGCATGTCTCAAACTCTGATTAGCACGTGTGCGGATTCGTGAGCAAATCTCTCTCGGCGCAGTACCGCGAAAAAGTAATTACATTGGAGATAGCTCTGATGAGGGTAGATATGGAGGAGACTGTCCCTTCTTCCTGTAGCTACGGAGGATTCCAAAGTAATCGGAAATGAATTTCATCGTCTCTACTAAAAATCACCCCCAGCGAGATTTCTCGTCATCTCAATCTCACGTTCAACACCTAACTAACACAATGATGCCTGACGTCAAGCAGCAGGCACGCAAGAGTCAAATCCACTCGATCCTATACGATATCCATACAATATGGCTCGTCACACGCAACGATCTCAAATCAATCGTCTTTCCAGAGACTGCGTTTGGCATCTGCAGCGCTCTTTCCGGACCGATTATCACTTCAAACAACTCACCAAACGCCATCAGCGTCCTTCAGCGGATACCACTGGTGATTCTTTGGGTTTGGATCAACGTACTCATCTTCGATCTGGCGAACCAGCGTCTACCAAATTCAATCATCGAAGACTCCATCAACAAGGCATGGCGTCCAATCCCATCTGGAAGACTGACTGCATGTCAAGCAAGACGTTTGCTTCTCGCCGTCCTTCCTATCGCCATCCTCGTTACCTACTATACGGGTGGCATGGAGGAGACCATCGTCATGAACACACTCATGTACATGTACAATGACCTTGGCGGCGCCGATGAAAATTTCGTGGTCCGTAACCTCATCAACGCAGCAGGTTTTATCTGCTATAGCGCCGGAGCCATACGGGTGGCATGCGGTCACGGCGAATGCTCTCTGAATGAAAAGGCCTACCAATGGCTAGCCATCATTGGCGGGATAGTTTTCAGCACATTGCAAATGCAAGATATGGTTAGTCTTCTACAAAAGCGAAGGGTGATAGATCAATTGTACTGATTGGGATCTCAGGCAGACCAAGAAGGAGACCGAGCAAGGAATAGAGGAACACTTCCCCTGGTACTTGGTGACTGGACCGCACGATGGACCATTGCTGTGCCGGTCATATTCTGGTCATTCGCTTGTCCAGCATTCTGGGAGCTTGACGTCTATGGGTGGATGATGCCAACCTTACTCGGCGGCGTGGTCGCATCCCGGGTATTGATCTTTCGCGATGTCGTGTCTGACAAGACGACATGGTATATGTGGAATTTTTGGATCACCTCGCTCTACTTGTTGCCTCTCGTCAAGTTCCATGAGCTTCGTCATTGAGGAAGACTGAATGTTCGCTGATGCCACCAATGCGTGTGGAAATTGAAGGGCTTTCGTGAGAGAGGTGGGGAATTTTCGGGGCAAGCAATCTAGCGTGCGGGCATAAATTCGGAGTGTACCTTGCATAAATTACGTACCTAGTGCATGTATTTATGTCACTTATGCAATCATCGACCTCGGCAGTCGACACGATATCAACTTTGGCATCACTTCGCCTCCGAACAATAACAATAACCCCAACGAGTATATCGAAGTTGCATCTTTGGTGCGAGTCTTGTATTAAATAACACACAAATTGCTTGATGGCAACATCACAAGAGCAGCAAAAGCTGCTGCCTGCCTAAAATTGACACTCTGATAACACTCACACCATTTGAACATTACTTCCGAGAAACGACGATGTCGGCTTCGTAATGTATTACAACTCAATTCTCTTCACCCCATCGCAACATTTGCAGCCTCAGCCAACGGACTTGGGGTTCAATACGTTCTTTCCCTCAGTGCTTCTCCCTCTCCCGAGCCTCACTTTGGCATGAACTTTGGACAGTCGCTCACAAGTCGTTCTACAGACCCACTTACACTCTCAAATCCCTTCACATACTGTCTACAGTGCATATCACAATGGCGACACCTTACACTCCTGCACAAGACTGGAGCTTTAGACCACCGTCACCGCCCCGAATCATTATTCCACCGCCTACTTTGAACTCTTCCGGCGTACCAGATCTCCATGTCATTGGGGATGCATCCCATGACTTTGAGTCAAGCGGCTTCCAAAATGCAGACTTCCTTCAAACGGTCACGTACGGCAACTTCATGGCGACCAACAGTGAGTCATTACTGCCTATGCCCCAGACCTGTAGCTAACATACTTTTAGACATGCTAGAATGGAAATACGAACAGCGGAGGATGGCGCAGCAGATTTTACCATTTCTCTACCTCGGACCAATGTCGGTAGCGAAAGATCGGAATTTCCTAGAAAGAGAAGGGATTACCATGGTCATAGCAGTACGGAACACCATGTCCGCCCAAGCACGGCTCCTCGGATCAAAAGCGGCGCAAGAGCTCGGGATTCGTACACAGATGATCGACGTGGCCGGAAATCAAGAGCTGATTGCAGCCTTCCCAAGGGCAATCGAAGCTATCAATTCCCATCTGTCGGAAATGTACAAACAACATCAAGTCAGACGCACAAACGCAGCGGCTGGCGCACACATTAATCTACAGTCCACGCCTGGTAGGGTCTTGGTTTTCTGCGAGAGTGGGAATGAACGCTCAGCTACGCTTGTGACGGCATACATTATGGCCATGTACGCTACGGACTTGGTCAAAGCGATCCAGATCGTCCAAGCTCAACGATTTGCTGTTGCCTTCGACGACTCACTAAGGAATCTCTTATTGACATACGAGATCATCTTGAAGGCGAGACGGGATGTTGTGCAGGCGGACAATGGATTGTTTAGTGTGCATGGAGGGGTTAGAGCTCTAGGCGCCAGTGTGCAAAACGACAATGGCGCTGGGAAGAGGTCGAAGAGAACCTTTGATGATACTTACGATGACGATATGGAGACGGATGGGGGAAATGTACACCTGGACCATGGCAGGTTTGAAATGAGGGATGGCGCTGCTCCATTCCAGGACACGTCCAGCTCCTGAGTGTTTACTTCGTGATGTGATCCAGCGTGGAGTCGTGATACCCTTGCATAGAAGATTCAATGATGTTCGATTGGCTGTTCTCGGCAGCGAAGTGAGTGCCTATCAATTTTCATCATCGTCGGGGCTTGCCAGAAACTTAGCAGGCCTTTCATGTTGAGTCAAGTGAGGTGCAGCAAAAGACTGATGCAGATTATTCTTCCTTTGCCACCTCAACCCACCTATCTCTTGTGATACGAAGACGTTCTGTGTGAGTCGCTCACACAAATCTAGCTAGCAGATTGAACACCACTCGCTGAACAATATCGCACTTGACATCGCTCCTTCCTAACACCCCTCCCATGACAGTGCTGTCACATCATCTCAACATCCTCATCTGCTCCACTATGAGAGCATTCCATACTCTGTCTTTGCACAAGCTTTTTTGATCTTCTCTTCATAGCTCGAGGGTAACAGAAGTGACATAGTGATATCAGAATCTTCAAGATGACGCCAAAGAGACAACTACGCAACCGAAAGAGAATCAAAGCCCCTAGAAGATTTGAAGATGCGGATATTGATACTTCTTCTCCCCGCCAAGAGGCAGAAGAATCATCCGAGGAAAGTCCTGAACTCGTGGAGGAAATTTACAAAACACCAAAACCCAAACAGTCAAAATCCAAACAACCCGCATATCATGGAAAAGTGATAGAATTTAACCCCAACCTTCCACCTGCTGCTTTTCCAACCCTTGATCATCCCGATTATGTGCATAATGGAGGCACCGTTGCTATCGACCTTGAGTCGGGGCTACAGAACCGAGAACCCAAGCTAGCGGATTTTGACGCGATCAACACGGGTTTATTGGATCGCGGTAGCCACGGCGAAATTTTTGATCCCACAGAGCACCAACCAACCATGACATCGACTACACCAGGCTTTGTACGTCAAGGTTCCCCAGCCGTTATGCAACCCTCTATCAGGGTTCAGAGAGAACCTGGAGCCAGCGTGCCCTCGACCATGTACGGAGAGCCTACCGACAACGGACCACGAAATCCAATATGGGTAAGCAACATGGCGCGTATGGAGGCAGCTGGCAAGATGAGCGACTTGGACAGAATCGCTCTGGACATGGAGGACAGTGACGAGGGAGATGCAGATGCCCGACCCGCAAAAGTTGCCAAGACGACCAGCATTCCAGAATTTCCTGCTTGGGATGATCTTACAGCCGCGCATAAGTTGCGCCTTGCAGATGTTCTGGCAGAGCCGGAAGGTGAAGCACCGGTCAATCTAACGCTGGTCATGCATCAGCTACGACTTAGCTCCTCTCAGCAAATGGAGTTGGTAGAGCTTCTGATTCAACGCAATGACCGAATGGAGAGAGAAAATGCGAATGAGCAAAGATTACAGGACCAGACACAACGCATCCTCCTACAGGGTGGGCACTTGTCACAAGCGGCATACCATCAGCTGGTGGAGAGGAACATCTATGGGGCAATCGGCGAAGACGACCATCACCAGTCAGATGACACTGAGGCGAAGCAAGCCCGGGCGTATCTTAGGTACTGCGGGTTCGATCCTGCACTGGTTGCTGGCAGTTGGGATGTGCCTCCCATCTCAAACGCTGCAAGTGAGACAGAACCAGAACCTGCGCAGAGCAAGACTAGGGCGAATATCTCAAGCACTGCTGCTCCAGCAGCACCCAGTCCTTCGGAAGATCCTCCCTCGCCCCGGCCAGCAATGTCCACTCGTTCTCAACAAGCCTCGTGTGTGACGGATTCTCGTCTCGGAATCATATCAAAACACAGTCAAGGAGGGCTGCCCCAACATCGTCCTGTTCCTGCTTATGCCCTGAACGCGCAGCACTCACCTGCTGTACCGCTGTCAAAGGTCCCAGAACGGTCCTTTCCAATCAAACCCGGCAATAAGAGTGATATTTCAAGAGATCCAGCCCCACGAGCAATCGACAATGCACTCCCAAAGTCCCGCGGTGCATCATCACTTCTTCCCCGCGAACGAGAGGAGCACTCTTTGCCTACAGGTTCACATTCTCCAGTGACTGAAGACTGGTTCCAAAGTAGTGGATCTGCCAATGCAGAAGAATCGGCTCCGGGTGGCATTTTCGGCGCCGTGGCAAACGCAGACTCGGTCAACAAGAAGAAACGGAAGAAGGATGCGGCGTTAGTGGGCCTCAATTTCTAAGAGCCGGATGAGCACGATGTACCAGAGGCTACGGCATGGAGTCACCTCACTATCGACGACAATCAAGGATTAGGTGGTGGCAGAAACCCATGCAGCGGTAGTAGCCTTATATGGAAGTGACGGATGATTAATTGCGTGCTTGATTGATTGGATGGATGGATGAATGAGTGAAGGAGAGCTCATGCACGATACCCACTCCGGTGAAGGTTAACTGTGTATACATAGAACTTCACATAATGTCACACCAATGTATAATATCCTCTCTAAAATCCTACATTTCCCGCATCGTCAGGCATGCTGCCAAAAAGAAATCCGTGATGTAGCTAGCTGCGCGAGTCTCATGACGTGGACTGTAGGAATGACTTTGGTCTCCGCCGACAACGGTGTCTGAGCTGGGTATATACCGAGAGCAAAAATCATCAGGCTTCATACCCATGCATTTTATCCGCTTGTGTAGAAACTCAGCGCTTAAGACTGCCAATGTAGTGGATGGTTGGGAGGTTGGGGGGTTTTTTTATAGATCGTCCTTTCCCCAAGATCTGGGTCGTACACTTAAAATTTCAATCAAAGATCGCGTCGCGGCGCGTCGATCTCAGCTTTACATCATGATTTTTTTTGGCGTTCTTCTCCTGTCAGGTACCACTATCCCATTGTTGACTACGCGTCTTTCCACATCCAATTCCTGAGTGACTTCTCCTCTTTCTCTACCGTTCTTCGAAAACCGTGATCGACATCCAGCATTTACTCTTACGTTTTGGAAGACAAAGGGCAGAACATCCTCGTATCCGCGGGTGGCGAATCTCATTCAATTGCTTTTCTAGAACTGTCTACCACTGAAATATCTTAGCTCAAGGGATTGAAAGAAAGTCGTACTCTCTCGGGGCTTTTCAGAAAAAACGGAGACCGATCCGTTGCGCGTCAGACACACATTCCGGTCACCCTGACTCGCTCTATCGCTCCAAGCCTCGATCCTGCCCTTTTCGCTCCAGCCTAAGGATCACCACCTCTCCCGTGGCTATGAGCTCCACACCAATGACGCCTGGCTCCACAGACGAGCTCGTCTCGCCCGTGTCCAGTCCTCCCTCCTCCCCACCTTCGGCCGCCGACGATGCCTACGACCCTAAGGTCGAACGGATGCGCGAGGAAGAAGAGAAGTTGCGAAAGCAGAGCAAACGCGAGGAGAAAGAACGGAAGCAGGTCGAGGAGGAGCGGTGGCAGAAAGACGGGCAGGATCCGAGCTATCTGAAAGATCTGGATTGGTTCCTGAGCCGGAGTCAGGGCTTCTCGTCTACTGTGATGGATCAATTGAAGCAAGCCCTCGAGGCGAGGAAGGCGGGAACGTCTGCGCAGCCGAAATTGGTGTCGGGTGGGAAGATGAGGGACTATCAGCTTGAGGGATTGACGTGGTTGACGTGCCTCTATCAGATCGGACTCAATGGAATTTTAGCCGACGAAATGGGTCTTGGGAAGACGATCCAGTTGATCTCGTTTCTGGCCTTTCTACGGGAGAATGGTACTAATGGGCCGTTCTTGATCTTGGGCCCGTTGAGCACAGTGAATAATTGGGTCAAGGAGTTTGGATTCTGGACCCCGAAAATTCCTGTCGTGATGTACCATGGAACACCGCAAGTGCGAGGGCAGATAAGACGGCAGCAGCTAAAGGGTGATGCAAAGGGGGCGCGGTTCCCTGTTGTTTGCACAAGCTACGAGATTTGCATGCGGGATAAGAAATTTCTTTCAAACTACCCTTGGAAGTTCATCGTTGTGGTGGGTATCTAGTTGGTTGCTGTTTGAAATTTCATTGCTAATTCACAGCAGGATGAGGGTCACCGATTGAAAAACTTCAACTGCAAGCTTGTGAAAGAGCTCAAGCAGTACCCATCAGAAAGCCGGCTTATTCTGACCGGAACCCCTTTACAAAATAATCTAACAGAGCTTTGGTCCTTACTGAACTTTCTCTTGCCGGAGGCCTTCTCGGATCTCGAACATTTCGAGAGCATGTTCGATTTCTCGGATGTGCAAGATAAAGACGGGCACAAGCAGTTTATGTCGAAAGAGCGGCAGCAAAGGACCGTGGCGTCACTCCATGCAATTCTCAAGCCGTTCCTGCTGCGGAGGGTGAAGAACGACGTGGAGACAAATCTACCAAAGAAGCGGGAATATATCCTGTATGCGCCAATGACTCCAACCCAGAAGATATTGTACCGCAAAATCAAAGACAGTGACATCCGGGCTTACCTCGAAGAAAAGGCCATCCAGCGGATAGGCGAGAAGCTGGAGGACTCGAGGGTTAGCGAGATGAAGGGCAAGAAACGCAAGAGCGGAAGCGGAACATCGACGCCGAACAAAAGCGCCAAGTCGTCGAGAGGCTCGAGACCCGCAAGCAGTATCAGATCTGGCCGCAGTAGTAGGCGTCAGAACTACGCTGAAGTGAGCGACAGTGAGTATTTCAAGCAACTTGAACAGAGCAGCGAGAGCGAAGAGGTAGACGAGGAAGAGCAAGAGAAGCGTGACCGGGAGTCGACCCTTGCGCAAGCGAGGAAAGAAGTCAGCCAGAAGAAGCTCCAAAATCCCGTAATGCAGCTTCGCTTGGCCTGCAACAGCCCTCATCACTTCTCTTGGCCATGGGCAGCAGACGCCGACCCAGACGAAAGCCTGGTCACCGAGTCTGGCAAAATGGTAATGCTCGACCGCCTGGTCCCTGATTTGTTTGCCAAAGGCCACAAGATTATCCTTTTCTCCCAATTCTCCAAGCAACTCGACATTCTCGAAGAGTGGGCCACCACCTTACGTGGCTGGCTTGTCTGTCGCATCGACGGGGCTGTCAAAGCGGAAGACCGCGCGGAGCAGATCGAGGCCTTCAACACCCAGCCTGATCACAAACTTTTTCTTCTGAGTACGCGTGCTGGAGGTCAAGGTATCAATCTCACATCCGCAGATACGGTCATTCTCTTTGACAGCGATTGGAACCCGCAACAGGACTTGCAGGCACAGGACAGGGCACACCGAATTGGGCAGACGAGACCGGTCATCATCTATCGCCTCGCGACCAAGGGTACTGTGGAGCAAACGCTATTAGAAAAGGCGGAGGGCAAGCGGCGGCTTGAAAAACTGGTGATCCAAAAGGACAAATTCCGGAGCATACTAGACCGCAAGCCCAACCAAAAGGGAGAAGATGAATACAGCGAGTTGCAGCAGATCCTGGCGAATGAGGATTTTGAGAATTATGATCCGGGGGAGGGAGCGGACATTTTGAGTGAAGCGGATCTCGAATTGCTCACTGACCGGAGTGAGGCGGCGTATGTGAGGGCGGAGAAGGGCGAAGGCAGTGGAGATAAATTCCGGACGATTGAGACGAAGGGGGATGGGCAGGATATATTGGGTAACATGGGAAAGTGAGGGGTGGGGTTTGCATGGGATATGGTAAATATGAGGAAGTGTGTGTGTATATGAAGTGGAAAGGGGAGTTGTAGATTAGGATCATTTCAAGGCAATCATCGCAGCGTGATGTACTTGAGGCAGGCCAGCAACAGAAATCTTATTAAGGAATTATTGCAACGCGTGGATGATTGATTATCTATTCGAAGCTTTTGATAACTTTGTACCAGTAGTACCTAGTATGATTTATAGGGAGTTACCCTACCAAACCGCTTTATCCAAAATTTGTGTTTTCCCTGCAGCAAGCATGCCAGCATACCAAAGCTCGGGAAGCCGGGGTAGGAGACCCGAGATGAGTGGCGAAAAGAACGGCGCATTTCCTACTTCGGCACTAATTCCAACGACTAGATCCCATGAAGCTAGCTTGGCTGGGGGAACAGCTGTATGCAAAGTTTAAATGTTGCATATTTACCTTAGTCGCGTATGAAGTAAAGGGATTAAGGGAGGCTAAGGAAAGAACAACTCATCTCCCCATCGACCACCAGTGACCGCTCATTCCTCTTATGCGACCAGACTCCAATCAGAAGGGAATCAAAAGTACAAAGTACAATCCGAGTGGAAAAGATGGAAAAAACCACCTGCATGATTTGCATCATATGACGTCTCTCACTCTCTCTATCCCCACACTTTCTCATCACCGAGGAATTACTCCTTTTTCCAATTCATTTTATTACAATAACAAAACATTAAAGAATCGAGATCCGCTGTAATCAAGAATCCCAAGAATCCCAAGATCCCCCTTCCCCCCAAACAAAATATATCCCACACCACCCACCACCACACCACCACACCACCTTTTTGTCTTTTAAAGGCAAGCAATAATCAAGCTTTGTACGTACCGTTTGGACCGTCGACGCCTCTCTCTTGGCGTCGCACCCTTACCTTATTACTCCTTCTCTTCCTCCTGCCCGCCTGCAATTCCCACATCAGTCCCGACCACCTATTATTAGCCGATAATCATGGCTGAGACTGCTCTTGCTCTCGGCCTGAAAAGTGTGACTCCTTCTCTCCTTTTCAACTTCACATAATTCTCACCTCTCACCTCGTTCCTTCCCCATCTGCCTCTTGGTGTAACGTTGACAATGGCGGAGCTTGCTGAACTTGCTATGGAAGGTGTGCCTCTAGTCACCGAACACTACGACAAGGTCTACGATCCGCTGAAGGACAAGACGAAACAGGGCATCCAAAAGGTCAAGAAAATGCGCGACAGACGCACTCAAGGTGACCGCTACGAATCCGAGACCGACGAAGAAATCGAATATGACGCGCCCCGACGCAATTACACCGAGCCCGCTCGGAGGAGGAGTCCCCGCGATGATGACCGACGCCGCTCTCGTCGGGATTATGATGACGTGGTCGAGGAGAGGTATGTCTACAAGGGTCCGAACAAGGATCGCGCAAAGTCCATGGGTAGAGATGGCTGGAAGGGTGGGCGCGGTGATGGCCGAAAAGGTAAGTCCATGACATCTCTCGTGCGCATAGGACTGCCAGACTGACTCAGTTGGATTTAGGAAGTCGCCGTGATTACTCCGACTTGGAATCTTCTGTCTCTCCCCGACCCCGCGAACGGCGTAAATCTCTTGGAGAAAAGGCACTCATGGCTCTTGGTCTGGGAGGAGCTGCAGGTGCAGCTGCAGGCAGCAGTCGTGACAAGAGACGTTCTCGTTCTCGAAGGAGGCGCTCACCCTCTACTTCCTCGTCTAGCAGTGATGACGGATACTACCGTCGACGGGTCAATCGCAACCGCGGTCCATCCAGGGGCTACGATGATGACCGCACACCAGCACGGTACAAACCGGCCGGCTACCTCCAGAACGGAGAGCGGGATGGTGGTAGTGAGCGTGCTGCGAGCGAACGTGGTGGTGGGCGACAAGTTGCACGCCGCGACAATCGAAGTGAGGTTGGATCACGCAAGGGAGGTGAGGGCAAAAAAGACAGCAGCTCCTCGGAGTCATCAGATGTTTGCTCCTCTTCCGAAGACGAGCGCCGTACCAAGAAAATGAAAGGCAAGGAGTACCTGACTGCCGGCCTCGCCGCCGTGGCCACCATTCACGCCGCCCACAGCGTCTATTCATCTATGGAAGCCCGTGATAAACGTCACATGGAGGTGGCCAAGGGAGAGCTCTCCCCTGAGGAGGCACGCAAGAAGAAGCACAAGGCCAGAATCCAAGATGCGGCTGCTATCGGCATTGCGGCTCTGGGTATCAAAGGAGCGTACTCGGAGTGGCAGGAAGTCCAAGAGAATCGTCACGAGCTCGCAGAACAAGAAGAGGAGAGGAAGAAGAGACACGAGAAAAGAGTGAAGAGATTACAGAGGCAATCAAACGGTGGCTATGGTGGTGGTGGCGGTGGTGGTGGTCGCAGCCGTTCTGAAGCGCCGAGCAGGCGGAGAGACAGGAGCTAGAAAGATGCTACAAACGGCACTGCACCCTACAAGGCAGTAACATGACAGGGAGGCGCTTATGCTCATGAACGGGTACATGGCACTCCTTCAGCCTATTTCACGACGATGACGGCCTCAACAACGAATTACAAGCGAAAAGGATCTCGGAAAAACGACAGATTCCCAAAGTCTCAGGTGTCTCACTCTTTTAACAAGTGCAGCCACACCCGATCCTGTTGCTGAACTATTCCCTAAGTTTTCACTTCTACACTTTGCGAAAGGCAAATCTGCTTAGCATGGCGGTCTCAAACCCAAGATGAAATGTGTTCTAGACAAGACATTGCACGGCGGTACTTGCATAGCGAGCGAGACTTTTAGCAAAGCAAGAATGCATCCCTCTTTTTTTCCCCCATGTATTTATGCATGTCTGCCTTTTGATAGTCATCTATTGAATTGAAACGAGAGATCTCAAATCCAGCCCTCGTTCTTAGAGGAGAGAGCAAACGGGCAAGAAAGGAGTTCACATCTCACAGAAATCAATCGCCTCCTTCGGCCCCAATCGTAGTAACGGTACCTACAGTGAGGGTCACGCCTCTACTCGTACGATCTATCCTTGACTCACGACCACTCTGACCTTTTCTTTTCTTCCTTCTCTTTTCTCTTCTTCCTTCTTCTCTTCTCTCTTCTTCTCTTCTCTTTTCTTTTCTTTTCTTTTCTTTTCTTTTCTTTTCTTTTCTTTTCTTTTCTTTTCTTTTCTTTTCTTTTCTCTTCTCTTCTCTTCTCTCTTCCCTTCTTTTCTTCCTCTTCCTCTTCCTCTCCCTCGCAAAACAGAACAGAACACGATACGGAAGAGCAGGAACGTACGTACGTCTGGCCCAGTCAATATCTCAGCATTCAGTCCTTTGCACCAACAACAAGTCTGGAAGTGGAGGGGTCTAAGGATCGGATCGGATTGGATTGAAGGCACATAGCATCCAGCCGATTTACTTACTTACTTACTTACTTACTTACTTACTTACCAACTTGAGAACAGATATTCGAGGGGGGACATGGTGGTGTGGCTAAGGGGAGCCAGCCAGCCGGCCAGACAAGATGGGGGGGGGGAGAAATAGGGTAAGGTAAGGTAATGCTTCTGATGTTGGCTTGGTCTTGGTTTTGGATCGGCTTGGTTTGTGTTGGCTTGGGTTTTTAAGGGCATTTTTGATTTATAAGGGGTTATGCGAGGGGGGAGGATGGGGGTTGATGAGTGGTTGGGTTGGGTTGGAGTGGAGGGGTGGTCTGCTGCTCTGCTCTGCTCTGCTCTGGGGTTTTGATTTGATTGGGTGTGTTGGTTTGATGTGGCCTGCTGGTGCAAAATGTCCGCGGGGTGCTGGGAAGGCAGCGTTCTGAGGCGGGGGAAGATGACTGAGTTTTGAGGGGGGTGGATGTTGTTATTGGGTGCTTTGTTCTTTTATTACATTACATCCCACCCCGTTTACACGCATTTCCCCAAACTGCGAATATTATTTTAGGATGCAAGAAGATTTGTGTGTGTATGAACTAATTATTTCGATTTTTGCGATTTTGATATTGACAAGATTTTTTATATATCGCGAGGTAGTTTGACCAAGTTACTGTACCTCGTTACCGTTAGAGTTTATACGAGTGCCAAGCTTTGACATCAAATCACACTGACAATGCAAATGTTTCATTTACACCTTGTCTCAATCTCCATGACTCCGTCACACAGCTTCTCTTCACCACGAGATTGCAAAGCCAGAATACTTGAAGACATCGATCATCTCGGCTCTAACATTTGTTACGCAGAGATCTAGTCACTGGCAAAGCGCGCGATTAGTACCTCTGACCTTACCGTCTAGTTCAAGAGGACCGCAGTCGCTAAGTAATATGTAGAGCGAAGATGTGGCCATTGTAGACTGCCATCCTCACTTCGAATGGACGTGAGCGGTCCTGATCAAGCTCTCTCGAAACAGCCGCGATGGCAGAAGCATTCGCGATCGTTGGCCTCGTCCAGGCTGCGTTATCACTCGTGAGCTATGGCGGGAAAATCGTTAAGCGTATGGATGAATTCAACCACAACGTCAAAGGCCTGCCGGAGAGCTTCGGAAAGATCCGCGATCGGTTGCCTCTCCTGCTGAGGACCGTCGAGATTCTGCAGGGGCAGGCGAGCCGCAGTGAATTGAATGCCAACACTGAGCCTCTCCTCATACCGGTATTGGATGGCCTTCGTAAGGACATCATCAGCTTCGATGAGACCCTTCTGAAAGTCTTGCCATCACCGCACGCTTCAAATAGAGAGAAGATAGCCAAGGCTATCAAGAGCGTTGGCATCCAGAAGAAGATTGATGAGTTTTGGTCGAGCATCCAGGACTATATAAATACACTGACAGCTTTTCAGCATGCAAACAATGCCAATTCCCTTCGCGAATTGATGGCTATGGTTGAAGGTCGACTTGATCGTCCTGCAGAGCCACCCACTTATGAAGCGTCGGTACCGTCAGTGCCAAAGCCAAAGCGTAATCCGGTCTGGATGGTCAAATATGATCTCGAAGAGGACTTTGTCGGTCGTGATGATATTATGACTACGATCGAAAAGCAGTTGACGGAGAACAACCACCGAGCGTCACTTGCTGGCATAGGCGGAGTGGGAAAGTCTCGCATAGCGATCCAGTATTCCTATAAGTTTCATGAACTGCATCCCGACAGCCATATATTCTGGGTCCATGGAGGCAGCAGATCACGATTCGAGACAGACTACCGCAACATAGCCAGACTGCTCGACCTGCCCAGTCGTCAAGATCCTGATGTGGACATTCTCAGGCTGGTCACAGACTGGCTGAGTGACGAAGACAACGGGCCATGGCTGATGATACTCGATAACGCTGACGACCGTGATCTCTGGCTGGGCTCCCAGAGGAAAGGCGCTCAGACTAATGGTGCATTCATGCCACTCATCCACCATCTGCCTCGATGCGTCGCAGGGGGGTTGCTGATCACCACAAGAGACAGCCAGCTTGGTCATCAGCTCCTCGAAAGGAAACGGCAACCACTGCCAATTTCCAGGCTTGAACCGCAAGAGGCACAACTCTTGCTATCAGCCAAGCTTTCCGGCCAGCAGCTGAATCCGGAAGATGTGGATAACCTTGCTAGAGAATTGGAGTACCTTCCCCTTACCATTACGCAGGCTGCCGCATATCTTGAGCAAACTGAAATTTCTGCGTCGGAGTATCTTGAGATCTTCCGAGCAGGCCAATCAGACATACCAAATCTACTAGAAGAAAGCATCTATGATCCGAGTCGAGACTACGAAAGTTCCAATTCCGTCTTCCAGACCTGGCGGCTATCCTTTGAGCAGCTGACAATCCAGAGTCCCAAGGCAGCCGACATGCTGTCCTTGATGGCAGTCCTCGATCGACAAGCGATACCCTCTGAGCTCGTACAGACGCCTGACGGGAACTTTATAGATCAAAAAGCTGCGATAGCGAAGCTAAAAGCATTTTCATTGATCCAAGAAGAAAGCTCCTCCAACAAGTACAGCCTTCATCGGTTAGTGCAGCTTTCAACGCAGAGATGGCTGCCCGATCACGACAAGCTTTCACACTGGCAGAAGGTCGCCATTGGCGCCGTGGCACGAGAGTACCCGGAAGACGTGGCCTTCGACAAATGGGCTCTGATCCAAGATCTAGGCTCGCATGTTCAGATTGTACTTGCCTACGAGTTTTCCGATGCGCCTGTACTAGTCCACAGAGCGCGAATACTGCATTGCCTAGGACATTACACAATGGAAAAAGGTGAAACAAGCGCAGCGTTGGACATGTTACAGCAAGCTCACCGACTACGAGAGAAACATCTCGGCAGCGAACATGAGCTCACGTTAGGGACCTTGGGAGTGGTCGGGTTAGCCCACAGCAGACTGCATCAGCTAAAACCAGCACGTAAGGTACTCCAACAATTCCATGATTCAACAAATCGCGTCTTGGGTCCTCGGCACCGATTGACTCTGAAGGCAAAGTCAAGACTCGCAGTGTGCTATAATAACGAAGGAAAGCTATGGGAAGGGAAAAAACTTTCCCTGCAGGCATTGCGACTAGTAGAGGAGGAGTTCGGTCCAGACAGTGAAGATACCATCAGGCTATTGACAAACATAGCATACTGCTGCAACAGGCTACGCCATTGGAGAGAAGCGGAAGACATCGGCCTCAGAGTCCTCAAGCAAAGAATAGAGCAACGAGGCCCTCGCCACCCCGATACACTAACAATAATGGGCTCTCTCGCGTGGACCTACCGCGGACAAGAGCGTTTCGAGGAAGCCGAAGAACTCGACCGCAAAGCGCTGGCCCGCCGACTCGAGGTTTTAGGACCTGACCATCCAAAAACCCAACTGACGATGGGGAGCCTTGCCGAAAGCTGCGGCCGCCTAGGTGACTGGGAACGGGCGAGAGAGCTACAACGAGAGGTTGTGGACGCGAAGCAACGCAGGTTCGGGATACATCACGGTAATACCGAGCGGGCGGAGAGATATCTGAAGCTAGTGGAGGCTGTTTTGAGAGATAGGAGTAATGAGCCGGCTGCGCTTCAGTGGTTGGGGAAAGGTGGTGGGAGAGGAGGGACCGGGACCTCCAGAGGCGATCACAGTCACAGCCACAGAACGAGCTGTCACAGCTACGGCGACTCGGTATCGCACAGCAGGAACGGCTCCACGGCATCCATACCTCGCCTCTCAAGCAACGAATGGATAAAACCCGTCGCCTCGCCAGGCTCCCAGCGACACTCCCCCCCTCCCACCTCATCCGACCCCGCCCTCCAAGACGCCCGGTACGAAGTGACCCGCACAGCACAAGCCATCAGAGAAGCCCAAGCGGAATTGGCGCGCCTGAACCAAACCCTGGCGCGAGACGTCCAGGAATTCGCCCGTGGCAACGGCACGGCCAGATCCGCGGAATCCGAGCTGCGACGGCACGACGGCCGAGACCGTGCGTACGCCGACTTGAGGAAAGCTCAGGTGGAGCATGAGGAGGCGGAGGAGCGTGCTCGGGTACTTGAAAGGGGCGGATACGACGGAGCGGAAGATGCAGATGCGAGGGGTGGTGGGCATCCGGGCTCGTCGACAACGCCGTGCCCAGCAATGGGGCGTCTCAGCGTGGACAGCCTGGATACACTTGTCGAGCCGGAAGCTTGATTGTTGACAGCACATTGGTACGCGGATACCCCTCTCCATAATCTAGCTTTCGTAGGTTATATCTCGTGGTCTTTTGCCTCCAGCTGTGTAAAAAACCCTCCCCCCAAAAAATGAAATGGGCGCTCTCCGGAAGTATCTTAGATACTCAAAAGGTATGAAGACGCTTCACCATTTCCTATCTTATTTGAAATCCTGAAAAGCACATCATATCTCTCCCCCTTGCTCTTCCTCCCCCTCCCCCTCCCCCATCCCTCCTCCTCCATAGCCATCAAGCAAACCACCACAGACTGTCAACGGCTCCCGATCCAGATCCACATGCACATCCAAGTGATAAAGTACATCCCGCTCACAACCCCTCAGATGAAACCTTCATCCATCCATCCATCCATCCATACAAGTAACATACGCTGCCGTCCTCAAACCCTTCCTCCCAAGCAAGCACTCCCTTCCACCGCCCACGGTCCTTGGTCCCCAAAGATCCATCCGTGCCCAGAGATTCACCTTGGACTGTCCTGGGCTCTGAAACCCACCTCTCCATCTCTCCCCCCTCCCCCCTTCCCCCTTCACACAAAAACAACGCCAGCGCGAAGCATACATCTCTCGCCCATGTGACACGGCCTTGCATCCGACCTCACCCTCCCCCCCTCCCCTTAGGTTCTTTTTCCGGGGCATATGCTACACAACAACAGTAACAGATCAGACAGATTGAAGTCACAAGGAAGGCAAGAGCGGTGCTGCTGAGGCCCGAGACGCCAGCTCTGGGGAGGGAGGGAGGGCGACATCTAAGAACTTTAAAGATAGCAGGTGCAATCTAGCCGTGAAGTTGACGAGAAGGACAAATGCAAGAACGACGGTAGATTAGAATTAGATGGTCTGGCCTGTTTTCCAAATGGTATCGACTCGAATTCTGCAGCAACAACACGCTCCTTTTCTTCCCCACAGAGTCCTTGTTCTTAACAGTACAAATGCCGGAGGGGAGTGAAGTAGGCCAGTCTACTTCAGGGGGACAGTAAGCGTTAATCTCGTAGAGGAGCCATTCTTGCAGATATCTCCTTTTTCTCGAACTGGAAATAGATCATCCTATCGATTTTCAACTGCACCCTGCTTACCTCTTACTTCCATTCTTACTACCATAGCGTCCTACATAGAAGAAAAAAAAAGCCCCGTCATGCCCGGGTTCAGAGGTTCACGCACCCTTGTCAACATGGACCCTGCAGTCTCTCTCACTGCCGGGTCAGCGCCGGACTCCACTGCCACTAGACCCACTACCTTCAGCCGCCACCATCCGTCCCCTATCTCAAGAACGTCGAACGCAAAAGAACCCTGGCAGGATAAAGTCAAGGAGCCAAGTTCGAACATGACGCGAGGGCTCTAATGCCCACAGTGCGGACCCCCGTGTCCCATTACCCTCCCAGATCACCTCAGAACAACAAAAAGCCAAGTATCTTACCTAATGATGCTCTGAAAAAACGCAAACAATCACTAAGTTCATAGACGGGGGACAACCGTGGATTAAAAACCCGTCTTATTTATAGCTGGTGATAATAATAAGAAACAGTGCGATTATCTACTAACGCACGACAACGACATCAAATCACATCTCTCGGCATCAGGCACGAACCCGGAATGCACTCTCTCATGTATCCAGCAATCTCCCATCCCAGCGCACCTGACGACTGCGCTAGAGCAGCACACATGATTCCATTGCCCCGGGGAGCCCTTCCCTTAGACTGACTTTGATTGCTTCTTTCACGGACATTTATGCTTCCTCCGTCTGAAGCCGTTGGTTCTCCTTCTTCTTCTTCATATCCTCCCTTTTCTTCTTGCGGAACAATCCCGGAAGAGCGTACTTGCGCACTACCTTACCGTCCCACTTGACAACGCCAGGGCGACCCTCGATCCTGCTAATCTGGCTTTCTATAGCCCAGCTGTCGAAATTCGCCTCCCGTTCAGCCTGGGCTCTCTTGTACGATACGCTGCCGAAGATCTGTTCTGCGATATGATAAGCATTGTCCGGTACGCGGAAGTAGCATGGCGCAAGGCGTAATCCCAAATGTTTGATTTGTTGCGGCGTCAAAGTCTGGCGGTCCACTGCATCTGCTCTACTCCAGTATTCGTCATGTAATGTCGTATAATATGTGTATGCTTCCCAAGACCTCCCCGCTTGTTGCTGCACTTGAAGTTCAATTCCTTGCGCCAGAGCGACAACCCCTTTACCAGCGGCAGCAGCGATACGTGCACGTCGTGGCGTTGAGGATCCCTCATACTCACGCCATAGTTTGGCCCAGAATTCATCTCCCGTTTTCTCGGCGTATGTTTGAACAACGAATCTCTGCTGGTTCTCGTCGAGCGCCTGGAACCACAGGCGCCAGTCTGCTGCCCTAGAGGCCGCGACGAACCATTCCCACCTATGTCGTATCGCAGCTGGAAGACAAGCGCTTTCCAAGCCGCGGAAAGGTAACACGGGATATGATTGATGATCCCAAAGTCTGATTTGGCTTCTAGTATTGATCTCGACAAAGGGTACAAAGATGGCTCCCTCGGAGTTTTCCGCTTGACTACGGTCAATGTGAATGGTATTGTTGGGTGCTGCTGTCCGATCAGCCTACCATGAGAAATACAATACTTCTGCTGCACATGGCTCTCACCTTCTGACACCCACCGAAGTGCATATACCGACATCCCCGACGCTGCCCCTGCGTCCCACCGCCATGGCCTTCCTGTCTGGGGATCCAACGCAAGGTTCATCTTCGTGAAAGACTAAGCCGCTAATATTCGACTGGATCTGCTGGATGGTGCTTGGTAGATCGGCTGTGAAGGCCTGATGCAGCGTGAGTGTGGGCAGAAATATCGCCTGGTTATGATGCTGTCTGAAGGGTGAGTAAGTAGTGCGTGCAAGCCCAGTTGAAAGGGGTCGGACGCGTCGACCAATGCTGAAAGCGACAATCGTTGGGTCTTGTCCTAGTAAGAACGCGGGTCGTGCCTTTCCACGCCGAATATGAGCTGGAAAATAACAGACAGAACCAAAACAACTAATAGCATAACCCAAATATCCATCGCAAGGCTGTGGCTGGTAAGTATGTAATGGGTAGAATATTGGAAATGGTGAGATACACCATTGTCCAAGTTGTCCCGAGTAATTACCCATCATGGCTCCGTCAACCGTGAGTGGGCCAGCAAGGAAAGCGCGGTCTTGAACTCCGAGCGCACACCCTGCCCTGCCGACCAGACGGGAGTAGGAGGTACTGGAAGTGGCAACTAGCGCTGACAGGACAGTGACGACGAAGGCTCTACCAAGGTGGAAATGGTATCCAGTGAAATTATGATTAAAATGAGGGTAAGCCTCGGAAAGGGTATCTAAAAACTAGCGACATCGACGACTATTAGAGACTGTGCATTCCAACTTCTCGAAGACTCCGGTACAAAAGATTGATACACTTCATCATCTGGACTTATCGCTCAGAAAGCAACACCAACACTGGCTAATTGCGGCGATAATGGCTTTTTCTCGAAGTCGAAGCTGGCTCCTCGCGCGTCGCCAAGGGTCCAGTACGAAGACATCGAACTCTGCTTCGTATGGGCTCGAGAATTGGAAGACAAGCATGGGCTATTGTATTTTGTTGGGCCTGAAGCATCGTACATGCTGTAAGACGGAGGTGAAGATGCAGCTGTCGGGAGCGCCGGCAGGGCCTTCGAGATCCACTGGGAGAATCGATCTCGAAAGGATGAATGGATACCGCCTGAGATAGCTGTGGTTACTGTCGGTCTCTCACTTATCGCGGCGTCTGCGCGGAATGGGTCGACAAGAGGCGTTGGGGGATTCAACAGCGTCGAGCTTCCAGAAGATGATCTTGCTTGACACAAAACAGACTCTTCTCCTTGGGCGTCGCGTTGAAACGACTGCTCATCACGGGACGAAATGTCGGCGTTATGGTCGCGATTCGCGATGGGAGACAGAGGCATGTGCTCACCGGGTTTTGGCGACAAAGGCGATATTTCCTCTTGGATGGTAGCGCAATTGGGCAAGCGTCCCTCTAGTGACTGCCGCTCTTCCAGATGAGTGCGCAGCCGCAGACTCTGCTCACTCGCTCTTCGGTAAATCATGTAAGGGGGCTCAGAATTGGACCGAATGACAGCAGGCTGAGGCTGGGGTAAATGGGCGTCCCTGACATCCAAGGCGTCCAAGGCATTCAAAAATTCTTGTGCGCTTCGATTGGTGATAAAGCTCGGCCTGCGCTCAAATGCCTTTGACTGTAGCTGGTCAATGGATCCCGGCTTTGAAGGACCCCCGACCCAGTTCAGAGTCATTTGGCTGTCCATGCTGAATCGGGATGCATCTAGAGAGGATGTCCTTGAAGGTACTGGCTTCCTCGGAATGGAGAAAGAGCTTGAAGGCTGCCGAAGTAGCATGGAATCTGATCGACACTTGAAAAGGGCTTGCGCAGGTTTTTCCAATGTCAAATTCATCACCTCGTCGGATCCATCTTCCCAGAATACCGGCAGGTCGGGAAGCTCATTGCCAGGCAGGTAAATGCTTAGTTGTAGAGGCCGAAATGCTGGACCTCGCCTTAGGGGTGATATGCGTCCGCTCTGGACCCTTCTGAACTGGGATGGGGCGCCTATCATTGGCCGGCGAGATGAGCTGCGTCTGCTGGTGAAGCTCATCCTGCTGACAGATATCGAAGTCCGAAGCCGGCTTTCGGAAAGCCATGAAGATCGACGTAGAGAGTTTGAGGGGCGTTGGGATACAGATTGCTGATAGGAGGATTGAGCTGTTGCGTGCACGTGGTCGAGACTGTGTTCGGGTTTATGTGGTATGGGCACAGGCTGCTCGTACCAGATTTCAGTATGATTACCGACACCTAGTAGTGTTAAGTCAGCGAAGTTGCATCATTGATCAATGGCGGGAGACAGACCTGTGCCCGGGGCCGCTGGCTCAGGCTTGTCCTCGCCGTCCCGCGGCTTTTGAAAGCAAGACGAAAAAGAAGTGGCCAGCCAGGTCAAATGCACCAACTCCAAACAGTCTCTCAAGCTCTCCATAACTACACCGTCATGACAAATATCGACGGACCCAAGAGCCTAGGGAGGGTATAAGTATGAGAAGGCGGAGAGCGGCCGTAAGCAAGCAGGAACGGAAATTTGAAACCGCACATTGTTTCTGATGTGGGAGTACAAAGGCACATATGAGACCTGTGCTCTCGGTAGACGATGAAAGAAGAGTCACGCAGGCAAAGAGGGCGCCAATGGGGTGAAGTGGAGATTGCGGCACAGATGTAGAAGAGGTCAGCATTGGTCGGGCAAGACGGTTGAATAATATAGGCTTGAAATGAAAGTGGCCATTCATGAGCGGTAAGCATGGTTAGATTGATTAGATGGGGTGAGCCTTCGGAGATGTCACCAGCAAGCATGGGTATGTAAAGCGTGATTGGTTTTCTTTTCCACAGCCATGGGCGCTTAGAGAGTAAGAGGCCTCAGAGCGTGACCTGTCTCATCATCTTATCGAAATTGTTTATGCAGAGAGACAAAGATGGAAATTAGACAATTCGTGGCAAGGATGGACCAATCCGCCTATCCACCATGAGCCTCTTTTACTTGATGAGACGCTTGATGTTTGAAAATTGGACTTTGTCGTACCTACCGTATGGTGGTAGAGAATGCCTCGAATGCTTCATCGGCAGGGACGAAGAGGGGTCAACAAAAAAAAAGCGGGAACTACGAGTAAGCGCCCTCGGATACTTTGTCTTTACCTAAAGTACCCTACCCTTTACCTTACCTTACGAGCTTACATACTAAAGCTTTGCGTAAGATTCTCTACTGACGAGGGTATTCTCAATTTCTCTCCAATCGCAAATTCGAGATGCTGTCCAATGTCAACAAAAGGCTGCAAGGCCGAGAGGGTCTGGACTGGCGATTGAGCAAATTCGCCCCGTCCTCCGGTATCAAGATCCATGATATTGATCGCGCTCCGACTGTAATTAATTCATTGTCTCGGCAAGCCTGTGCCATAAACGACTTCTTAACCGTATGGGATACACGCTACACTTTGTATGGGCCACCCCAACGCTAATGCCACCCCAATACTGATTTTTTCAATTATTCTACCTACCCACCCACATACATAATTACTATGGACTACTATGATCCATTTGAGCCTTTTTGATTGCTCGGAGCTTAGTCAACTCCCTTGCCTTCCTTGCAGTAGCTTTAAACCACTTGATCTTCTTGTTCCTAAGTGCATTGTGTGCCCGAGACTCTTTGGTATTTGTCCACTCCAAGGCCTTTTCAGCCTTTTCAACTTCTGTCTCCTTGCGAGCAGTGACCTTAGACCGAGCCTCATGAGAGTAAATAACACCTCCCTTCTGGATCATCGTATTGGGCTCTGCTTTCCGAGCTGCTCGGGCCACTGCAGCCTGTTGGACAGCATCTAATTCCCGCTCAGCGAGAAGACCCGAAAGCATCTTCGCTTCTGCCCCACGAATGTACCTGTCAAGTGTCTGATCAGATGGATACATATCCCGTAGTTCCTTCTCATATTGTGTGACTTGACGATGAGTGTATGGTGTGAGCCAGTCTTCAAGATCAGGTACCTCTTGCTCTGGAGTTGTAGGCCTTGTTGGAGAGTCTCTCCGCTGAAACCTAGCCAAGCGATCCAAAACAATAGTGGGATCGTAGGGAATAAGGCCTGTTTTCTGCCATGTAGATATGATGATTCTTTTCGTGAAAGCTTGATCCTGAATTGCTTGAAAATTGGCCAAAAAATCGATCTTTGTGTAGTCACCGTTGGCCTGACGCATTGCGGTATCGATTGCTTCAGTATGCCAATGCTTGAATGGCTGAAAAACACCCACATCCAATGGCTGGCATAGGTGTGTAGAGTGTGGGAGTAGACAAAAGGGAATAATGTTATTTTCTTCCATATAGCT